>OZ037766.1:31565772-32165772 GCA_964035545.1 Bugula neritina | reverse complement strand
CTGAAATGCAAGAATAAACCAACAACATGCTTTGCAGGATTTCCAAGTGTCAGCAAGTTGACACTTGGAAAAGGTGGGAGCAGGTGCTTTCACTCTGCATGTAGTATATAAGATACTCTCCTTAATGTCAGAAATACTCGACTTATAATTGAGAGTTGTGCTCTCTTAGCGGTGCCAATGTTCAACCTTATTACCAAGAACAACGTTATAGAAAACTGAGTTTGACTGCAACGTAAAATCTTAACTATGCTATAGAATTTGATCTTTTAGCAGACCATTTATATTTTGGTAATAGCTGGCATATTTCAAAACAAACTTAAAAATAATTTTTCAAGATAAATTTTGAGAAAAATAGACTTCAAGGCTTTTCGTGGTTTTGTTTGAGCTGCAGTGGCAGTAAGGATATAAATCCCACTAATCATTCACGGGCTTTCCATGTACCGATCTCAGATCGATCTCGAGATCTATCTGAGAAATGTGCTCAGATCGATCGTTTTTCCATGAGAGTGTCAGATCGATCTCGCGAAGTTGCTTCCTCTTAAGTGAAGGATACTTTGAAAGTCTAATTTGTTCACCTATTTGAGTGATTAAAGCTACTACTGTTGAAAACAAGATGGTCGTAGTCTAAAATTTAATCATAGCTATAAACTATACGCAGCAAAGCTTTCAGTGTATGGTAATTTGGCCAATTTAAAATAATTAATTTAAATTTTTTAGCTTGACAGCTTATATAAAATTAATGGCTGTCTTGCAGATTATTAATAAACTTACAGGACTGTTGGGCTTAAAATTACAAAGAAAATAGCTAATGAAACTAAGTTTTAATAGTCATTTAAATTCAATTTAAATTCTCCCATTTTTTTACCTTCTACTGCATATAATTGAGTTTTCTTAATCATTGTACTGAAAGTCAAAGTTTTGGCATCTGAAAAGGTGACTATCATAATTATTTAATACTTTGCTTAGTAATTATCAATAAGTTATCATTTTTATTAGCAGACATTATTGTAGCGCGCAGTCTTTTTCTACTTCTCAGATCGATCTGGCGTCTTTCCATGGTCTTATTGACATGAGATCGATCTGAGTTCGAGCTCCACAGACCGACCAGCTCAGATCGACGGAGATCGATCTTTGGCATCTTTCCATGGATCGATCTCGCTAAGATCGATCTGAGATCGGTACATGGAAAGCCGGTGATTTAGTGTACTGGCTGTCGCCCTCTGTTTATAGCTGTTGACCTTTTAACCCTTTAGAGTTCAGATAATAGTATAGTCAAGTTATAAACTATATACAATAGCCTGCAGCTCATATTGATGTAGGTTAGTGCTCTGCCCTAAATAATATATGTTGGTGGATAATGGAGATGACAGAAATTACATAAAAGGGTTTATAGTGAAATATTTTTAATGAATTCTCCACATTGTATTATATATCCACACTTTTAAGATGTGTTGAAAGAGTTAACAAAGCTTTTAAATGATTATGTTAAAGAGTTGAATTGTGTTTATTGTGTTGTTATTGGTAATAACGTTAAACTACTAAGGGAGCTCAACTTTTGATTATAAATTGAGAAACAGGGACATTGGGAAAAGGTCTATTGTAGCAAAATGCATAGGATCAAACCATTACAAACACCATGGTAGCAGATAGGTATATAAGTCAAAGATCAAAAACTAGCAGGTGCTTGCCAGGTGCCTGTCATGTGTCTGTATCTAGGTCACTAGAGTCCAGTAGAGAGAGTGGAGGGTAGAAAGTGTGTCTTGTAAGAGTTGAATGGATAGAAACTCAACTTATAGTCTAGACTCTAGAGTCTGGGTATAATGAGGAGTGAAATACTGAATACATGTGGTGACATTTTCACTAAGTTGACACAACTGAGGACAGACAGACATGTTAGGAGAGTAGATGTAATGTGACCAGTATAAGTGGCAGATACAACCACAGAGTAGCATGTGACTTGCAGGAATACACTTATAAGGAATATGTAGAGACAATATCCAATGAGCAGACAGGCAGTTGAGTAAACAGATAACCCTAATGTGTATATTAACAGCAAATTCTTTACGGTCTCTCTCCCACCTCCGTGCATATGAATAACAAGAGAAAGCATTTTATACTCTCCATAGAGAGAAGGTATGATAATGGTATTGAAATGGACGAACCTTAGTTTTGGTGAGATTGTTATCAACTTCATATCGTATGATCTTGTGGACAGTTTCGTAGTGCTGGGGGTCAGTTTTCAGGTAGGATTCTAGTATGTCCAGCTTCTGCTTTACGTCGTGAGTTACAAAGTGGAACAGTGTGCCCAGCGTATCCATGAATCTACAGACGAATGAATTATAATCAGCCAAGTTAAATTTGTTAATGGTCAAACTTGTGAATTCTCATCTCCCCATTTAATAACCCACAAAGATCTCATACGCTGTCAGTGAACAGCTGCACATACTGTTTGCTATCAAGAGCCCACATCTACAAAAACATGGCCCTATTTCAGTTGGGCTGAGTCACATTCAAGTCTCATGATGCTAATAATGGTAGTGAATTCCTTAGAACTTCTGGTCTTTTGTAACATCAAACAGCTTGATGATTACTTCATTGTAATTAAAGCAGAGTTGAATGAACTAATCGGGTAAAGCCTTTATATTAGGCTTGTAACTGCAGCACTCAGGAAAAAGTCTGATTTACCACCCTGTGTAAAATATTTCTTCATGTTAGATCAACTCAGAGTAAGGGAGACAAATCTGACTACAATCTCAATTAATGAGCACAGTTTGTGAAAAAATAGACCACATTTTGCTGGTACCATCTCATTCGTGAAATGTTACTAACTCAGCCAGTCTATTTGAAGTTGGGGCAAAAATACAACCTAGTTATTTTCCTTTGTCTTGCCTAATTACAGCAAATTTTCAGAGCTATTCAAAGTCATGTATAACTTAGAACTTTATCAATGAGCAAAAACAAAACAATTACTCAAAGTTTACTTCCTGTTGACACAGTTAACTCCAAGCAAAATTACTGATAAGAGAATCAAGTATAAACTCTATCTGAATAGATCGTCAAGCCGTAGTAATTCATCACAATTATTATGAGTAAGGTGCTTGTGCCTTGTAGTACTAAATACGTTAATATAGGCTTAGCAAAACCTTGAGAGGCTGAAGTTGAATTTAGTTGATTAATGAAAAAAAACTCAAAAATTTAGGGCTTCCATTAAATTTAACAAATGGTATAATAAACAAATATTACAAGTAACTAAACTAAATATATTTTGAAAGTAAAGCAACCAATATCAAAACAATAAAAATCCAATAAATTGATCACAGCTGGTCTTACAATAACGACTACTTCGTATTTATTGACAGAACTTTAGTCAGGACCATAGTGAAATTGTTGAAAACATAAAGCTCAGTTTGTCTAATTTGTTTACCAGTAAGTCGTATTATTTATATAATGAAGCATTTCACTATTTAGTTTCAGATTTCTAGTTCTACTAAATATTACAAAATAAAATATTAAATACATAAAAACAGCAACAGAAAATACAACATGAAATTGAATATCCATACCCCAATACAAATAAATCATTGAAATTTGTATTTAACACTGACTAAGATGTAACTATACTTAAACTTATAACTAGTAGTAACAGCAAGTTTACCACCAATTTACTCAGTAACCCTCATTAGCTGTCGACTTTTTACCATCACCATATTCAAATTGATATAAACATTCAAAGTGGTCGTAATATTAAAAGTAAATAATCATTATCGTTATGATTTATTGATCATGTATAGCATAACTGAAAGTTTCAGTCAAAAGTTGAACTTATCAAATACTATTTTAATTTTATGAGCAATGATTTTGATAAATCATAAATGGTGATCGTAAATTATGGAATTGGGGTTTACAAAAAATACTTAAAACCAAGAGTTTAAAAACCTACTTATTTAACTCGTGCCAAGCATCGCAATAGTGCTTTAAGTGTACTTCCTGAGTATCGAGAAGAGCTTCTGTGAAGTGAGTGTGAACTTTGGATAGATCGAAAGACTTTCCTAGGCCACCGTGATCACTGCCAGTGCCATTTTGATTTGCCATACTGATATCAGACCTAAAAACCGGCAATTGTAGAATAGCTTCAGACGTAAACAGATAAATTTGAGTTAAAAATAAAAAAATTGTTTTGTGTTAATGTTACTTTCGATCAATAAACTCAGACTGACTATGACTCATTACAGTGTGAGTGAGTTACTACTACCTATTGACTTTTTGTATCTAAACCAGAGGTGACCTCGATACGCACCTCAATCGACAGAGAGCAAGTTGACTGAACTTCGCCGTAGTTTAAAGGTTCAAAGCGCTCTTTAGTACGATGCTAATAAAGCTTTTTACAGTAAACTCTATTAAAGTTGTGACCAGAATTATAAATGTTTTAAGAAATAATATTTATATGTTTAATTCCTCTGAAATATAACTAGGAACGTCTAGTTCAGAAGATAAATCCTCCTTTTTGAGCATAATTGAAGAAATGTGGAAATCATGAGAAGATAACTTCGTAATGCTTCTTCTCAAACACAACATTGATGCAAGTTGTGACACTTGGAGTTTGTTATAAACACATGCAGCGTGTGTAGTATAGTTTTTTCAGCATTAATACTTTGCTGTGTTACTGTTTTAACTGAAGGCTCTGATGAAAGCATGATCAGATTGGTGATGTTATTTTACATTAAAACCTAATGAAACTACTGGCAAATGTCCAGTAGAAATATTTTTAAAATCCACACACACCAATTGGCAGTGCATGAAAATAACTGAAACCATATTTCTATCAACACACATTGATTGCATATTAATATATAGTTGAGAAAGTGCAAAGCATATATTTTAGTCTTTCATCTCAAAATATAAAAGTTTTGCGTAAACAAAACTAATGTATAAATTTGGTATAAAAACGCTTGCATGCCAGCTTTGCAACAAGAAAACAACATGTTGAAGTATTTTATATCAGCTGAAAGGAGAAAAGTTGCACTTACAACATAGAGTCATTGGCTACAGATCATTATTCACATTTTAAAGTGAAATAATTGAAGAGAGAAACATGATGTATAGCAAGCAAGTTAGTGCCGATATAGGATAAAATAAACGATGTTATCACTATAGCTACCAAACAGAGTTAGTATTTATATCTAGAAAATTCTAGAAGACTTCTAAGCAGGCAGCACCAAATAATATATTCTCTTGTGTAAATAACCAGCTAAAGTATTCCACCAGAATGCGACTAGAAAGTTCATTACAAGCAGAAGGCACAAGAAAACTGGAGTCAGTAGAAACTGAATATATGAGATTCCTGGCCCCTGCCTTACTCTCTGGGTGGGGGAGGTCTCCTCCCTTGATATATAGTATAGTTTGAATAGGAACACAGTCTTTCTGTTAGAACAGGTACATAGAAGGCCCGCAGTAACTTGTGTGACCTACAAATATAGCAGAATAGCCAGAGTACTAGCGAAGTAAGCCAGGTTCTAAGAGTTCTAAGGCTAATTACTGATGAAATGCATACCTAGTATATGTTATGAATTCAGTTTCAGAACACTAAATTACAAGCTTACCAAGCTGGTGTTACGCCAGCAAAAGATACTTTACGCAGAAACTATGTTTATAAATACCTTTCACTGTTTAGGAATGGGACGGAATGGATAAACCTCCACCTTTTGGGGTACAGAGAGTAATCAGGTTCCCTGGCTGTAGCTTTTCCAGTATCTAAGTCTATGAGATAGTGACACATACCATCATCATCCTGTAACAAGATATCCTATATATATAACAGAACAGTCTGTTATATATATAACAATGCAATACAGCCCATATCTATATTATACACGTACATAATATTATACAAAAATAAAATATATTACACACATATAATATATTTTACATACATTTATTACAAACATAGATATAATATTACACACAAATATCACACACTTATATTATATGTTATAATATACTATACACACATGTATAATACACTATACACATATATATTATATGTTATAATATACTATACACACATATCTACTAGGCTCTTCTCTGTTCATGTCATTCATATCGGCAGGCAGAAGGCTCGTAGCATCAACTCCGTCGTAGTATCGACCCGGAAGTTGACCTCTGAACTCTGACTTTAGAAACCGCAGACTCCATCTAAATACAAACAGCTGTCTTCAATGTATGTAAAGAGTGCAACCTGCAGAAATATCACTTGCGTTTGAAATACAAGTGATAACCTGTGGAAATATAGCCTGAAGGCACTAGCAGGTAAATTAAACACAAGTCAGTTTAGAAAGTAAGATCCATGGCAGCGCAACATCAATCTGCTGCAGGTTGTAGAATGAGTCACACATCAGGCTGTAGATTTCACCTGTGGTCCGCAAAGAAGAAGCTACTGGGGAATCTGTACCACTCTTTGCCCGTACACACATAGACCGGGCCGTCAGATCTCAGTCTATGAATACTTCTGTCAGATGAGATGTTGTTTAGAGCTGTGTAGACATCAATGGGAGCGTGGTAACCTTGGCAACGAGAAAACAAAGAGAGTGATTACGAGCTGCAAACAGAAAAAGTAGAATAAAGAATAAAACATTAACAGAGAAAATGTATGAAAGGCATGTACAATACAATAATCACAGACAACGAATCAAATCAGATTTAGCGCTAAACCCAAACTTTTCCCGTGTAAAATGAGAGAGCTGTGACGTACTGATCAAGCTGAATAGCGGCTCCTATAGCAGTAGTCTGAGGTTCAAGACTCACCCTGATACAAGGCGAGGATCCTGGACAATGACAATAGTCCATATACAAAGACAACGCTCACAGGTATAGAAGATAAGAATTGTGTGTAGTGCTTCGTATATCCTACCAGGTGAGAGGTGAACCTCTACAACACATGAGAGAAACCCTTCACCTGTTCACTGAGTTCAGCTGTGAATGAAAAGACAGACAATGGAGGTATGATGCCATTTCCTAGTGTAATATTGCACTCTTCCACAATAATTTACTTCTACCCTCCCCCCTTCTTTCCACTCCCTCAAACCCCACCCCAATCCATATTAACGTATGATATATCATAAAAACTGATAGCTTCACTGATAAAGTAACTTTCTAAACAAATTAAACTGAAATCTTTTCAATGACAAAAGTTTTAATACTAGTTTGAACAAAGAACATTGTCAAGAAAGTGATGCTAGAGAGAGTATTCACCTGGCAGCTGTCCAAGGTCAAAGCAGCGCTGACGCAGATCAGAGGGTAAATAGGAAAGAGAAATCTCTCCTCTTTATGAGCCTGACTAAAGAATATTGCTATCCAGAGGTACATGGGAGTGAGTGTGAGGTAGTGAGGTATTCCTGGAAGGTATATTATGACATCACATTGTGTTATGACATCACACTACTATGACACACACTATACTATGACATCACACTATACTATGACATCACACTATACTATGACATCACACTGTATTATGACATCACACTATACTATGACATCACACTATACTATGACATCACACTATACTATGACATCACACTATACTGTATTATGACACTATACTATGACATCACACTATACTATGACATCACACTGTACTATGACATCACACTATACTATGACATCACACTATATTATAACATCACGGTATAATGACATCATATTAAGACATACCAGGAAACCTGAGGCCAGTAAACTTCTGAGTAGCGTACAGGACAGCTACAACAGGTAAGGCCAGCAGGAAGATGATGTTGAAGTTGAGGAAACCATTGATGAAGTAGAAGGTCCACGGCTCAGTGCCTGAGTACACAATTATTACTATGTTTAGGGAACACAGGCCAATCTATATACCCCCCCCCCCTCCATATCTATAACTGACATGTATATCTACATAACAAACATCCCAGGCTATTTTCATTCACATTCAACAGAAAACTGTGAAGTTGTTACACCTAAATTTGCATACAGAGTAGAACAATGCACTAGTGTCCAGTACACTTCAAAAAGAAAACCGTTTATAAACATCAATTAATATTTAGCTAGATAATAATGAATTATATTTAAAAACTCAGAGTTTTACCACAAAATCTCATACTATCTCATGTCTAAAACACACACACTAGCTTTACTACATACAGACTTACCGTACAGGTCAGGCCCGTGTGATGTCATAACGTTATACATGACGATATTCAGAGGGGCAACTACCAGTTTGCCGAACATTGATGAGTCATAGCAGACGACAGGAAGTAGAATAAGTAGAGTAGAGAGCACGCACCAAACAATAAACAGCTGAGCCTTCTTTCTTCGGTAAAGAATGTCAATGGCTATTGGAAGGCTAAAGAAAGAACACACAGCATGCTCACTGACCTGTTTATAGCCATGAAGCAGACGCATATAATATAATATACAACATATATAACATATATAACAGTCTGTTTAGTGAATAGTGAATCATGAGGAATTCTCATTCATATTACAAATTAGAATAAACTCTGGTGACACTATTCCAACATTTCATTAGCAACCACTGATAGGCTTATGAAGTCAGCATGACAGAGTAAAGATGTAACTATGACTACAACTGAGTAACTATGACTACAACTGAGTAACTATGACTACAACTAAGTAACTATGACTACAACTGAGTAACTATGACTACAACTGAGTAACTATGACTACAACTGAGTAACTATGACTACAACTGAGTAACTATGACTACAACTAAGTAACTATGACTACAACTAAGTAACTATGACAATAACTGAGTAACTAGGAGTAGAACTAAGCAGTATAGTTGTAGTCATAGCCATATTGCTTCAACTAAATTCATTTGGTGTTTTATAAAAAATCAACTTTTTAATTGTAGATCTGAATTTCAACATCAAAAGTGATTTCTACACAGCTATGACCAGAAGTTGTTACCAAATAATATCAGTTCTGTTACCAAATAATATCAGTTCTGTTACCAAATAATATCAGTTCTGTTACCAAATAATATCAGTTCTGTTACCAAATAAGAAACTAACTCAACATACATGACCAGTTTCCCTGAATCAATGACTTTACAACCTTATCTCATTATATTTGAGAAACTCACCCTAGAATAGAGGCGAAAGGCCATCCAAGAAATGTGCTAACAGCTGTTGAAAAAATGGCTACCTGAAACATGCCACAATTACAACTGCACTAACTCAGCACTAGAGTTATATAACTTTACAATCTATCAATTATAACAAGTCGGAAGTCTAAAAATTCACTAGATTTACCCGACATAAAGCAATACACAGTTCAATGAGAAAGGCAATGGTATTTTTAAAACTGTCTCTAGAACTTGTAGTTATCCTCTCCTGCATCCAGATGAAGCAGATAACTCCACAGTACATATATAATCAGATTAGCTAGCAACTCACAGGCAGATGGCCGCTGTACCACGCCCCCATTGACAGCATCGTCATGTACATGGAGAAGCTGCTGGGAAGGAATGCTGCCGCAGAGATGAACATCCCTGTACCGAGACACATGAAGGCAAATGCTAGACGGGCTACTGCTGACCCGTAGAGCTTCAGAATTCCTCTGCATAAATATATTACATAATATATTATGTAACATAATATAATATACTACATAATATAATAAGTTATATAATATATTATGTAACATAATATAATATACTACATAATATGCTATAGTACATAATATTATATTATGTTACATAATATAATATTTTATGTTATATAATATGTTGTATAATATATTATAATACATATTAATGTAATATATTTGTTTTTGTGAAAGCAAGATTTAAAAATTTTACAAGAAAAAATAGTTAGAATTATTTATTACGGTGCACTGCAGTTTTTCAAACTGAATACTATTTATCTCTACTCTTATTGAGAACAAGGAATCAGCTTGTCTAGCTAGTTAATGAGTGTAGCATAGCAACACAATGCATACAGGAAACGGCCGACACCCACCTGTAGAAGTAAGTTTCACAGGCTGCACAGCATATTGCTAGGAAACATCTGATTATGTAGAATGTGGTGATCTAAACGAGGAAAACAGGCAGTTGGAATTATTATAGATTCAGTCTGCAGTTACATATAATATTGGCAGCACAGTCCATGAGCCATTACAATATAATATAATACAAATACACCTGAAGAAAATTACTATTACTATGACAAAATCACACAACAGAAAATTTGAAAATATACATAGAAAATATTATTCCCAGGCGGCCATTGATAAAAAGATTCTATGTATTAATAAAAACATACTCATTTACTTATTCACATAAACTATTCACTGATTTATAGAAACAGAGTAAAGAAACCTTATCTATTGTAGTGAATAGCTGTATGAGTTTCACAGGAAGTATATGGATGAGTATGTAGGCGTAGGATCTGATGGCGTACTCTGGAGAATATTCCCAGGTCTGGAAACCTTGCTTGTACAAGAGGAAGTGAGCCTACAACCAAGGTGAAGGTCACATTCATATTTCATCAACACAGAGTTGGTGATGCAATAAATCAGTGAGTGACCAGCTGCACTCACGGGTTCCCAGTAGTTATACGTTTCATCACAGTCGGAAATGTTGCTCCAGATAGCTGACATGACCCTGAGTGACAGCAGCAACTTGAACACAGTGTTAACTTTAGGAGCCCAAACTGAGGCCACGCAGACGGGGCCATTCCATGGCACAGATGATGTTCTAAAACAGGAAGTAACATCACTAGGATCTGAAGTGACATCACTAGAATCTGAAGTGACATCACTAAAATCTGCAGTAACATAATCAGAACCTGTGACTTATTGATGCTATTAACTACCAGCAAATCAACATGTAACTATACCGACATGAAACATGGGTTACACTAAATGAAGTCTTCAGTCTAAAATACTCATCACGAGTATTAAATAGAAACACTCAACTAGCTAACAAATCAACTAGAAAGGTTCAACTCAAGCCAACCAAAGTTAGACTGTTCAGTTATTCAACTTTAAAACCATGAGAAACAGATTAAGACATGCTTGTAGAGAGTTACTCATTTAAAAGCTGTGCAAAAAAGCTTTGGGTTATGATAAAACTACCACTACCATCCTTTTAGCACAAGAAGCAAAACTAGCCTATAACTATTACTATTAGTATAAGTATAACCATTTCTATTTTACAAGTACATGCAAGTTGCAACTGAGTAAAACAGTGTAAACTCAGCTGTATCAGTATGCAAACATTGAAATGTTATCAGAATAAAATATCTTATAAGTGATATTTTAATCATAATATTTATGTATTTATTGATATTGTAATTGAACGTAACAAAATGAAATTTAATAACATTAACTATAATAATAAACTCTAACTCTAACTGAGTTACTAAGAGTAAGAGTAAGTCTAAGTATAAATTTAATTACAGTCTGAGTCATACTCATATTCAATGTCATACTCATAGTAATCATAGATCATTATTAAACAACTAAAGACTGCTTTACAGTGACTAGTGTTCCTAATATTTGTTTAGTCTATACCTCGTCCTAATGGGAATTTCTTCAAGGTTTTGCCCTCCCGCAGTGGGTCTTCTCCTGGAGGCCGACATCTTGTCAAGTCAAGGTGAAGGTGACATACACGGGTTCTACAAAGCACCAATAGGAGCTAAAGCTCATCAACTAAACTAAGCAAAGAATCCAAATTATTAGCGAGCCTAGTTGACCAATTTATTAGATCATTGAAATTGATGCAAGGTGAAGGTGAAATTTTTAATTCACTGTAGAAATTAAAAATGCAATTGTAAGCTGAAGTAGCTGCTAAGCCTAGGCCAGTTTCAAGTCATAGCAAGGCAAGCCAGGGATTAACCAACTTATCTTTTTTTTGAAAAATGGTTTAACTTCTTGCTTATTTGTCATACTTTATAATTATTCTAATATTGAGACTATGTTGTTGTATAATACTAATAGTAATACTAATACTAAATCTAATAGTATTAGTATTACATTTACTATAACTATTAGTATTAGTCTTAGTAAGACTAATACTAATAGTAATACTATTAGTATTAGTATTACTATTACTATTACTATTAGTATAGTATTAGTATTACTATTAGTATTACTAATACTAATAGTATTAGTATTACTATTAGTATTACTAATACTAATAGTATTAGTAATAGTAATAGTATCACTATTAGTATTACTATTACTATTAGTATTACAATAAATATAATTAGTAGTTAGTAATTTCATTAATATTATTTATTATTATAATTATTAATATAAATATTATGTTAATAATATAATTAATATAACAGTTGCATATTTTTATTATTAATAATTATTATACTTATTATTATTGTTTATAATATTAATTATGTTATATAACTATAATAATAAAAGTTTTAAATAAATAACTATAAGTTACCGAATTATTACCTCAGTTTATTACCTCAGTTGACTGTTGAGGTAATAAACATTAAATATCATATTTAATTTCATATTAAATTTTAAGCCCAAGATTATGGTAACGATATTCATTGTTTTATTAGTACTAACTAATAAATATTATATACGAAATAAATTGTCTGGAAAGTTTATCTTATGCAAATACTCAAATGGTGATAGTAAATCAAATTGTAATACCAGTGACACTATTTACTTATTTTAATAAGTTGATCTCATTAACCGATTTTTAAGTGCTCATTGTAAATCAAGTTAACAAAACCGTTAGGTCAAATTGATTTCAATTAACTGGCTAATTAATGAGCTATGCCCTGAAAATTAAATCTAAAGAAGTAAACATTGAAATCATTGAATGGTTTAGGATTAAAATTATCAAACATAAATTATAAGTAGTCTGAATATATTTAATAATATGCTTTTTCTTTAAACTCATTTTTTGTTCAAATGAAAAAAACATAAATGTAATTGTTTATCTGTTGAAGAACTAATAAACTTGAGCATTCACTAAAATAATGATGAGTTGATGAAAAAATTGAGATTCAGTAGTTGATTTTATAACAGGGGTCGAGTTATTGTTGCCCTTCACACTGCTACTGGCTGGAACTTAGACAAAGACGAAATGCTGTTGATGAAAAGATTTCTCCGAGTTGGACTGACAGAAGCATTCAATTTGAGAAGTAAATACGTCTCTTCTTGGAACTATGTCAGTGACTCAACTGCACAACTTGATCCTGAGGTCTCCAAGTTATTTGAGGGTATTGTGTCGGGGCAGCGTGCTTCCTTGGCTAAGGGCATCACACTGGTAGAGTCTGCCAACTCAAGAAAGAAGGCTATGGGTAAATTATGCTGTGTAGTAATTTTCTAGATTGAATTGTGCATTTTATTTTAATGAGTAGAATCGATATGGTTTCTGTGATTTTGTCCTTCCATTGAACTGGTCACTGTTAACATACAGAAAATTTTGCACAAACCTAATTTAAAGTGTCAACATGGAAGTGTCATCTTGAAGATGTCAACATATTACAAAAAGTAAAGTTGTTGAAAGGTATTATCTATTGCTTAAATTTTAGAAAAGTAAATAAATAATAATTATAATATTTGTATTGTGTATCTAATAATTATATGCTTAGTCTTAGATTTTAAAAAAATACTAAGTATCTTGTAATCTTGTATCCTGTAACAACTACATTGCTTTTGCAGGCCAAGCTTTGCTAGCTAGAGTCTTGCGCCACATGAAGGAAAAGGAGAATAATAATGAACTTACTTTTCGTATAGGTTTGTTTCATTCTCAGTAACTGCATATCTCGTCTGTTTCACTGCAGTTTGTTTTATTCAGTTTTTTGCTTCATTTCTAAAGATTTGAATTCTGTTGATGTTTGAAGGGCTATCAGGGGCTCCAGGTGCAGGCAAGTCTACGCTCATTGAGTCACTAGGCACACATCTTACTGAGCAAGGTCATAAGGTTGCTGTTTTAGCTGTAGATCCTTCATCTGTCACAACGGGTGGTAAGGGCTCTCTCCTATCCCCCATTAGTCGTGTGATTTTATAGAAGTATTTTAAGGAATGTTGTCAATCCAGAAGTTTTTTAGACATTTTGGACAATTGATTTTCAATTTTCTTGCCGTAAATCATGCAAAACTCGATGCTTACTGAATCTGATCATCAGAAAGTTTCTAATTGGTAAAAACATGCTGCACTGTAAAATACTTTATATAGTTTGAAAGACAAAAGATAATTGGTGAGATTATCGTTTAACCTCTTATCTTAACATAACAATGCATTTCTAACATGCTACTGCTTGTTTATTTATCTGATGATCAGCAAATCAGTTCAGCCTGAGCAGTCTAGTGGTGCCCAGTGGTAGGATGTGGTATCGGTATTCATCTTATCAGATGTAACTAATTGTGTTACTGTATCTGGAATGAAATTATACTCTATGCGTTATGTACTTGTAACTATAAGTTGTACTGCTTCTAGTTAGACAGTAAGGTAAGAGCTGTTTAGGAGTTATCTGCTCCTTTCAGAATTATCTCCTCACTTGCAGGCTCTATTCTGGGAGATAAAACTAGAATGATGAAGCTCTCATGTAATAGTAATGCATACATACGACCTTCACCTAACAAAGGAACACTAGGGGGAGTTACTCGGAGCACCAATGAGGCGATTGGTCTGTGTGAAGGTTCAGGATATGATGTCATACTCGTAGAAACTGTCGGTAAGTCACAATGTACATCCTGTTACTAGCTGGAGTGATTATCACTGTGTTGTGTGTGTTTAGTTCAGGCTTACATGAAATTCAAGATGCTCCTCAATGATTGGTTCCTTTTGTTGTTCGTTTGCAGGTGTTGGCCAATCAGAGATTACGGTGGCTAATATGGTGGACATGTTTTGTGTAGTTGTGCCCCCTGCATCTGGCGATGAACTACAAGGTAGTGTGGGGTTTACTACCTCCTATATAGTCTCTTTTTCACCATCGTGTCTTCCATTTATTCTAGTTTCTTACTATGTCCACAGTGACACCTGACTTTCATTAGTATTTCTTATCCATATATAACAATGAGGAATACCTGGGTGTGTCTGACGTCTACCAATCTATTCACTGGACCACAGTCTAAAGAACACGTAGCCTGTGTTTCTTCATTTCCTCACTAACTTGTAGCTTGATGTATTAACTCCTTTTGTCAATATAATGAGGTGCGGTACTTGCTCTGTAGGCATGAAGAAAGGCATCATTGAGCTCGCTGACTCTATTATCATAAACAAGGCAGACGGAGATCTGCTGCCAGCTGCCAGGAGAGCCCAAGCCGAGTACACGAGTGCTCTCAAACTAATGCGGGTCAGGTCTACTCTTTGGTCTCCAAAGGTAAGAAAATGTCGTATTATTTGTCAGGCATTCAAGTAGTAGAGACTAGAGAGAACAGTTCGCTTCTTTCATCCACCAAACAGTTATTTTAGTAAAGGCAGACAGTGTTGAATATGTTTCCTGGTTGTGTCATACTTGTTTCTTAGTCTTTTCATTCATGCGTTTGATCTGCTATTGATATGGCAATATACTGTAAACCAGCATTAATATATACTGCCAATCACAGCAGCTTCTAATATTTATATATCTAGTCCAATAGGTCACATGACTACATAGTCACATGACCACATTGTCACATGACTGTAATGGGTTGGCATCAGTTAATCCTTACTATTTGTATAGATTCTGAGTCGACTGCTAGTTAGAGGGTTATCGTCTCCCCTAGTAAGTTTTACCTCTAGTCTATGCCGGTTTCTATTGCATCACAGGTGTTGCGGGTTTCCTCAGTGAAGGACGAAGGGGTAAAGGAGTTGTGGGACCACATGCTATCTTATCATAAAACTATGTCAGAAAATGGAGAGTTGCTTGCAAGACGGGATAAGCAGGTAGGAATGGTGTTGTTTACACTACTTGTTGACACTATTTGTTTACTTGTTTACACACTTGTTTACTTGTTTATTTGTCTACACTACTTGTCTGTATTCACTCCTCTGTCTGCAGAAGATAGTCTGGATGTGGAATCACGTCCACCATCAGCTGAATTCTCTCCTTGAGTCGGATCAGTCGGTGAAGCGACAGAAGGATGACCTTGAGAGGCAGGTTCGTCAAGGTCACTTGTCACCAGGCTTTGCTGCTGACCTTCTCATCAATGATTTTCTATTCAGCAGGGGACTCAACTCCTAACTAACTGTCTAGCAGGGGACTCAACTCCTAACTAACTGTCTAGCCGGGGACTCAACTCCTAACTGTCTGGTAAAGGAGTGAAACTACTCCATGGGGCTGAACAGTTACTTTCATAATTTAGGTTGCTATATGATATTTATTTCAATTTTTATTATATTATATAGTTGCTAATATATATTTTTCATATTTAATATAAATACTATTAGTGGAATTCTAAAAACGAACCATAAATATTTACTTTAATATATGTGCTCTATCACATTGCTTCTAGCACTGTTTTATCTTATAGAATATAGAGCTATACAATACCATTATGAATACTAGGCACTTAGATGTTGTCAGTTGTCTTACCTTATCTAGGAGAAGATAACTCTAAGTTGTAATGCTGGCAGACTGGGTAATTGTATAAGATTAATACTACTATTAGTCAACTATTCAACTATAATAAGTTGGTGTCCAGGACTTGCATAGTTTTGCAGGCCATAACATCTTGGGTAAGTTTCTTAGATGAAAGGATTCATGGATAATGTTTAAATTTGACAATGTAGTAATAATGATTATTGATTGTATAGGCATGTAATCAGTGACAGGAGAAATTAGACAATAGAACCATTGATTGTGGAATATAAGATTTAGCTTGGGTGCTGTAGAGCAGTGATACCACTTTGGGCAGCTGCCAATACCCCTTGTCTTTCTAGGATCTAAGGCGATACTAAAATATATTTATTCTGCTTATTTAAAAGAATTTGCAGATAGGCTTTGTTATAAGATTTTAGGCTGCAAGTTTTTATAAGGGAAGTGTTTTATGGCTTCCATTGAAAACAGTAAAATTAGAAACACCTGACCGAGCTCTATGGACGTTGTAATCAGAGGTTCATTATAGGTTGAGTTATGCTGTGTTGAAAATAACTTGTTAGTAAATTGTTATATTATATTACAGCAATCAATATAGCTAAGTAGACTCCCATTCAGCACTTACAAGCAATCACTAGCAATTTGATTAAATAGCCGATATTCACTCAGGATTAATATGGAAATTTTCCATTCTTTACTCAATTCCAGGTCAGCAGAACGAATGTAAACATTTCCAGTAATAATTTACATCATGCACCGCTCTAACTCCTTGTAAGCTAATTAATACAGCTTTATTAGTAAAAGCTTTGATTAGCTCAGTTCACCTCAGTTCCGGGAATTTGAGTATATTCCTTCTTACAACATACTGCTGTTAAAAATTAGTTCAGGGGTCAATTAGAACTGGGGCAGAGTTTTACTGGTAATAAAGCTAAAGTTCAACCTGTAACGGTTTCAATATTGATTTATTATAATTACTAACATAATTTCATAGTACTGCATGTAACACAGAGGTTCTTGTCAATGTATTTTCAGGCTTAAAATTTCAGTTTTTCAAAGACACTGGCAATGTCTTCAAACAGCCTGGCAGTTTGTTAGTAACTCATTGTAGTTTTAAGTCGGCCTATAGGCTATTAATGACCGATGAATAAAAACTATTTTATTAAAAAGTTAAGAAAAACACAACCTGTAAGGCTTGTTGATTTTTATGAATGCCTTAGTATTTAGACAATGAAAATTCATAGCAAACGTAGTTCCTTTCTAGACAGCTACAAGCCATTACACACCTGCCAACGAGTTCTTAATTGTGCACAGACTTGCCGACAAATTCTTATATGATCATTGACTTGCCAGTAAGTATCGGAGTATTTTACACTCTTCTATTGAAATATAACTCAGTTTAATTAATTGATCTCTTTATTGACTAGCTTTCAGCTAACAATTACCAAATCTAGAAAGTGAAATAATGATCATTTGGCTGTTTAATTTGAGTTTTGTGCAGTGGAGCTTCCTATGACGTGGTGGTGTACAGTCGTAGCATAATGAACACTGTTTAGTGGCTGACAACTTATTCATATCAAATTATATGTAGTCGAAGGTAGGTTATTGGCAGATATCCTTGGTTACTGCCTTCTTATATCATTGTCATTCACCTTAGTCATTGCCTCAACATGATATAGGGTGAGTTATTTTGTCCACTGCCTGATAAAACTTATATATGTCAAAGCTGGGAAGCACCTCTATTAATTAGAGGTTAGTCTTCTATACGCCCCTATAGTTAAAACATCTGCCAGTTGATCATAAATAATATATTCCTTCAATATTGTTGTCCAGTTGCAAAGCTTGATTGGGTAGCTGGTCTTTTTTTTCGTACAGCATTTTTATTGGCTGCAACAGCTTCTAATGGGTGTAGCCTAATTCAATCAATATGCCGCAGCAGTTTTATAACTCAGCATAGATATATTTCAAGCTGAATGTTATAGTTGGAAATCTGGACATATTTGGTTTATAGGTAAGAATAGTTTTTGTTCTATTTTAGTCACTGTTGAAGTATGCATGTTTAGTGAGCTTTTTTTACGGAATAAATATGTTGCTAGTTTTAACAACTTTGAATTCAACAACATGTAAAATAATATATTATGCATTTATTTTCTTTATTAATAAAACTATGAGTATGTTCCTGAACATAACGCAGGAAAGCTTTGAGAATGCTTCTTAAAGTTTCCCTAATACTCAATGAAACCAAAATCACTTTTTCTTTGAGTGTTAGAACAATGGAGGCACATTATTTTATAGCAGAAATCTGGCAAAAAATTGTCAAGAATTTCTATGTGGGTTTTTGTTTGGCATTATGATTATTCAGCACTGTAAATCTGCAGCTATCGGTAGAAGTGATACAGGTGTATTCTTGGGTGGTAGTAGCAGACGCCAGCCGTCCTTCCTTAGGGTCATAAGTCACCAAGTTTAATATCCAGAGAAGGCAACTACAGTTGTGTTGAATTTCATGACCCCATTGGACAATGTCTAGTACACACCTTGCAAGCACCTGCTCAGGTGTCAACCACTCATTCACTAAACTATATCCGACACATGTCAGCAGTTCTTGATGCATGAGTTTCAAAGATTTGATATAAAATTGCAATGAAATCATTTTTTTAAATTTGATTTATTTGATTAGTCCTGCATTGTTGTACTGTTAATTGCTGCCAGTGTTTTTCCTATTTTTATACCTCGGCCTACGTTATTAAGAGTGGGTTGAAATATAGCATAATACAAGCAATTATTCATTCACACAATGGAAACCTTTTGTTTCTATGCTGCCCTCAAATCATGTTACTTCTTAAATCCATGTCACTTTTTATTGACTACAAATTTATGTCAATAACAACTATTGTATACGCTACAGTTTTGTGATGGAAATTTCCACGGTTGAAAATTATATGCATAAAATAGCATAAGCCAATGAAGTTGCGTGCGTAACTGTTTAATCTAATTACTACCAAGTACAAGTCCGTAATTAGAGGCAAGGGTTGACGACTTCTACACTGTGGCCTTAAGTTGTTGCCTTGATACTGCATACTGCACTTTGGTAAATAACTACAACGTAAATAAGTTTTCATAATAATAGACAATTGCATTCAATATTTTTTTTTGAAACTGCAAAACCCATCTCCAATTTGCCTTTTACATTTATTAGTTGGTTCACAATAACCAAATATCATTAGCTATAGTAAGCAGGTTTATCATTTTTTCATTCAATTTAAATTGAAAACTTTCCTTGGAGCTGAAGACTTTCTGCAGAAAGCACCTCTCCGGTTCAATAAATCTCCTCATGCCCATAACACACTACAGTCGAAACGCGACTGTGGCGGCCATTTTGGAGCTGCTTGCGCATGCCTTCAACGTCACGTCCTACTTTTTGCTGGTCACACTACAGTTCACTACGAACGATGAAAGCTAACTGTCTCTAGTCTCGCAGTAAAATTTTAAACCAATAGGAATGCCATAAACCAGTTTCTGCAGTATCCACAGTAACCAACAATTAATCTTAGCGCAATTTTTTGAGATTTACTAGCATAATTTAATAAGATTTTCTAGTTATTTTTATTCTAATTTACTAGCTTCAATTATTCAAAATTACTAGCTTTATTTAATGATATTACTTAGCTTTATTCAAGCTCATTCACTAGCCTAAAGAACTAAATAGTTATAGTACGCTAATAAAATTCAACCAAATTAGAAAAACTAAATATGCAGATAAAATTTAGCAAAATTTATCTAATGAATACTTATTTTCATGATTTATTGAAACTTTCATACATAACTTCAGCATAATTATTTTAAAAGTAAATTAATATAATTTTCGAAGAACCAAATCAAATAATAATGCTCGCTAGTAGCACGTGGAAAAAGTAAAAGCACTTAACCAATCAGGGTTTACCTGGCCAGTCAGTGATTGGCTGATCGCTCAACTTCAGCGATGACAGTTGAACATGTTGAACTTTCATCGCATCGCGAAAAACTGACAGTTGCGTTCAGTTGTGACGTCACAGAGGTCAACGCTTAGCCTCGAAAACGCGTTCAAGATGGCCGTTTTGACTGTAGTGTGGCAGCCCCATTACAGTCCACTCAGTAAAGATCTGCAGATACTCTACAGATTACACTTACTGAATATCTGCAGATACTCTTTACAGACTACACTTGTTGAAAAAAAATGGCCAACACGGAAGAGAAGACTCAACTTAATGGCGACGCAGAGAATGATGAAATCCCAGAGAAAGCCCCTCTGGCACCAGAGAGCTCTGATGACGCTCTCGCAGACTCGTCCTCATCTTCCTCCAACACTGCGAGTTCACCAACTCACTCTCCTTCAGGTAAACTCGCTCTCCTTCAGGTAAACTCACTCTCCTTCAGGTAAACTCACTCTCCTTCAGGTAAACTCACTCTCCTTCAGGTAAACTCACTCTCCTTCAGGTAGACTCACTCTCCTTCAGGTAGACTCACACTCCTTCAGGTAGACTCACTTTCCTTCAAGTAGACTCACACTCCTTCAGGTAAACATGACTTTCGTCTTACTGCTTGCAATATTCTGAACAGTTCTTCCAGTTGGTTCCAGTTCTCGGTTCTGTTTTAAGAAGTTGAGTAGTAAGTTTTAGCAGCATATAAAGATGAAATGCTTCACTATTTACACTATTTTCTTAAAGAATAATAATAATAGGCATTTGCTAACTTTAGGTAACAAAAGAGAGACATTCAACAGGAAGATAGACTTCCTCATGGCGTGTGTTGGCTACTCTGTGGGACTGGGAAACTTCTGGAGATTTCCATATCTCTGCTACAAGAATGGTGGAGGTTAGAGTTCTAGACCACCTGGTGGACATCTACCCGGAAATTAACAGTCAACTTCAGTCAACTAAATAAGTGAAAATTAAATAAAGCCATTTGCATAACCTTACGCGTTGTCTTAACTTATGTTTGTATTTTAGGTGCTTTCCTGTTGCCATATTTCCTGATGGTGATCCTAGCTGGAATCCCGATGTTCTTTCTAGAAGTTTCTATTGGCCAGTTCATGTCCGCTGGAGGTATTAAAGTCTGGAACATCAGCCCTCTGTTTACAGGTTCGTTGTCAGTCTCCCCTCCCTGTTTACTGTGACTAAAATAATATCTAAATATTTCAAAATAAAAACAATTGGGCGTTGCTTAGTTTAAAATAAATGTGATGCGAGGAGTTGGCATTTAACAGGTGTACACTATTTATAGTATTGTCGTAATTACCTAACTAAAAACTTATGTTAATTATAATGTTACAAGTTGAATAAATACCCAGTTTTCCTCTAATCTGACAGCTGGTAATATGCAGTTGGCGCAGTCTAGTAGCTAGTAGCTATATTTAACATGTTTACAGACACTAAGAAGTCAAGGTTGTAAGAAATATGATTTATGATGTTTTATAGATGTAGTCTTTTTACAGCATTAATGAATTCCTAGCTATGCATAGCCTAATCAACCAAATTGGTGCTTTGCTACATTTTATTGCTTTATAAAAACAGAATAGTTCAAACTTTTAAAGTAAAGGTGTTCAACTTTGTAAGAAGAGATTACCTGGGGAGTCTGACTGAGTATATACCTGACAGATATACTGTGACTACCTGTCTCATACAATGCATTATCAACACTATCAGATTTCCCTGAACCACCAGATATAACTACTAAATTCAAAATGTTTACCCTACCTTCTGTCTAATAAATAAGGGCCACGCCTTGACTACTGCAATGCTTTAGAAACTGCCAACCTTTCATGTATACTTGGCAATAGAATGTGAATTTATTACTTACATGCATAATATAGTATTCTATTGTTTGGAAGTATGGTATGGAGTGAGCATAACTCCAACTCTACCTACTTGGTGTATGTAATTCTATTACAGGAATTGGTTTCGCCACTACTTTGATCGTCTTCTTTCTAAATGTCTATTACAATGTGATCATGTCTTGGGCCTTCTACTACTTTTTTGCCTCTTTTAATTCGAAAGTGCCGTGGAGCAGTTGCGGAAATCCCTGGAATACTTTTAGATGCAGGTTAGATAAGGGGAGACAACAGCTAAAGTCTTTTGTGCCTACTTGGCTCAAACAGCTGTTATAGTTAAGCAATACTTCAAAGTATTGTGCTACTTTAGAGTTACCTTAAAATAAGCTGAGCATTCGGTATGCTTGCATCATCATACAGTGTGCACGCATCAGTATGTCAAAGTGACTTCACAGAATCTAATTACTAAAGACCAACAAATCATTTAGTTGACATTAGTCCAGCACATAATCAGTGATGTGGTGAAGTAGTTTCTTCAAATTTAGCCCTAGCTCTCTCAATATAGTAGAAGTTCAGTAAACAGTTCTACATTTTGGTTTTTACTTTATCATGTTGAATTTTCCTGCTATTTGCAACACTTTTCTTTGTCTATTTAGAGAGGACTGGGGGGCAGCCATAGCAAATACAAGTTCCCAGTTGGTAAATGTAAGCCTTCAGTCGCTAAGTGGTAATATGACCTTGAACTCTAGCGAGAGCTCTGGTGTTGCTGAGGTAGACTACTACGTGGACCCCACCACTGAATTCTGGCAGTGAGTTTTCCAAAACCTGATCCATTACCAGGTAAAACCTGCATATCTAACCTCTATTTACGTGTGTACATGTATGGTGCCGTGAGTCACACACATTGGTATACAGGTCATGTGACCACATTGTGGGTCATGTGACCACATTGTGGGTCATGTGACCACACCGTGGGTCATGTGACCAAACTATTAGTCGCATGACTTCTTAGTGGCAAGTTATATAGTGAAAGTCAGCATGTTTAAAGAGTTCTGATTAACTCCAATATACCCGTTAATTTGGTGGGAGTGGGACAGGTCACATGATCACACTGCTGTCACACCGCTGTCACATGTTACTCTGCTTTATGTCTGTATTATTCTTCTGGTGATGGCTTATTACACTCACTTTACTAACTTAGTATTGCCCGGCCTTTTGTTTAGCAGGAAGTGAAGGGAGCCAATTATACTATTTACACTTCACTTATTTGTTTGTGTTTTAATACTCGTTCTGTTTGGTTTTCTGTTCATAGCATTTTGCTTTAATAAGAAGCAGGGATATTTTTACTGTTGAGGCAGCAACTGGTTGTTGCTGCTGACTTAAGTCGTATGCATAATTTAAACATATTTTATTGATTGGTTATAGGAATTTTCCATCATATCTTCTATAACAGATGACTTGTCTAATTCCCACCTGCATTTCCTTTTGCAAACAATACTGTACAATTACTTTATAAGAATACAGAACGCAGCATGATGTAGCTCTAAAAACACAAGCAATTTATATTTCTTGGTATATAAATTTATTGCCATTAATATTTTCGATGTTTATAGTTTCTTAAGCAGGTCCAAGTGTAAAATTGTATGTTATCCAATGCTTTGCCTGCTCTAGTAGAGTTATAGTTAAGGGCATCCTTCCTCTGTATTTTACATGCGAGGGGTTGCTTTGCCACCCCTCTTATAGCACAGTTTCTCAGTCTAACGGTGACTCACTTTATTTATGTAGGAACAAAGTCCTGGCCATAAGTGATGGCATTGATCAGCCCGGCCCAATCAAATGGGACTTAGCTCTGTGCCTCCTCCTTGCCTGGGTAGTCGTGTTCGCCTGCATATCTAAAGGAGTGAAAACCTCGGGGAAGGTATACTTCGCGTATCTCTAGAGCATCTTTTAGATATTTAAATATGGTTCTTCACGTACTAATAATTAAAACATTGTATTTATTATTATTACAATGAGGTGTTTGTATTTGAATATTTGTGTGATACTATTAGTTATAAAATTAGTAGTGAAATCTCATAAAATGGCTAACATTATTAGAATATCACTCCACTATATTCACAGAACATGATGATAGGTTCGTAGTTTGCATAAGCAGGTTAGAGTTTATCATATTTGGGTCAAGGACTTGTTGGTTGAAATACTGAATTTATCTTTGCTGACTTTATCTTTCAGGTGATGTACATCACTGCGACAGCTCCGTACGTCTTCATGTTCATCCTGCTGATCCGAGGGTGTACCTTACCTGGGGCTGGCGGAGGAATCCTTTACTACCTCAAACCTAGTGTATCCAGACTGGCAGACATGCAGGTTACCACATTATCCTCTACACTGTATAGCAATGATCTCTACACTGTATAGCACTATCCTCTACACTGTATAACACTATCCTCTACACTGTATAACATTATCCTCTACAGTGTATAACAATGACCTCTACACTGTATAACATTATCCTCTACACTGTGTAACATTATCCTCTACAGTGTATAACATTGACCTCTTTAACATATCAACAATGATCTCTTACAGACGTGGGTGGATGCCGGCACACAAATATTCTTCTCCTACTCTATCGGCATCGGTGCGTCCACGGCCCTCGGCAGCTTCAACAAGTTCCACCACAACTCTATGAAAGACACCGTGATATTCGCTTGTATAAACAGGTAAATTTGACTCACTGTTGTAGCGTTTATTTAGGTCACTGTAGCGTTTATCTAGGTAACTGTTGTAGTGTTTATCTAAATCACTGTAGTGGTGTTTATCTAGGTAACTGTTGTAGCGTTTATCTAGGTAACTGTTGTAGCGTTTATCTAGGTCATTGTAGTGTTTATCTAGGTCACTGTTGTAGTGTTTATCTAGGTCACTGTAGTAGCTTTTATCTAAGTCACTCTACCATATAAACTGTAGAAGGAGTCACATGTCTAAACTCAATTATTTTGATTATAAGTTTAATTTCTGCTTATAGATTTATGTAGATTATTTTATTTGATCTCTCGAACTCGTTGTCATAGAAACCAGCATTCTTGCCACATTTGCTGGCGGCTGTTTTATTATTTTTTAAAATTGGGCAACAGTTTTATTCAGAAATTTGCCAGCTGTTGACAAGCAACTACATTGCTATCATCAATCTAACGGCTAACAATTGAATGCATCTTCAAAAATCTGTCAAACATGTCATAAGTTTCGCATTTTTCTCTTCTAACAAGACAAATGAGTTCAATTGATGTGTGTACCTCCAGTGAAGCATTGCAACAGATTATCTCTGTGTGCCTTACCGACTTAGGCATGTGGTTTTTCAAACGAAATAGATGAACTTAGACTAACTTGCACCAGATACTATGACTGACCAGTTCTGGAATTTCTTACTCCATATTACCTGCAGCCAACCTGCATATTTGTCATGTTGACTTGTGTTTATGTAGTGTTTAGGTGGGTTGCTGGGTGTAGTACATTCATCTCATTGCATAATTATGTGTCGTAATTATAGTCTTTAGTCTTTACTATTCAACCTTTAGAGGTAGCGTCTATTCACTATATAATGTGCAGTTTTAGTATAGTTTCACAAATGCCATCAATATTAGGCTGGAGTTATCTTATTCCCCTTATTCTATAAACTTCATAATAAGAAAACTGCAAGTTTTATCTGAGCAAAATTTTGACTAAAAGACATGATGCAAAAGTATCCAATGCTTAAACCTTGAATGTAAGAATTGATTTTAGTAAATAACTTTTAGTTTGAATCAATAAAAATGGTATAATTGAAAATGAAAAATTTTTGTTCTTTAAAAAATTTATTACTTCAAATTCCATTTATGTTTAAATCACTATTCTTGTTGTTTGAATTTTTGCAAAATGTTGAACCCTCTCCCCCTCTTCTCTAATCTTCTAGTGACAGATCCATTGCAGGGATGTGTTTATAGTCAACAGATTATCAGCTGTTTTCACAAGTTATAGAATCTGAACTTGCTGCATATGACTCAGCAAAAACTGGATACTATTTAACCCTGGTCCTAGCAACTGACTGCTAACCTTTTCAGTGATTATGTTGTAGGACCACAAGCTAAGCATTTCCTCCGTATGTATTGAATCCTATTTGTTTTAGCGGAACAAGCTTTCTGGCGGGATTTGTGATATTTGCTGTGCTGGGTTACATGGCCCAGGAACAGGGAGTTCGCATAGAGGATGTTGCTGAGTCAGGTCAGCTTGTTGGATATATATATATATATAGTTGACCTTTGACCTTGTATTATATTATAATGTATTAACCTGTGACCTTATATTAGTCTATTAGTCGTACCACTCATTAATTTAACCTATTTTTTATTAATGTTTCACCTATATTACAGGGCCGGGTCTGGCCTTCATCGCATACCCCAAAGCCTTGGCTACGATGCCAGTAGCACCTCTGTGGTCAGTGTTCTTCTTCATCATGGTCATTCTACTTGGACTAGATAGTGAGGTACGTAACCTACCCACCCCTTCTTTCCTAAGTATTTCTAAGGCTAACAGTTCTCAAGCTCTGCTATACTTGTTGGTAATGCGTGTATTTTCTAGAACAGGTCTCCCAAGAGCAAGGCGGTGTCTACCACCACATAGACTGGTATTTCAGCCTTTAATAGCATACTATCATACAATACCATGTTCCTATGCGCTCACACCCACTCGTATGCTCAATATGCTCTTGTAGTTTGTTGCCCAGGAGGGTCTTGTGGCCACGATTGTCGACATGTTTCCTGTTTTCCTCCGTAAAGGTCACAGGAGAATCATATTCACCGGTTGTGCCTGTCTACTCTGCTATCTAGTTGGACTCTGCATGGTTTGTGAGGTTAGTACCCCCCCCAACTAACGTATTTTCTTCAAGTAGAACCTTGCCCTAACATACAGGCAGGGAAAGTACCAGTATATTATATTATTATGAAACTAATTCACATTCTTTTACTTGTTGCTTTACCTAGTAGTTTATTTATAAACACAGCCTGTGCAGGTTTAGTGTAGTTGCATCATATAGCATGCAAAATACAAGCAAAAGTTCCCACAAATAAATGATTAACTTTGATAACATACTGCATTCTGATTACTTGTTAAATATGACTCTAAATTATTTACTACTTCCCAGAAGACTACATTATGTAACTTTCTACTTACAGGGTGGAATGTACATTTTCCAGATATTTGATTTCTATTCTGGAAGTAGAATTATTCTGTTAGTGGCTTTATTTGAGTGCATAGCTGTAGCCTATGTGTATGGTAAGTTGAGTCTCTAAATTATACTGTTATCATCTCCCCTGTATATTGTATATACATACTGTTATTATCTCTCCTGTATATTGTATATACATACTGTTATTATCTCCCCTGTATATTGTATATACATACTGTTATTATCTAGGTTCAGCATATTATTTCAGAGTTGTCTTCTCTATTTAATGCTTAAAAGTTGTCATCCATTTTAAATTTAGGAATTGACAGATTTCTGGTGAACCTGGAAATGATGTATGGGTTTAGACTGCCCAACCTGTTTCAGGTAATGAAATGGTTCTACCTGGTCATTACTCCCATCACTGTCCTCGTTATCTTCATTATGAACTGCATCAGTTACAGGTAAGTCGACTTCTGCCTTTTGTATAGTTTCTAGTTTTTATAGTAAATCCATTTCAACATATGAGTAACTGGTCTACGTGTGTTCACACAGCATGAATTACATCATTAAAAAAGTACTTAAAAACTTAATAAGTCATACTTTCTGTTGAATATTAACAGATAACAATTTTTTGTTTTAGTTCATTTTTACTAACAGAGAATAAAGCACTGCATAGTTGCATCCTGTCAAGCTGTAAATGTAGCCCTTGACTCCCATCATATGTTTATAAATTTACGGGCATTATTTTTCAGCCGACTTACTTACAAGTTCTCAGCACAGCACACGTACATTTACCCCAACTGGGCCATTTCGATTGGCTGGTTGATGGCCTGCTCCAGCATCATTATGGTTCCCATCTTCATGATTTACGCCGTTGTCAAACGCATCCTTACTGGTGGATTGAATTCACTGGTTCGTAATCAGCAAAATATCAAGTTGACACTTATTAACTTAATAAACTGAAATGCATAAAAAACTACTTAAAAGCAAAAATATTTTTGGTCAATAATGTTTACACCTATAATACTTGTCTCTGATTGGTTGATTCAGGATATACGAGCATTGATTAGACCGAAGCTCCTCCCTCACCAACTTAGAGCAGGAGACAATCTCTTAGATATAAACCCTGAGGCTACAGTAGCAAACACTTTCCTGCCTACAGACTTGCTGGAAGAGTATAATGGAAGCGTTGATACCTACAAAGGACGTAAGTTATCCCCCATTCCCCTTCCATCTCATAACTACATCTCATTCCCACTCTTTCTGTTCTAAGTTGTGTGGTTCACTCACTTACTATAAAGCTATGCTCATTCTCTGCAATGTTTTTGTAGGTCATTATCCCAGAGTTCATAGGACTCCCGGAGTTGTGCTCCCACAGAATATGTATGCTCCCACCAACACAATGTTAGTACCTTTGAACCCTGATGGAACGCCTGTAATGGGTGCCCCAGCAGCTGAAAATGATGGACTTCCTGGCTATGACGCTGCTGTAAATATGGAAGTCGATACAGAAAAGTTACATCCTGTTTGATTGTAATCTCTTTCAGCAGAACCCCAGAGATCAGTAGATGTTACCAAGCGCAGAGTTTTGTATAACTCTCTGTTTGTTCTGATAGTTACTTAAACTCCTAGTATTTTAGTGCAGTGATTAAAAGTCTGTGAATTAACTTACACAATACTTTAGCCGAGTATCTTACAGCCATTACAGTTTACAAGTTTCGTTGCTTCAAAAAGCATTATTTTCTCACTTTTCGAAGTAGTTTTTGAAAGGTAGTCAGCAAAGTCCGTGTGTTACTGCTACGCATCTCAAGTTATGTATGCAATAGTCTCACACTTTCAACATTCTAGTAAATTAATTACTGTGTTTTTCTTGTGAGCATCAATAGCGCAAGCCTAATTAATATTGTAAATTTTACTATGTCTACGCACATGAATTTACTTTTAACAACGCTATGAGCATCCAAACCTTTAATCTGAAGATGAGTGTAAAATATTCAAAGTGATTTGGGCAGACCTGGGGAAATATCTCAGACGTTGTTTAGCTTCTGATGTTATGGTATGGTGTGGGTACTTCTCTTGTCCTTCTCTCTTATCATAGTAATACCAGTAATTCATCTTAGAAAGACTTTGTGTAATTATTGTAAGTATGAGTAAAAACATATGTTTATATAATTTTTCATATATGGTATGTTATTATATATTGTTATGTTACTATATATTATTATGTTACTATATATTATTATGCTATATTTTGTGCGGTTAATCAGCTAAAAATATAAAAACTATGTACATTAAACAATGTTTAAAACCTATTCAAATTAAAGGTAAAGATACAAAAAATATTCAAATGTTCAAAAGAAATTAAATAAATCATGAAATTGTCACAATAAAAGCAAAGTACAATTGTAAAGATGAGAACAGTACATATTAGTTGCAGTTTTAGTGATGGTAAAAGAAATTTGGTTGGAAATTGAACACCACTCTTACTTTGTAAAGAAACAAAATAGCATATTTTAAATCAAGCGTTTTCAAAAATAGTTTAGCATTCAGTAAGTAGTATTGAATTACTAACAGCTTTTCAAAAGAACAGGAATCTGTTATGCAGTCACTGTCGCCAGTTTTATGAACCCAAAATATGCGGCCAAGTCGCAATATGAAAATAGAATGTTGAATGTTGTAATATGAATATAGAATAAGAAAAAAGTAAAGAAATGTAGAATGAGTTGAGAGATTTCTTGATATGTTTGAGTTACTGAGTTATATCGGAGTCTTAAAGTCTACGGAGTTGAAAGACATGCCTTGATTTATATGTCCATTTCCTCTTTGCTCTGCAAAGTGAAGCGTAACATCGTTTACAGCAGCTAATCAAATTGCAAGGAAGTTTTTTAATAGTTTTAGAATCTGTCACAGTACTAGCTGACTAAACAACGACAGTTTTACCAAGCAGAAATATGTGGAGTATTGGGTTCACCTACTTACCTTTCAGCTGGATCATATTGGGTTTATACTTACCTTTTAACTGTATAGTATTTGGTTTACTTACCCTTCAACTCAAGAGTAATAGTTTTACTTACCTTTCAACTGCATAGCATTGAGTCTACTTACCTTTCAACTCAAGAGTAATAGTTTTACTTACCTTTCAACTGCAAAGTATTGGGTCTATAGTACGGAATGGCATCCACAGGAAGGAAGGTGTTCTCTGGGGTGGCATCTGGGTTGATATCTTTAGGGTCATCACCTTCTCTCATTTGATGAGGCAACAGTCGGGGACGAATTAGATCTCTCCACGTCTACAAAAGTCAGCAACGGTCATGGGACATAGTGACAACAGTTTTGAAAAGGTGAATCAATAGTAAAAACAGCAACAGCCACATCATTACTTTCATTACGGTTGTAGCTTTCGGGAAACGCTAATAACTACAATCAGAGTAGCAAAGCCTGTGTTGAAACTCTGAAAAGGGTAGACAACTATAGTTAGGAGCTAGAAATATATTCAACCAATAGTAAGCTTGTCTACAGATATGAAAATATATTTAATTAAGGCTAATATTACAAACTGCTGCCTAGAAGTTAGAGCAATAAAGTATAGGAAATTGTCTTACCCTATCCTTAAAGTACAGCTTTCTTATCAGATCATAGATCATGCAGATGGGGACCATAACAATGCTAGAGCAGGCCATCAGCCATCCAATAGAAATAGACCAAGCAGGGTATTGGTAGATACGATGAGCAGAGAACTTGTAGTCCAGGGTACTGTAATGACCAAACCAGCTTTACTCATTACCAGGAGAATACAATTCCCAACAAACTTAATGCATTACAAAATATAAATTTTTGTAATATAGAGAGTGCAAGAATAAATCTCTTGATAAGTTAGAGTTGTGAGTTGTGCTCACCTGTAGCTGATACAATTCATGATAAAAATGACCAGAACTGTGATGGGAACAACAATGAGGAACATCCATTTCCAGGCTCTATTGATTCTGAAGCCATACATGATTTCTATAGAGTCCATATACCGGTCTATACCTGGATAAGAGAGATAGAGGATATGACTAACAGGGGAGATAATAACAATATATACACACAACGCAGAGGAGATAATAACAGTATATATACACAATACAGGGGAGATAATAACAGTATATATATACACAACACAGGGGAGATAATAACAGTATATACACAACACAGGGGAGATAATAAAAGTATATATACACAACACAGGGGAGATAATAACAGTATAATCTAGAGACTCAACTTACCATACACATAGGCTACAGCTATGCACTCAAATAAAGCCACTAACAGAATAATTCTACTCCCAGAATAGAAATCAAATATCTGGAAAACGTACATTCCACCCTGCAAGTAGAAATTTACATAATATTGTTTTCTAAAGTATTATATATTGTTAGAATTTTATATTATATTACATCTTGAAATTGTCAGGGGTTTAAATTTATAAACTAAAGCGATTCTAGTTGCAATAACTTGACAGGTTTTATGTTTGGTTACTGTGATGCTAGAAGTAAGGCTATAAGTGACATAGAAACGACCTTGACATACCTGAGTTACCATAGAAAGAGCGACTAGGAAGCAAATGGCGCACATTACTCCAGTAAACATGACTCGTCGGTGACCTTTACGTAAGGTCACTGGGAACATGTCCACAATGGCAGCCACCAACCCTTCCTGGGCTACAAACTATATAAAGGTCAAGGTGAAATAACTAGTTGAAATATAGAATTATCTTCCCTTTTCTTATAATACCAACTGGCTTTAAAGATGCAACCATTCATATGTTTTGTAGTAAAATGTATAGGTTGCTGTTTATCTATACCTCATAGTGATACAACTCCTCACATTGCAAAGTCTTATTAGAAACGTACAATTATTCACATGTCTTAATTTGTGGTAATCAGTACATGTTATACTATTATCTTCTAATAAAAAGTTTTTGGGTATAATTTTGGTTAAACTTTCTCTAAAACTTGCACTTGACATATTTTGTTAAGCATGAACAAACTTGAGTGAGAACAATAGATTAAGTAGGTAACATGACTACATAAGATAATTTCATAATAATTTAAAGTATCTAACACATGCTTATACACCTAAAAACATTGCACTACATTATGTTACATGTGCTACCTGGTTGTATTGTAATATCTTATTAAATCTTATTATATATAGCTATACGTGTTACTAGAGTACAACCAACAGTTAGACTGAGCACCATACCTGACTGTCTAGCCCCAACAGTATCAACATGATGAAGAAAATCACTGACCACAGAGGTGCTATTGGCATCGTAGCCAAGGCTTTAGGGTATGCGATGAAGGCCAGACCCGGCCCTACAATGTAACACAAGTATGCTGAAGTTGGCTGCTATAGTGAATAGATAACTCCACATTTAAAATTCGGTATAAATAGACTGAGTTCCTACAGATTTATTCATTGGTGAAGCGTCACGAAATACAGGAGCATTGGGTTTGCAGTTTGATGTAAAATGTAAGAAAATGAAGTTATTTAAGAAACAGCTTTTGTTAAGTTATATAGCAGTAGAGGTGAAGAGATTTTATTGTAAGGAATTTAGCCTGTGAGTCCAGAAGATTCCAGAGCCGAGTGTTGAGGGTGTGACAAGTGAATTTAAATTCACGATTTTAGTATCAGTTTATGCTTTGCTGTATGATAATAAACTAACTATAATGTAAGTAACACATAGTAACTGTAATAGAGGTAAGTATAGAGGTAAGTACAGAGGTAAGTATAGAGGTAAGTACAGAGATAAGTATAGAGGTAAGTATAGAGGTAAGTACACACTTACCAGACTCTGCCACGTCAGCTATATTCACTCCTTGCTCGTACGACATGTGACCGAGAATAGCAAAGATGACAAAACCAGCGAGGAAACTGGTGCCGCTGCAACACACAAAGATCTCTACACTTTCAGTAAACAGATTTGTGTGCTGTGAAAGCCACATTGTGCACAACACATTGTAACCAAGGATCTGTCCTTCATAGAGAAAAAAGAGGCTTAAATCCAGAGGACAACTTAAGTAACTGAACTTACAATGAACACATCCCAAAACAATGGTACAAAGGCTAAAAAACCAGAACCAAGCTAACCTGTTAACGAGAGCGAATATAATGGTATCTCTGTAGGAGTTGTGGTGGAACTTGTTGAAGCTGCCGAGGGCCGTGGACGCACCGATGCCGATAGAGTAGGAGAAGAATATTTGTGTGCCGGCATCCACCCACGTCTGTAAGAGATCATTGTTAATATGTTGTAGAGGTCAATGTTATACACTGTAGAGGATAATGTTATACACTGTAGAGGTTAATGTTATACACTGTAGAAGTTAATGTTATACACTGTAGAAGTTAATGTTACACAGTGTAGAGGTTAAGTAATATCTACCTCCATGTCTTGTAATTTGGTGACATTAGGAGTAAGATAGAACTTGATGCCGATTCCGGAGCCTGGCAGCAGACAGTTTCTGATGAGTAGAATGATCATGAAGACGTAGGGCAGCGTAGCTGTGACATACATCACCTGAAGCACACACCAATATACTGCATTTTATACGTATAGTTTTCCTCTCACTACGATGTTGCAACACGGTTTAGTTGTCCGAATGCACCCACTAACAAACACCATACTATACCTTTCCGGAGGTTTTCACTCCTTTAGCGATGCAAGCGAATACAATAATCCAGGCCAGCAGCAGACATAGGGCCAGATCCCACTTGACGACTCCGGGCTGATCAATTCCGTCCGTTATATTTAGGACATGGTGCCTGAGAGGAGAGAAATAAAAAACAAATAACAATACAATATTTATAACTCATTAATGTTTGCATAATTTTAAATCTCTTCAACCATAAAAATATACAGTAGCATCATGAAAGCAAATATCTCACATTGTATGAATGAGCATTATATGATATAAGCATGAATATCTCGTCATATAAGCATGAATATCTCGTCATATAAGCATGAATATCTCGTCATATAAGCATGAATATCTCGTCATATAAGCACGAGTATCACAACATATAAGCATGAATATCTCGTCATATAAGCATGAATATCTCGTCATATAAGCATGAATATCACAACATACATCCAGTATTCTGTGGCAGGGTCAGTGTAGTAATCTATTATTATCTCGTTTTCAGTACCATTTACCAATGAGGTATTCGCCAATGAGGTATTCGCCAATGAGGTATTCGCCAATGAGGTATTTACCATGCCAGAGGTCGCTTTCGCCCAGTCTGTGCTATAAACAGCAATAAGTTACAAGGTGAACGGACAGAAAAACTAAGATTTGCTAAAAGAAAATGAAGTTCCAGATTTAATCAGTTGATATACGAATCTTGGTTGCCATATGATAGCACATGAATAGAAGACAGAAACTAATGCAAGTCATTGCGGGGAGCAAATATACGTAGTTATATTTTTTATCCACAGTTACACTACACCCAGGAGTCCTATAACGAGGATAATCTAACCCCTTGAAGCACTCAACATGAATATAACATTCTCAAGAGCAAATACACCCTATGTCATGATTAGCCCTTTTATCACTTTGAAATCAGTAAAGCTCTGCTATTGTATTTCTAGCTGATGTCAAAGCTACAGACACACTCAACATTGGAAGGGGAGGGGTATAAACACCCACCTTCAAAATTGGATTATTTGCTGAACAAATAAAAGTTAAAGAGCAGCAGAAACACAGTCTAATGTTAATATTTACCCAATAAGGCACCACCTGTGGAATTATGCTAACAGCACTTCCAGGGACCTGTTGCTCATTTGCTAAAGAGTGTGGCTACCAGACTGTCACATGACTTGATTTGTTACAATTAGCATTCAAATTCTATTGAATTCAGTTCAAAAATTAAAGTGAATGACCTTAAATTAGGACTCAAAACTTCAAACTGTTGAAGCAGCTCAAAAGGATAGTAAAATGGTTTATTTTATGTCAAAAGGAACAATTGCCAGCCTAAGTTTGGGGGTGAATGACTTTCCCTTAAGTGGGTTGTAAGAGAAGTTACTCTCCTTTCACTTTCTCTGCTAGTTGTATGGAGGGTTGCATAAGTATAACCATTGATCTGATAGCTACAAAGGCGGGTGGGGGAAGAAGCACCCTTCTATCTTGAACACAGGCACTCAAGTTTGAACATTTTCCATTCAATGATACAAGTTTGATATTTTATACATTTGAACGAAAACTATTTCCCAGTCTCAAAATACAAGGAAAAATTAATTGATCCCACAGTTTAGGCGCCATTTTTTCTTCACACAAAAAATACAAAAGATACAAATGAGCACTGAAACCTGAGATAAATAATGGCTGTTTTCACTGATGACAGTTTTGTCCCTGAAAGAATAGCTATAGAAAGAGCTATACCTATGAAAGAGCTGATGTGTTAGACTGAGAGCCAACTTACGTGCAGCGGAAAGTGTTCCAGTGCCCGTCACAGGTGCTCCAAGGCACCACGCTGGTGAAGGAGGCAAAGAGATATCTGAGAGCCCAGGCCAGTATGACGTTGTAGTAGCAGTTGAGGAGGAACAGAATGATGGTGGTAGCAAATCCAATACCTGCAATCAGTGAATTATAAATGTTCTAAGCTTTGTACAGAGTCTAGTATATTGTATAGTATAGTATAGTGTATTGTAGTGTGGTACAGTATAGTATAGTATATAGTATGTATATAGTATGTATAGTATATAGTACAGTATATAGTACAGTATATAGTATAGTATATAGTATACTATATAGTATAGTATATAGTATACTATATAGTATAGTATATAGTATACTATAGTATATAGCATAGTATAGTATAGTATAGTATAGTATAGTATAGTATAGTATAGTATAGTATAGTATAGTATATAGTATAGTATAGTATAGTATATAGTATAGTATAGTATAGTATATTGTATAATTCTGAAAAGAGGGCTACGCGTATTTAACATTTTCAAAAGGTTGTGGTGAAGTAGTGAAAACTACTGTAGCTAGATTTAAACGTCATAAAAAATGTGGAAATAGTCCTTAAAAAGAAATCATTTACTCATTTGTAGAACATTGTGCCAAAGAACTCGTCATTCTGATATCCACATCAAAATCTGTAGATATCAGCATGGTCGATATGAAAAGTGCCAAAAATGGAGGCAAACTTGAATGAACTAATATTGAAATTACAACATGTAAGGAATGTTACATCACTTACACAGTGTAATTCCTCATTACAAAGAGAGATTATTTTTCTAAATTTTTTATGTATTTCATTGAACTTCAAATCCTCAGTCGCCTCTTGAAAACTTAAAACTTGCCGAAATCAAAATAGCTCAGAGTTAGAGACAAGCTCTATCAGGTGCAGTGAATGGTTTGATAACTTGTCTAATAGTTTAACCTGTAATTATTCTCCTTGACTGGACATTGGGGCAGGAGAAATCTAGCAATATTGAAAAGAATGGAAAATTTTGAAGTGTTTACATTCAAAAGTGGTTATTAAGTTAGCAAAGCTAACTGCAGCACTGTTAAACCTCAGTTGGTGGTAGTTACGTTTTACATAACAGTTTACCAGCTCTTGCAAATGCAGTAAATAAATACATTGTTTGAGAATTGAAAAAAAGACTCTGTAAAGCAATAAAAAATTTCGGAATGTTACCAAATGAAATCAAATTTATCCCTTTTAGTTTTTGTTTCAATATTTTTGCTCAGCTTTCCAGTGCATAGAGTATGCTATGAGTTGATGTACTCCAAACATCAGAAGCTGATCTCAAAATGAATACCAATTGACTAGGAATGTTGAAATGTTTCGAAATATGTCATTTTATAACTTGATAAAAATCCTGGATAAAATACTTTCAGTAATGCAGCATTTCTCTCATGCATAACGACTAGCCCCCAGGTTCTATATAGCTTGAGCAATATGTCTACGTAATGCTTTGATTTATTACTACTTCTGTAACTGCACCTGACCTCAATGACACAACAGAAACAAAGGGGATGTAGAAAATCCCTAATTTGCTATCAAAATGTTTTGCAACCAAGATGTATCAGTGCATCATCATTATCCCAGGGAACAACATATTTCCCTCCCTGAAATCTTAGAACATGAGAGATTTGAATCTAATAATAAGGAAACTGCACATTCATCATAACAATATACAAAAAGTTGATAGATGACTCTAAACAATGAATTGCTTCTAAGAGGATCTACCATCATACCATTTGTTGAGAATTTTAGGGTCTTGCCCTTAAAGATAGGGCGACTGATGACTAACCTTTAAAGATAGGGCGGCTGATGACTAACCTTTAAACAGAGGGCTGATATTCCAGACTTTAATACCTCCAGCGGACATGAACTGGCCAATAGAAACTTCTAGAAAGAACATCGGGATTCCAGCTAGGATCACCATCAGGAAATACGGCAACAGGAAAGCACCTGGACAGACAGACAGCATAGCTGGTGATGTCAGCATAAAACATCACAACAGTTATATATTAGAATTCTGCAAAGCTATGCCAGTATCTCATTTGTATGAACTGTACAGAATAGTATAAACTACTTGAACTAAAAATGTTCATCTCTTACTCTACTATACAACATTTCATTCAACTCTGGTCACATGTCTATATTGTGCAAACTACTTCCACCATGAATAATAAATTAGCTTTTTTATGAATTTACTACCTTCACCAACTATGTAGTTGTTATTCATGCTAGTGTAGTTAGCAAACCAATAGACAAATGGGAAAACTATTTCTAGTTACTTCTCTAAGTTTATATGTGCAAGAATTGGGTTCACTACACCCCTGCCATTACACCCTCCCCCCCCCCGCCATTATACCCCTGCCGCTACACCCCTGGTATTAGTCTGAATTGTAGGACACTAGCAAAATCTGAACGCAGAATACGCCATAAACCTGGGACCACCACCAGGAATATTCTATAGGTCGGTGCCCTTATCCTAACACCCTTATCCTAGGAACAGGTTCTAAAGAACTCAGTCTCTCTTCTTACCTCCACCATTCTTGTAGCAGAGATATGGAAACCTCCACACATTTCCAAAACCAACAGAATATCCGACACACGCCATGAGAAAGTCTATTTTGTTGTTGAAAGTCTCTCTTTTGTTGCCTGCAAAAAAAGTAGAACATAAAAGCAGACGGATAAATAGTAGAGAACTAGTACATATAGAATAGGGGCAATTGGGTGGGCTGGAGACAGCCCGTAACTAAGGAAGTTAAAGACTGTAGAAAAAGATGTAAAAATGCATTGTCATTATGACTTATGTATTATCAGCACAAAGCTAGAAGTTCTTATAGATGAGCATATTAAAATCGCTAAAAGATACTTTCAAAAAGCACCTAAGAAAGTAGTGTTGTTGAAATAAAGCTTCATTTTAACGGGTGTTACCATACTAGCACAAAAATCAGCAATTAAAATCACGAAGGGGAGAGTATTAAATGCAATACCAAAGTTGAAATCAGTAATGAGGCATATCTTATAATGCTGAAATTTATGTAATTCATATGGAATCCAGCAGACACAGAATTTGGTGAGCTGAAAGAAGCATCTCCCCTTATATTTGTATAAATTAATAAATATTCATCATAACTCTACATAAAATATAATTGAATATTGAAAAACAAGTCATATGCAGAAAGAAATACACGGATAGAGTCACCTGATGTCCCATTATTTTCCTCTTCATCAAACTGCATGTTCTCTACTTTCACAACAGCTTTCTCGTTCTTGCCGTTGTCTAACTCGTGTGATACATTGTAGGTAGCCATCTCTCTTGCCTGTAGCTCACCATCGAATGAATAGTAATTAATAGTTACCCTGTTTATATTATGAATAGGGGATGAAAAGAGCAGAACTTAGCCGGGTTCTATAAACTTTTCACAAAGTTTGAAAGTCAACTAGTAGCACCCACAGTTATAAAAATAACTCAGGCATACACTGCGATAAGTAGCATTTCTATGGTAACGCGAGTATATAATAATATAGGCATTGCTACTCAATATAATGTATTGTGAATATAGCTTATCGATATGACGCGATGTCGAAACTTCGTGTTTGTTGTTAGCATAAGATTGTGATAAAAACAAGTCAGTTTAACTCTTCAATGAAATAGTAAACTGTGTTGTTTATTGTGAAGGAATTTTGTTCTAATCATCATCACTGTTATTATAACATGGGAGGGAGAATAACCACCCAGCAGTATGAGTAATTGTTAGTAAAATTCCTAGACTAAAGTCCATCACTTGTGAATGGACAATTTTCAGGATTTGCATGTTTGCTATGAAATATTTGTCATCAATCATGGGGTACACTTATTGATTTGCTGGGCTAAGCACACTACAACCAAGTCTAGCCAGAGTGAGGTGTGAGTAAACTGCAGTTGAATGGGGAAGTTTTACTGATAATCAAACAGCTTCTCAGTTTTAAAATCAAGTTGAAACTTCAAGCCGTGAGCTTGAATCATACATCAACAACCATTTCAAGCAGTATATATGATTTAAGTTTCAAATTTTACAATACAATAAAAACAAAACTAACTGTAACTTCACCAGTTCATGACACAGTAATGAGTTATTTCGAGTCTGCCTGCTATTCTAGCTATTCACTGACTATCATAAGCATTGACAAAGGCAGGTCTAGCTAATAATAATAATAATATAATACCTGTGGCTATTAAATGAATTACATAAGAGATGCATAGAATTTAGTTGTGGAATTTTCCTTCACGACTTCTAGTTTATTTGTATTTAATTATATCCTGTTGTTCTAAGAGCTGGCTGTATTGAAAAGTAGAAAAATTGCAAACACTTTTACAACAGCTATATAATGAAACAAAATTTATCTCAATACTGTTACTTTTAAATTTAGAAGTATTTGAGATTCTTTTTTTTTAAAATTGGTTTAAAGATGGTTTAGTTGACTACAATTCGTATGAAATTTATATGAGATATTTGTTCACACAGAAAGTGATCCAGTGTGAAATCTCTAGTAATCTTAAGCTTGTATGTTCAGATATCTAAAGTCTTTGAATAGGAAAATATTCTTTATTGCAGGACTCGTGTTTTTAGAGAATGTCAAAAGTAAAAACCTGGGGCTAGCAAATTAGCTATGAACCAGAGGTATGTACATACACCACACGTGTGCAGGGAAAATATCAGAGCTATGATTATTTATAGTAAATTCGTAATAACTCAGCAATAACACCACGTCATACATTTGTTAACAAACAAAAAATTAGATAAGATTTTGCAATTGTTTGCATAAAAATTTTAAATTGATAAAACATTTTTTACAAATATAGCAGAGAATTACATTCTTTACTGTACAGTGTTTTATACAATAGTGCTATTACATTGCCTACTAGCTATCATTATGTACAGAGGCAACACCCAACCAATCATATAATCAGTGTACAGAGGCAACAGTAAGTCTAGATGACAGGAGACCGTTGCCTTAATGCTCGAACAGAGACAAAGCTGCAAACAGTAGAATAACAGGCCAACTAGCTGGGCTCATCTTCATGATCCCTACGAGATCTTTTACTCTTTTTATGTCTATCTCTGTCCTTGTCTGAACGCTCAGATTTACTCTTATATTCCTCGTCATCTTCATCTCTGTGTCTCCTAGCAACAGGTAAACATTCTTAACAGCACAGCAGTATTCCTCAACAGATGAATCACCTGTTTCTTAGCAACATGGCCCCTAACTACACATAAACAAGATGACCCCTAACTACACATAAACAAGATGGCCCCCAACCACACACAACGCACACTAGTTGACTACATACTAGATAGTATCACATTTGAAACAATCGGAACTTGTATAGAAGCAGTTACAGCCAACATTTACCGATCTAATAGGATGAACTGTTTAGGCGAGAGAATGGTTGAACTTCTAACAACCTTTTGAAGAATTCGAAACAAAGATTCCTCCCTCCTCAGAACTATCAGAGAGGGAAAGACATATAATAACCAGGAAACTTTTAATCTGTCACACGACTCTATTTCGAGTGTATTTCCTATATTATAACATCTTTCAACATAAACTTAGATTAATTCACTAATTGTAGTTTGTCACACAGAAAACTGCAGGACAACTGAATTCCAATTCCACAAACAGCAGAAGGGGGAAGCCGTGAGTATATTATTTCCTCCACCAGCCTATAGTAAGTATAAGGTTGACAAGGTGTTGAAAGAGAATAAGCAGTTATCTCATGATAATTAACAAACCAGGAACAACACAATGATGTCGCAAGTTTGAAGTAACAGATAAACTATCATGTTTTGACATCATCACATCACACTGTGTTATCATTCAGCAGCTGCAAACACCTCAACATAAACAAAACTTAATCTGATACAGACAACCCTAAACTATAGACTTGGCTCAATAGCAATTTCTCTCCCCAAACCCCAACAATTATATAATCAAGGAATGTAAAAGTGCTGCAATGAGATAAGAGAGAGAGAATTTATGCTACTATAAAATGAATTGACCGTGTTTATCAGCAACCAGAGTTTCAACTCTCTCAGTAATCAGCTCACGAGATTACTACCGGGAAGAAAAGTTAAACTGTAAGCAGAGATTATGACTCGGCAATTTCATCGACGACTCAAATCAATGACTTGCTGCAAACCCTCGACACAACTGCTTGCCGAGTAGCTGCAATGTGATTGGTCGACTTACCGCTTCTTATGACGATCTTCTCTGCTCTCCCGATCTCGATGACGTCGTTCTCGATCTCTCTCATAGTCTCGGTCTCTCTCGTAGTCACGAGTTCTGTCTCTCTCGTAATCTCTCTCATAATCTCGCTCTCTCTCGTAATCTCTCTCGTAGTCCCGGTCAACTTTCTCTGATTTAATGTCCACATCTCTGTAGTCTCTCTCTCCCCTGTCTCTGTCTCTATCACCACGATCTCTCCCTCTGTCCCTCCCTCGATCTCTCCGATCTCGCTCACCACGATCTCTATCTCTGTCGCTCCTCTCTCGCTCTCGGGACCTTGACCTTCCCCGAGGTTCACCAGGAGGATGTTCAGGAGACATCTGGTGGCGAGATGGACTACAAATAGAAGACAGATAATTCCAGTTTACTGAATACTAGCCTATTAGACACAGAGTACGGGTTAGCTTGTGAACCCAGTGTCATTTGGTAGAGAGAAGATGGGGACGGGTAGGCACCACCCCTCTCCATCTTCTAGATGGTGGGGGGGGGGGTATCAGTGCTAAGACTATATTATTAGTTTGTCAAACAACAATATATAATATAAGTAAACTATGACGCTACTTCTACAAATTATATATTTTGATATTCAGTGCAAAAAGAGAAAAACTTCATTACATCATAAAGTTTATCACTAATGAGGCATATCAAGCCAATCAGCTCTGAAATATAACCACTTAAATAAGAATTCACTTTCAAACATGGAGAAGTGTATTCATGCTATGGGTGGGGTAGCTGACACAAATATTCGCCTCATTTCCTGTTTTGCATCATTCACTAACACTTAGTTTATCATCTTTGAAATCATTTAAACTCAACGTGACAAAAATAGACATGATGAAACCTGTACTGAGGAGAATTAACTTTGTGTATGACCTAAGGGACAGGTACCCTAGGGGTGTGAATACTATAGAGGGATATGTACCCTAGAGGTGAGAATACTATAGAGGGACAGGTACCCTAGGGGTGAGAATACTATAGAGGGATATATTCAGTGGACATGAAATCAAAATCTGAAGCTTAGAAATTAGAACAAAATCCAAAAAATTAGGATAACTCCTAAAATTGTGAGAGTTGTGACACACGAGTTGTTTTATAACACAGAACTATATTAGTAGTGTTATTAGCTATACACTTCTCCATTGGCAATACTACACAGATATCAGCCAATCACCTCTGTCTATCGTCGCCAGGTTTAGTGGGCGACCAATCAGAAGGCATGGCGCTTCTCTGACTCACTGGAGGTGGCATGTTGGTAGGAGGGAATCCCGGGCCAAAGCCGGGTCTTACCGGCGGAGTAAACCCAAAGTTAGGGGGAGGTCCAGTAAAGCCCGGGGGTGGTCCAGCAAATCCAGCACCTGAAACAGGGCTATAGAATAATATACTGTAGCTAATGTATACTATATACTGTAGCTAATGTATACTATATACTGTAGCTAATGTATACTATATACTGTAGCTAATGTATACTATATACTGTAGCTAATGTATACTATATACTGTAGCTAATGTATACTATACTATAGCTAATGTATACTATACTGTAGCTAATGTATACTATATACTGTAGCTAATGTATACTATATACTGTAGCTAATGTATACTATATACTGTAGCTAATGTATACTATATACTGTAGCTAATGTATACTATATACTGTAGCTAATGTATACTATATACTGTAGCTAATGTATACTATACTGTAGCTAATGTATACTATATACTGTAGCTAATGTATACTATATACTGTAGCTAATGTATGCTATACTGTAGCTAGTGTATACTATATAGTGTAGCTAATGTATACTATACTGTAGCCAATGTGTACTATACTAATAGCCTGAGTAACTACAACCCACCGGGAGGGGGTCCCCTCATCTGTGGAGGTGGCATCCTCATGGAAGGGAGTACAGGCATCATCATACCAGGGGGAGCTGCTGCCTGTAGAGGTGGTGGAACATACATCTGTCTCGGGGGAGCCTGAAATGCAGCTTGTGGGGGGTGATACGATGCTTGTGAGAGGGGCGCTGTCGTTCCAGGGGGTGGAACATTGCTACAACAGAATTTCAGTAGTACCACTACTACTGTTACTACTACTACTACTACTACTACTACTACTACTACTACTGCTACTACTACTACTACTACTACTGCTGCTGCTGCTGCTGCTGCTGCTGCTACTACTACTACTACTACTGCTACTACTACTACTACTACTACTACTACTGCTACTACTACTACTACTACTACTACTACTACTACTACTACTGCTGCTGCTGCTGCTACTGCTACTGCTGCTGCATATTGTAATGAAACACTTGGGACACTTACAAGTCTGGCTTTGGTTCCATCGCAGCAGATGTGGTTGGCTTTAAAATTGTTACATTCGTGGCGTTGCCAGTCGGAGTTTTCACAACGACAGCTGAAATCAAATTGACTAAAATAGGTGAACGAGAGCAATGTGCAAACCCTACAGAACATTTCTAACTTCCACAGAGTAAGACTAACCGGAGGGTTTGACCTGCACAGCAGAGGGTATATTCGGCTCCTTTACGATACTGACGTTGGTGCCGACTGGAGTGACTTTAGATAATGTGGGTGCCGCACCTACAGCCTGTAAACACAGTGCATGCTACAGTAGAATACTGTCTATATTACAACAATGTCTATATTACAATATTGTCTATATTAAAACACCATCTACAGTACAGTGTCTGCAGTATACTCTATACACTCTACTATCCACAGTCTACTATCTACAAATACTCTGAATACTGAAACCCTGTCAGAAATAAAAAGCAACGTGTAGGATAAAGACATGTAAGCTCTTCAGATTAGAAAGACGTATCGCAGTTGTGTCGGTGTTGTACTGTCTACGGGGTCCTGAGAAGATGCTGCCGTCACAGTAGGCAGCAAATACTTACGCTGATGCTTTTGGTGGTCATACGATTGGGAGGTAGAATATTCGGCAAGACGTAGCCGTTCTGACTCCTCAAAATGTTCTGCCGCTGGGAGTAGATCTTCCAGGTGTCTTCCGTGAACCCGTAGTTGAAGTAATCCGTGATATCAGCACCTGCGGGTGTATTACAGTGTTTCCTGTCAGCACTGCAAGGTGTCAGTATTTACTACAAGGTGTCAGTATTTACTACAAGGCGTCAGTATTTACTACAAGGTGTCAGTATTTACTACAAGGTGTCAGTATTTACTACAAGGCGTCAGTATTTACTACAAGGTGTCAGTATTTACTACAAGGTGTCAGTATTCACTACAAGGTGTCAGTATTTACTACAAGGTGTCAGTATTTACTACAAGGTGTCAGTATTCACTACAAGGTGTCAGTATTTACTACAGAGAAGGTGTCAGAAAACACGAAGTGAATAACAATGCTTTACCAGGTTTTCTCCACGGCATCTCATCGAGCTTCAGATTGTCAAGGTCAAAATCATATGTAGGCACGCCATTGATTTCTCCCTCTGCATTGATGTCTAGAGCCTTAGTTGACGCAGTTTTCACGGTGACATTTGGCCTTGGACGACCTGATGCTGGAGCACCGGGAGTAGCAGAGAATCTTTGTGCCCTGAAACAAGAGTGGATAACTCCCCATTACTGGAATAAGAAATGGTTAACATAGAAGACAACTCTGGTCTGAACAAATAGTCTCATAATGTCACCGGTCATGTGCTTTTGGTCATACTAAGGTCATCAGAAAATTGTAACATTTGCAAAATAAGTTAAAAATACTAGTGTAAACCAACCAATGACGAGTCATTATTTCTTCAAATAGAAAACTTTGTACAGAAAGAGGTGACAAACTGAATAACAACATTCTATTAGCAATGTTTTCACTGTTCACTGTTACACAGAGAGGGAGAGCTGGAAGAATGCACTGTTCACTGTTACACAGAGAGGGAGAGCTGGAAGAATGCACTGTTCACTGTTACACAGAGAGGGAGAGCTGGAAGAATGCACTGTTCACTGTTACACAGAGAGGGAGAGCTGGAAGAATGCACTGTTCACTGTTACAGAGAGGGAGAGCTGGAAGAATGCACTGTTCACTGTTACACAGAGAGGGAGAGGAAGGGAGGGAGGGAGAGAGGGAGAGCTGGAAGAATGCACTGTTCACTGTTACACAGAGAGGGAGAGCTGGAAGAATGCACTGTTCACTGTTACACAGAGAGGGAGAGCTGGAAGAATGCACTGTTCACTGTTACAGAGAGGGAGAGCTGGAAGAATGCACTGTTCACTGTTACAGAGAGGGAGAGCTGGAAGAATGCACTGTTCACTGTTACACAGAGAGAGAGAGAGAGAGAGAGAGAGAGAGAGAGAGAGAGAGAGAGAGAGAGAGAGAGAGAGAGAGAGGGAGAGGGAGAGCTGGAAGAATGCACTCACTGAGCCCCGGTTTTAATATCCCCGATAGTGATCTGCACGTCATCGTCCTCTTCGTCAGAGTCGTCTTCTATCTGACCACTTTCGGTCTCCTTCGTACCCGAGGCAGTGTCACAGTCGTCATCCAGCTCTCCGGCTTCTCTCTCGTCACCCCCTTCCACAACGGCAGCAGGTGTATCAGCAGCGGGTACATCGGCAACGGGCTCACTCTCACTAGCTACTGCTGGCCCGGTGTGGGGTGTAGCGGCTGGCTGGGAAACACTACTCTCCTCTTTCTCCTCCGATTCTAAAGGACAAACAGAATTAGTATCAACAAACTTATTGTCTTACAGCTCACAGACATGTTGAGTACAAATAGAATGCAGGAAAGACTGAAAGGGGATCTAAAAGAAACAAAATTTTGATATTTTGAGATTAAAATTTAGTGTTTATAGTACAACAAACCAGATCTAAGCATATATTTACAAGCAATTTATTTCTTTTCTCTGAAACTTTGCCTTTGGTGCTACCACCATACAGTGACACTAAGAAGGACAAAGAAACCTCATGACTAAGTCAATTGTGACTGTAGGTAAAGCAGTGACTCTATGCTAGTGTCAAATGTAGCACTACTAATAATATCAACAATAAAGCTAGCGTTATACTATCTCTTTCACAAGTCTTAACTTAAGTCTTTGTAGACCTAAATTTATGATCAAGTATACAACTAATACTAATCGTAATAATTAAACTAAGCTGAACCTTAGACTGAATTGAACTACCACAGTAAATATAACTCTGCAATTAAGCCTAATGACACTGCATGAGAAATATTTTGTTCAGCTTTCAAATTTCATGGTAACAACAACGAACAGTTACCATCAAAATCAAAATAATACTTACTTTTACTCTTATAGTTATACTGGCATGCTCACCATATAGCAAGTATGAATTACTAATACAGTAATTTACAGAGAGTATCTAAATTTATTAGTATTAGTATTATCAACACAATCATTAGTATTACTGTACCAAGTATAATAGTTTTAATTACATATTTATATTTCAGTTTTATTGCTTAAACTTATATTAGCCTTAAGCTTGCACTGAATCTAGAAGACATATTCATACTCATAGTTATAATATGAATAACACTGGACCACTTCTAACCTCCAATATTGTTTCTTATTCATAATAGTGACAAGTCCAACATTTACTCTCACTTCGTCAACATGAACAGTACAGTAACTGTAAGGCTGAAAGTAAATGTCACAGATTTTGCGACACCTACAATTACCTTTACTGCTGATTACATGACAAGATGAACATGAATAATTCAATTTGAATTTAAATTAAAATTTTCATTTTGAATTTAATTTTAATTTGGGTTTCTATTTTTAAAAGGAGCACTTGTGACTTGAGTCTTAAATTAAAATTTGAACTTAGAAGTGACAATCATAATGATAATGATTTGAAAATAAAAAACCACAATCAGCATCACTATCCGTATCACAATGATGAATGAATGTCGGAGTGAAAACTAAAAGAATTAGAATGACTAAAAATAAATCAAGTGAGTGTCACACCCAGTCTCACTGTCACTGTGACTGTGAGTAAATGACCAATTTACTTTAATACTTATTACTTAATAGTAAAAAATTATAATACTTATAGTTATACCTATACTTATAGTAATAGTAATATAATTTTATTTATAATGGTCATTTAACCATTTTAAATCCGACATTAGTCAAACTAAAATTAAAATTAAAACATCACTTGACTCAGACTGGGACATTTATTGTAATTTTATACCTCCATAAAGCCAGCTTTCATCATCAACGTCTGGTTTGGAAAGAGAAGCATCTGCCGTTGTATTTCCTGCTAAAGTTGTCATTATGATTATATATGAACAAACACATTAAAATAGGCAGGTTAAACTTTGAAAGTTTCGCCTATTTATCACGTTGAGCGCTCATTAGATTTTTAAAGCATCAAGTACCGAGTAGAAGAAAGTTGCATTTTTAGCTATTGAAATATCGCCGGGTTTTGAAACAGTGTGCCATTTCAAAATGAAGAAACTCGCCAATGATATAAAAGTATAGCATTACCAAGAGCAAACAACTTTGAATATAAATTTACTGATGATAAGTTTGAAGTTACCCAGACAGGTTTTCTATTGTTAGTGTATAATTCTAAAACAAGTTCTCATAATAAATTCTGAAAGCAATAGTTTTCAAGCATATACATATTATATGCAATATACATATACAATATACTTCAACGGTATTCATGTAACGTCTAGCTAAATATTTTTCTGGCTTAGTTGGTCATTCTGGTATTAGGCTACAATGTTTCAGGCTTTTAATTATATCATGCTTTACTTCTTCAATATAATAAATGATAATTTTTATCAAAAATTCAGAGTGTAGAAAATAATGCAAGCAACTAGGCACTAAAATACCAACAGTTTAGCAATCACCTAACATTAGCAAAATAGTAAATTATCTGGAGAAAATGGCATAATTTATAAAATGGATATTAAAATAGCTCCTGATGCTAGTACCTCTCACGACAGTCGTAGGTCTTCTTAATCATCGGATATATCATTAGCCAAAAAAATTTTAACTAACCTAATAATATATATCCCAGAAGTCATAACAGGCTGATGGATATGTTAATTGGCATTTTAATCTGAAATATCTACCAATTAAAGGAAAGGATTGTTTGTGACTGGTAACACATCAACATATGGTTTGTGTTTCCATAGTTACGGCCAATGGCAACCTAAACAGTGGTTTTTCTTGAAAGCTAAAGAAGGGGTGGTGTTAATCCACCCCTGGATTACAGTCAACAGTCATGCTCTGCAATTCCATATGACAATGAATTGATCCTTTCTTCTCATTGCAACTCAGACCTCATTAATCTTTTGTAACTCTCAAAGTCCTTTTGTGTGCTTTAAGCAGCACTTACGTTGCTTATGCAATAGAAGCTGTATTTGTGGGACCTGGATCAGTCATACAGCTTCATTCTCTTGCGTCAGTTGCATAAACTAAGCGTTAGTTGCTGACCAAAATGGCTGACAGTGAAGGAGAGAAGAAACTACCATTCTGTCAAAGATTTCTCAAGTCCTTATTTGGAGACTTTGATGATGATATAGTAGAGAAGGTGATGTGGTATCTGTAACATTATTCTAGCTACTATCTTCACTGTATTTACTTTCACTTTTAGTTGCAATAATTATAGACTTTGGCTTTGTATGTTATTTTATGTTTCATGACTTAAAGTTTATGGTACAATTTTGTTGCAAGTTTGAAAACCCTAAGGCCTAAGCTAACAGATTTGCACGAGACCCATTGATCAGCTGATTTGCTTTAGGATAGGAATAATTAAATAATTATGTTGGTTCAGCCTCTAATGGAGTGAGGCAGTTGTCCAATAAATATTTCTACAGTTAATTCATAATTGAACCTATTTTGTTACAGATGCAAAATAAATTACTTTGAATAATATTAGAGATGCCTGTTGTTTATCTGCTCTTACTAGAACAGAACTCAAATCATTTATAGAATGGTCTAAGAATCCAATTTTAGGAGCTAAATTATTGATATAAAAATACTATACCAATGCTGACATTTTACTGGAACTAAAGGCAGCATGATGTTAATCAACAGACACTTTGCATATGGTGTCAGTGCATTATACTTATTCCATGTCACATAAACCCCTTAGAAACCTGCCTCCGAAAGCAAAGTTGAACCCAGCGACCAGGAAGGTGATGAGAGTAAGGAGAACGACAGAGGGAAATGGGGCAGTGCTGCCGAATTTGTTCTGTCGGCTCTCGGTTACGCTGTCGGTCTTGGTAACGTCTGGAGATTCCCCTGGATGTGCTGGAAAAATGGAGGAGGTGGGGCCGTTATATTAGTAACTATTGCTAGTAGTATTTGTAGAACAGGTTTATAAGAGAGGGATTCTCATAATGACAGTAAGATATGGTATTAAAATATAGATAGTTAAGTCATAGACTTTGCTTCAACACTTTGCTATATATGGTTTCTTTTGGCATATCAAATAAGGAGAGAGAGCTTTAAAGTTTAAACTTAGAAATATTGTAAATAATTAATAAAGACAGTTTGAAGACCCCTTAATAACCAAATGTCGCGTAGTTTTACACTTATATATTTCCCATCTGTTATCCCATGATCCCACTTTAAGTAATACTGTGTTGACTTCTTGATAAGTTTGGGTTTAACTTAATGAAGACAACACTAGTCAAACTTAAAATTGGACAAGTAAAAAAAGTATTTCTAGATTTGAAACCATCTCCCAGGGTTCTTGCACTCCCGTAAAGGTTGGTATTTCATGGTTGGTCGAATATCAAAAAAACACTTCCACTAGATTTGTTAGCTTGGGCTTTTAACTTTTAGTTTAGAGCACGACTTCATATGTGCATTGGTTCTTACGCTAAATGTGCAAATATTTGCTCATACTGGCATTATTTGGAAAATATGTAATTCTGCACCTGCAGTGCCTCTATATATTACATTGTATATTAAATATATGAATAATAATGTAATATAAAAGTGTATTATAGGCCATGCATAGTTTTAAGTGCAAATAACCATCATAATGCTGCAGTAAGTGATACTGATGACTGTCAAGTGGTCAATGGAGATGATGGCTAACTTTGCGCTAATATGAAACCCATTCTGAAAATACAAGAATTCACTGCCGTCATTCAAAACTAGGTTCAATGCAAGTAGATATTCTACTAGTCAATTTTGTAAAGAAGCAGTTACAAAATTAGCTAATAGCTATCTAGAGTATAAAGTGTTACAAGGAGTAGTGGATCTGAACTTCATGAATGCAAAAAAGTCATTTGGACAAAATAATTTATTTTAATGCATTAATTTAGAGAATTTTTTGTAGCAAACACACCCACACAAAAATTCTTTTATACCACGCAAATCAAAATGTGTACTTATACCTTCATTTCAGTCACTCTTTTCTCAGTCACTCTCTACAGTCACACAATACCCAATCACTTTCTACATAGTTACAACTCGCACTTCATCCAATTACAGCACACAAAGTAATTTTGTTGTAGCTGACTTTATTGACCTAGAAACTGAGAATTACGTTTTGTTAGAGCGTCAACAACTTTGTCTATGTTAATGTTGTTTGTTACCTACTGAAACCGAGAGGTAATAAGAAACGAGTTTTCCCATTACTAGTTGTTTTGTATTATATAAGTTTTGAAAACATAAGTTTGCAATAACTCTTTAAAACCTTGCAGAATCATAATTCTATCTAAAATTACAGAAAAGCATTCATTATTGATTTCCTTCAGCTGTTGGACAGATTTTATATTACAGAGCCACTTTGTTTTCTGTAAATGCTGACCTTTTAAACACAGTCTGTCATGAACAGAACTTTTATCATATTGATTCACATTGGGTGTGCAGAACATGTTCTAATTATACAAATGTTGCTTAAGCCAATGAGTTGTCTTAAAATATTCACAAAAGTTCTTTGATTATAGCTAAATACACTAGTTAGCATTATATTATTTATAAAATTGAATCACCGCGTAGCATGTGCGATGAGTCACCATTTGTTGGGAAGGGGGATATTTTAACTGAAGCTCAGTTAAACTAAGCAGTTTCGCTCGAATTTCAATATAGTCTTATTTCACTGCTGGGGGTAGAGAAAACTTTCAACTAAAATAGCTTTGTTTGTATTCAACAACATGAAGGCATGCCGTGAACTTTTGTAATGTTGGCATTTAAAAATAAAATCAGAAATTCAAAATCAATTTCCCACTTGATAAATTGCTATAATAAATTAGTTAAATTGGTGAAAGAATTTTCCTGCAGGCTGCAACTGAAGCTGTGATCTTAGTTGCAAGGTTACATCAGAGGCTTGTTCAGAACACCAGTCTGCTATTATATAGAGCATTTTCATTAACCATAAGTCTATTAATTCACCTCATAAATAAAGTTTATGGAGCTGTTAAGTTCAAATTTGTTACAGTTCAAAGGCATGTGTCAGTGAAAAGGTATTTAACCATCACTGGATTCACTCACTTGATAAATATCATTCCAGATCTGCTGTAAACGAAGCTTTCCACTCAGCAACCATTGAAGCTACTATGAGCTGTCAATTTATAGCCACACATATTTCACTTGTAGATTAATACCAGTAATTGGAATTTTTTTTAAATTTTTTTGCAGGTGCTTTTCTCATCCCATATTTTATAATGTTGGCGTTTGCCGGGCTACCTATTTTCTTCATGGAGGTTATCTTGGGACAATACGGTGGCGTTGGGCCAAATAAGCTCTTTGAGTTGTCGCCGATCTTTAAAGGTATGTGCCAGTGTTTTAAATATAGAGATGACAAAATTAATGAAATCACTGGGACGGTAGTTTTTCCCTATCTAAAATATTTCACCATGGTATTATGTTTAATTTTGTTTTTGACCTTATATACAATTTGATATAGGAATTAATAGGCAAATATTACAGCATCAAAGTTACATAAAAAAGAAATGCAAATTTTGTAGCCACATGAATTTCAGAATTAAATTTGAAAAAGATATAAATAGCTCTTAGAGCAAGTTTTACATTTCCATATAAAATGTATGACCAAAAATGTAAATCTTGTTGATTTAATTTTAACTTCATAATTCAATGGAGTTAATCTAGAAGAGAGATAAATCACCCTGTTGCATAATTTAGCTGTATCCTAGCAACCCTTTTATAAACAACCAACAGGAAATTCTTAGTTAATAAGTCACGGGCTTAGTTTGTGATTTTGTAAAGAGTTTATTTGGCTGCAAATTCGCCTGTTGAAAAGACTGTTTAAACAGAAACTTAACACCAATTTATACCCTGCCTGCAGATGACTGCCTAGATAAGCATGTTATGTCAACGTGCTTCAAGTTACAACTAATTTAGTAAATTTATTAATGCTGCAGTCCAAATGCTAACCAAAGGAACTAAATTGATAAATAGCTTCTATTCAATCATGTATCATAAAAAGTCACAGCTATGAAGTGAGTCTTTCTTGGCTGAAGTCATGAATTGAATAATTTCATTTTGAATTTCTTAAAAAAATGAAGTTTAAAGAGAATTTGCTAAACTTGCAAGAACAGGCAAAGTCTTTTATCACCAAATAAATTTTAATATCAGCAAGTTGATATTGCTATGTGTCAGCATGTTATGTTTATATGCATTATATTGGCTTTATTTTTATTTAGCTGGGCTGCTGTATTATATTCAACACCAAAATATAATATTGTAGTTATGCCAAGTAATAATTTCACAAAGCTTCATCAAAATGTTTGTCACATGACTCACTCTGGTTTGTTGATCATAAATGAAATATCTTAATTACTTTTTATATATTCTGTTTCCCTTCTATTCCAATGTAAAAGGTAAAAGGCTAAGTTGCTGCACATGTCACACGTCACAAGACACATGTTACATAATCACCTGTCACATGTGACATGACACATGCCATATGATCACAGGAAACATGTCACATGCACACTGTTAAACATTACATGTCACATGACAAATGTCACTTGCCACATGCATACTGACATATGTCACATGACACATCGAGTGCACATGTCACATGCACACTGTTAAACATTACATGTCACATGACAAATGTCACTTGCCACATGCATACTGACATATGTCACATGACACATCGAGTGCACATGTCACATGCACACTGTTAAACATTACATGTCACATGACAAATGTCACTTGCCACATGCATACTGACATATGTCACATGACACATCGAGTGCACATGTCACATGCACACTGACATATGTCACATGTCACATGCCACATGCATACTGACACATGTCACATGACATATGCTGTATACTGACACATGTCACATGATCCACTCTGCTTGTAGGTCTTGGCGTTGGTATGATAGCCATATCTTTCTTCAGTTCTCTGTACTACAATGTAGTCATCACCTGGGCACTCTACTACATGTTCAGTTCCTTCACCTCCTCCCTGCCTTGGGTCGGCTGCGACCAGAAGTGGAACAGTGATTGTGAGTATAAGTTGTTTCTCTCCATCATCTTGCCACACAACTGTATAGACATTGTATTGGTTGTGGTAGTGTAAGTTAGTACCACTAATAACTCTCACCACTGTAAACAGTATCACTCTTTCAAGAAGTAATACTAGAGGTACTAAGCTTCTTAAATTAGTGGTACTGACACAGAGATGGAATATAGCACAGTGGTGTAGTATAGCACAGGGGTGGAGCATAGCACAGTGGTGTAGCATAGCACAGGGGTGTAGTATAGCACAGGAGTGTAGTATAGCACAGTGGTGTAGTATAGCACAGGGGTGGAACATAACACAGGGGTGGAGTATAGCACAGGGGTGGAGTATAACACAGTAGTGTAGTATAGCATTGAACACAATATGAAAGTCTGAAGCAATGATGGAGTATGAATTGTTATACACAGAATTGAATCTTATGATTTTAAAGAAGTGAATTAAACAGAAATTTTCGTTGGATTCTTTGTTCTGCAAAGTGAGTTGAGACAACCAAATTCAAATTGTCACCAAATTCACTTTTAAGGAGATTATATATTTCTCTTCAGGTATATTTAATTGAAATTTAACATATTATTGAAATGAGCAACCTCATGGAGTTGAAGTCTGCATATGCTGAAGTCAGCGTGAGTTTGCAGAAATACAAGCTATAAATAGCAACACTATTATTATTATGACAATAAGCATCTAATTGCTATGGCAACAAGCATTTAGCTGCCATGGTGCTGCTTTGGGTTATATAATATCTCATAATATTGTTGAAAATTCCTTTTCAGTATATAATTGAGTATTATTGTTATTGTATTTTAATGTGTTGGTAATTTAGCTGCTAGTCATGCTGCCAATACTTATGCAACAATAGCAACAATAGCAATGCTGACTTATTGTTTAAGCTGTCAACTTGCATCCTGGCGGGTGGTTAGAGAAATAATTGTAACTAACAAATTATAAGGGCAGGAGCTAAATCGGGCAATTATATAAAGAATATATAACTTTAGTCTCTAGGCAAGTTAAGTAGTTGCAGTCTGTAAGTATTATCATAAAGAAATGATGCTTGGAAATGGACTTGAATATTCAGCTGTTGGTAAACATGGCTTCTTGTTACTTACTTTCAACTACATTGACGCACCTGAAAGTTACACAATTATCCGAAAAATTGTCAAACCATAAATTATCTCATTGAGTTGAAAATTCCAGGCAAGAGAATAAAAGTGAAGATAAGCTTGATTGATTTCTCTATGATGACTATTATATGACATGCAATAGGTCTAGTAATCCTGTATTCTGTCAGATAGTCTTAGCTTGAAACCCAAGGTGGGTTGCGCAAAAAGGTAGGTTTACTAAGCGCGCCCCCTCCCCCTCCTTACTGTTTAGTTTTGCAGTTATAGAATTCTTACAGCTGTTGCACTTAAATAACCCCTCACTGGTCATTCATCGCATTCTTCTAACACCTGAAACAGTTATGTTTGTCACGTGACTGTGACGTCAGCTCTAGAAATATGGTGGCACTGCTCATAGCTTCAACTTAAACAGTGCCTGTATGTCTTCAAGTATAACAAACAGCTTTCTGTTGCAAAGGAAGTTATATTCTATTGCTGGAGTTTTAACCCACAACCCAAACTACAATTCATTAAGAAGAACTTAGGTTAATAAAATTTTCCAGTTACTGCACTTGAATAGGAAATATTATATGCAGCAAGCTGTAAACTTAGCAGGCACTAATCAAACAGTTTAAAAATCTAGTATTTCACAGAAGAAAATAATTTGTGAAATGTTGAGATACTTTGTACTGTTATTGTTGGCTACAGTGTGCTATAACAAGTGCTATAACTTGTATAGTATTGAATGTGTATGAACATGAATTCCTAGTCGATTCATCTAGTCACGTCAAAGAAGGGCTTTTTAAACCTCTAAGTTTAAACTTCACTGTTACTCACGAAAAGCAAAAGTTCATTTCTTTATTAATAAAAGTTCACTCTGTTTTCCAGGAATTACTATTGAAACTGCACCAAAGCATTTTCTTCAGCTAAAAATGACAATAAGCTCTATTAATGAACTTTTTTACCTATATACTGTCAATATATTGTGAATATATATTACAAGTTTATAAATAAAAGGATCACTAGATACACAAGCATATTATACTAATGTTTTCTAATCAATTTATAAGCTAAGGGCACAATAAGCTCTTGTCTGATTAAAATATTATTAATATTTGCATCTTTTTAGTTTGTCTTAATATCTATTTATCGTTTTTTCATTTTTATTTATATGATTTATCTTTGTAGTATGTTTTGACAACACTGCAGAGATAGAGTGTGAGCAGTATTCTAATGGGACGTCCACTGGGGCTGTTTATCTATTCAGAGAGTGTTACAATGCCAGCGTAGTAGCTCTGGGTAAATTCATCGAGGAATTCAACGACACAATAGCTGGCAAAAAACGCACTCTACCAGATGAGAGTAAAATTCCGGCTGCAGAAGAGTTCTTCAAGTAAGGGCATTATATTTACCCTCCGTTTCTTTTAGCCTAGATAAACCGGTAGATTCTCAGTCTAATAGTCTTAGAAACAGAGAAAAGGCATGACGTATCTTATTTTATATTCTGTATGTTAAGCTAAAGTGTTTACATAGATCATGTATAACCATACATCATTATAATATTGTATGAATATAATATAATATTATATTATATACACTATATTGTATTAAATATTTTATTATATTATATACCATATTATATATAATATTATATCATGTTTATATATAATATTATATACATAATGTTATATTATATTGATATAATATAATATTATACATTATATTATATACCATGTATACAATATTATATTATAGTAATATATAATATTGTTATAAAATATTATATTATAATGTCATGTATTATATCATATGCATGATTTAATATTATATTAATAATATATCAATATATATAGGAATTAAATATACTTGCTTGTTACATCATTGTAAAAGCTTCCTTCAGCAAGTACACTGCTATACTCCATCTGCTATAGCCAGAAGATGTACAAACAGAACTATGTGGATGAAGACGGGTACAACACTGGTGTAATGAGACCCATGGAGGATGTTGGTGCCCCCAAATGGGACATAACTCTCACTCTACTCTTTTCCTGGATTGTTGTCTACTTGTGCATGCTTAAAGGTAAAACTGATGCTGTTAATATATATCAAGATATTTAGTAAGCTAGTTTCCCCATCATATAAGTTTATAATCATTTAGAGCTAATTAGAATAATGTTTTTTGTTGCAGTTAAATTACTTTGCATTTTAACTTTTTAAATTTGCAAATTTCTAGATTTTCAACAGCGTCATAAAAGTCCTAATATGTTTTTTCTTTAAAATATTCAAGCAAAATTTTATTAAATTTTTTTTCTGTATTGCATTTAGTATTTTTCATTGCTTATATTGAATTTTTAATCTCGGGATTATTTTCTCTGCCAGGAATCAAAACATCTGGAAAGGTTGTGTATTTCACTGCAACTTTCCCATACGTTATTATAATAATCCTTCTAATATATGGAGCCACATTAGATGGAGCAAAAGAAGGCGTGAAGTTCTATCTTACACCAAACTTCACTAAGTTGGGAACTCCAGAGGTAAGGGACGGGTGTCAACCCACCCGAAATGCAGTTTATCTTAAACCAGAATATGTATTTATAGTATCTCTAGCAACCTTTTTAGTGCTATCACCTTCTAAATACATGCCATGTAAAAGAAGGTTGGTTGTAATAGTAGACTAAGCTCTTGAATCACTAGGGATATATGACTTGTATTGAATAGATACAAGACTTTATTTTTGAGCAGAAAACTGTGTTAGCAGCCTCATTACCATAATACATACACCACTGGGTCACAAGCTCTATTGCCATAATACATACACCACTGTGTTAACAGCATTATTACCATAATACATGCACTGCTGTGCCGGCAGCATTATCTCTTGACTCCTTTTGTAGATCTGGGTAGACGCTGCCGGTCAAATCTTTTTCTCGCTGTCAGTAGGTATGGGTGGTCTGATGACGTATGCAAGTTACAATCAGTTTAATAACAACATACTCAGGTGAGGAAGATTGTTCTGTAACCAGAAGACATCTGGGGAAAGTGGGAGGATTGAAATCTTCCATTCTTTTTATCTAGTTAATTCTAGAAATATTGTTTAAGATATAAAATCATTATTAAACACAAAGCAATCATCAAAATTTTTGAGGCTGTATGTATGTATTTTTATCACTTGATAGCTTGCAGAAATAGCATTGAAAATATTGTTACAATAACCAAGTTTTAAATGTCCCAAAATTACTACATTCCTTCAACCCCCTGCTTACAGTCCTCACTCATTTAACCCCCTGTCTACAGTCTATTGCTGAACAGTAAGCATCGTATCATAATGATAGCTTTGAACTGTTTCTATTGCTTGCAGGGATACTCTGATAGTTTCTCTCGGGAATTGCTTCACCAGTATTTTAGCTGGTTTTCCTATTTTTGCAATCCTTGGATTCATGGCTAAGCAAATTGGAAAGGAGGTGCCAGATGTAGTAACTTCTGGTGAGTGAAGTTATAATCCACACAATTTACAAGTAATAACAAAAACTGACATCTTTTAAACTCTTTTTCTGAGTTTAGCTTCACCAGATTTTCACATTAATAGAAAGAGTATATGGGAAGATATAACTGATTATAAGTTATCTTCTCTTGTTACAGGATCAGCTTTAGCTTTCATAGCTTACCCTGAGGTGGTGTCTAAAATGCCCGCCCCGCCTTTCTGGTCCATCATATTCTTCTTCATGATCCTCACTTTGGGACTGGATAGTCAGGTAAGGTTACTATTAATAACTATAGCAATATATTAATAACTATAATAATCTATTAATAACTCTAACAGTCTATTAATAACTATAACAATATATTAATAACTATAACAATCTATTAATAACTCTAACAATCTATTAATAACTATAACAATATATTAATAACTCTAACAATCTATTAATAACTATAGCAATATATTAATAACTATTTTCTAATATATAATTCCTCTCTAATATATAACTACTATATTATATTAAATAAAAACTGTCTATTATATAGTTATTATCTATCACATATTAAATGGTATATTATGTAATTACTATCTACTACATATAAAATTATATTTTATATATAGTTGTTGTCTATGACACATTATATAATCTATTATATAGCTATTATATCTCATAGTTTATTGATGTTATATATTGAAGATTCGAAGATCTCAAGCACTAGATAAAGCATTCTAAATATATTTTATGTTCAACTCACTTTCACTGATATTGCCTGTAGAAGATTTGCTCAATCTGTTTAGAATAAATAATATATACTAATATAATATAATATATAGCATACTAAGTGCACTGTTGAAAAAACAACATTTCAACCTGGACAGATTTCCCGCACGAGGCCAGTGCATGGAGTCCACATCATGTGATCCTAAAGAGATTATACAATATAGACTAACTACTAACTGTGGCAGGATGATGTTTTCCTGGAAGATTCTAGAGTTGTCTTTTCATTGCATATGACTATTAGGGTAGCTGCTATCATGTGATACTAGATGGGCGTCCAGCTATTACGCATTTTATTACTGTTATAATGAAGCTAGATGAATATAGTGTGATCAGTGCAATGAGGTCTAACAAATAAGTGTCATATTTATATAGAGTAATTAGTGTAGATGATACAGCTAGTGTGCAAATGATGTTTTATAGTTTGCTGGGATAGAGGTGATGATCACAACCGTCGTGGACAGCAAACCGAAGTTGGGAAACTATAAACCAGTCATCAGTGGAGTTATCTGCCTTGTCATGTTCATCATAACTCTCAATATGACGTGTGATGTGAGTACACAACTCCTAGTACGATGTGTGATGTTAGTGCACAACAACAATCGCTACACAACATTCGTGTAAATAGGACATTTAGTTTCAACATATTGTGTAATAACAATTTCAATGTTGTGAAAAATCAATTTATATATATATTCCCAGACCACCTGCATGTGATGTGTCACTGTATAATATTTCTCACTGTCTAACCACCTGCACTGCAATGTCACAGGCAGGAATATATTGGGAGGAGCTTATAAACTACTATTCAGGATGGTCGTTGGTTCTGATTGGCTTTGCTGAGGTTCTGGTGTACGGCTGGGCATATGGTGAGACAATACTCCTTATTGGCTAAGTTATACATGCAGTTTCATTGGCTGATTTATACAGTCAGAATCATTGGCTAATGTCATTACGTATATTGACTCTGTCTATGACCACTGACTTATTTTACCCATTTTACCTAAGTAAATAAATATATACGAGTATATATATATATATATATATATATATATATATATATATATATATATATATATATATATATATATATATATATATATCTTATACTAATTACCAGGTGCTGAAAGAATATTGGATAATGTGGAGGAGATGTTGGGCTGGAAGTTTAATAAGTTTGGTTGGTGGTATTTCAGAATTCTGTGGAAAGTCATTACACCTCTTCTACTGCTAGTGAGTTCAATTAAATACTTTGAGTTTTCATGAAAGCCTCAGCTATAAAGGACAGCTGGTCTCTTTTTCTACTATTTATAGTTTGCTAATTAATTGACTGTGTTTATTATGGAACTTTATATATAGAGACATGTAGGCTTCAAAATACCAAATAAGAAAAATGTTTGTATGTTAGTAGCTGTTGACATTATTCCAAAATGTCATGTTGCTTATAGATCAATAATATAATACTATTGCTGCATGTATTAGATACTCTATAAATAATTATATATTATTATTTATTTTATATACTGCCACATATAGTATATATCATATACTGATATCTATTATAACAAAAATGTACAATACAATATGTGATTTGTATATTGTATATATTCATTTGAATATTATATTTATTGTAATTTATTTTTCTAGGCCATAGTCATATTCAATTTCATTGACACGAGTGATTTGAGTTATGGGAGTTATGTACTTCCTAAATGGGCTCAGGCGATTGGCTGGATTGTAGCCCTAATTCCTATAATCTTAATCCCAGTGTACTCTGTGTTGGTGATTATATATGATAAGATGTGCTACCCCAACACTGGAGAAAGCTTATTTCGGGTGAGTGCTTCTGGCTTTATCACTGAAGCTTCTATTGTATAAATACCAAAGAATCTTATTGAAAGCCTTATAGCTCTCAAATGAGAAATGGAAAGTTTACATACAACTATAAGTTGAATGTAATAGATTTAGTCTTTGGGCCTATAAAAACATTTCAAAATTTGTTATTTATATAAAATTAACCAGACATTTTTTTGGTGTTGTATGAAGTATTTCAGTAACTTAAATTATAATACGTACTATAATAAGCCCATAATAAAGATATGTTTGCTTATTGCTAAGATGAATTTTCTAGTTTATATATTAGTTGGGCTGATCACTTTATTATTTCTCAAACCACAATTGCTTGATGGGGTTTTTAGCCCCAAAGTCTAAAGTTCTCAAGAGAAAAAACTAGAGTACAAAACTAGATTTATAAATAGACTATCTGAAAGCCTACATATTTGGCCCTTAACTTGTGCTATATTGATCAGGGGCGTGACATAAATAATGCAGCTGGCAGAAATCTTGAAGCTAATAAGAGTGTTGAACATCTTTTATTTCAGAGGATAGGACGGCTAACTCAACCCAGTGAAAAGTGGATGTCTTCACAAGAGAGATATGGAGAGAAGTCTCCAGCAATAACCAATCACGCTGTAAGGAAAGATCTGGAAGGGGAGGACAATGTTGCTTATACGCAATCTAACGCTAAAATCACTATGCTTTCCTTTTAATTCTTTTTATACCATGAATCTTTCATTAAAGTATGTTATATATTTATAGGGCTAAATAGTAGATAAATGAATTTTTTTAGTTATATTTATATATATACATCATATGCTAATATCGCTACCGTTTGAAGATTGTCATAACATATAATGTGTATTACATTATTTTTTCATATTAACCAAATAGTATAAATAGAGACATAAATTCATCTGGCTTCCAAGTTTCATGAATTTTACTATTAAAAATAAAGTTACATAGTAAGAAGTTGCGTTCTCACTGTTAGCTCTCTTGGTGCCTATTATTCTAATGCACTAAAAATAGACATTGTTAATATAATAATTATCTAAAGATGTCAGGCTTGATTTGAATATTCAACTTTATTCCAAAGGGAAACTTCTATTTGAAAGAATGCAAGATATCTGTTGATTGAAAGCTTTTTATTTTGTAAATGCCTAGTTAGTGTATATCAATTTAGTAAAGCCAAAAACTTCAGTTCATAACAAGTACAGGTCTACACTAAGCCTAGCATAATGAATGATGGACTAGTAAAACAGCAGAAAGCGTAATGCATAGGCCTAGTCTGCACAGATTTTGGCATTCTTTTGCAGTGCAGTTGCTGTTGCAGTTGCAGTGCAGTGCAGTGGTCTTTAGCTTGAGAACGGTGTCAGGGAGTGAATGACATACGGTGATACTCTTTCACCTCCCAACCTTCGATATCCTAGGGACATAGGTACAACACTAATCAAAGATATTGCTTAGGCCATGGACATTAAAATAAAAGCTAATTTTATTAAATATCATCAGCGGATTATAGTTTTAAACAAACAAAATAATACAATTTGAAAATAAAGCAAGCAGCAAATAGACATTATATCAGTTTGAACTAAAAAGGTTGAGCTCTTAATAATGCTTTTCTAAAGGCTAGGTAGAGCAACGTAAGTTACCAAGCTGTTTTGACAGGCTATACTCATTATTTATTATAATATGCATATATGATCGGTATGAAGAACTAATGACTACGTATTTTATCAAGTTCACAAAGGAGCTACAAAGAGATCAAGACAGGAGAGTTGAGTTCTCAGAACCAGTACAGAGTATCACATAACACACATAATAATGAGTGCAACTACTGTAATGATCACAATAACGACAGTATTCTAAAACCTAATTCATATTGAAGCCATGTGCTTCATAAGAAAGAGAGAGATGGGACAACTCCACAAAGTAGAAAAAATCGGTTTGTAAGTAGTGACTTTTGACCTTGGTCTCGCGACAGAAAGTCTTTGGCTGCACGCAAAGCAAAAGGCAGTGCGGGGTGTTTAAGAATGTCCTGAAACCTGAAATATCAATTTGAAGCTATTATAACATACATTTCTGTTTCCATTTATCACCTGTTTCTGTCAACATGAAATTTGTGTTCTGATTATTATTATCATTAAGATAATCATTATAATCTTGCTTATTATTAAAGTATTGGTCACTTTCTTATATATTTTAAAGCGATTTTAGTTGCAATACCTAGTTTAAGTTAGCTACACTACTATTAGTATTACTACTATTACTCTAAGTGTTACTATTAGTAAAGTATTAGCTCAACACATTTTGATTTACTTTTTTGTTCTATTAATTTACTTTTACTTTTACTTTTAGTTTTAGTTTTACTTTCACTTTTAAGTTTCAGTTTTACTCTAGTTTGATCTACTACACAGTGCACTAGTACAGTAATAGTCAGCAACTGCAAGACTGGCTCTAGCTATTACTAGGAATATGACATTGACTATGTCTATTACTTAAGTATTACAACTGCAATCTATTTTTAAAATTAAACATTCATTATCATTGACATTATGATTATTTTATATTTAATTTTATTGTTAAATATCAGGATATAACTATTAACTTCAATTTGAATTGATAATTACAATTAAAGTAGTTATTAACAATATCAAATATGGTATTGATAAGAAGTTCAATATTTATGATGATTATCAATCAAACTCAATCAATTATCAGTAATGCCAATTTCAAAAACAGCACTGGATGTTGCAGTGTTAGCACAGAGCACATTATGAAGCTGCTAAAGTCACAAATCTATTTTATCTGATCAAAGTGAAAGTTTGTCATATTCACTATCCTGTTTTTTTAAAGGCCTCCCAAAATAATTTTACATTCATAGCAGTAAAGGGTGAAAATGTTTAGATAATTTTATAGCATTACCACAGCATTGAACAAACAAACACTTTTTTTAACTCTTCTATTTATAAGTTAAATACTAGGTTGTTAGTTAGTACCATTCAAATATTACATAATTTAAATATTTTTACCATGCTTGGTTTTTCAAAACCAAATAATTGATTTGGTTTCTTCATTATAAGCTTATAATACATGCAAAAAAATTCTGTTGCTAATATCTTAGCATTTCCCAGTTATTTTTTCTTGAAGTAATATTTCCTTCAATTTTAGTCTCAAATCAGCTGTGTGGCAGCCCAATGGATCGCTGTTTGCGTTGTGCCGCTCAATTGTTGAGGCACACACGACTCCAAAGTTCACCAGCGATGGCAAGCCCACAGCTGCAGCTGAGTGTTCTTTACTCAAAGCAACCTTATAAACCTCCTAAAATTAAAAAGTAAGTGACTTTATTTCTGGTCCAATCAGCTTTTTATATGACTTGTTGCATCTGACGAAAGGGATTCCCCATTCTCTTTACCTAATTTTCAATAGTTTCTCTTTACATAGCTTTGAAAAGCTTTTCTGTTCTATATGGTGTTTAGGAAAAGTAATTTTTTCTAGCTACTCTTTTAGAATTTTGGATTATATTTTGAGCATGCATGGTTTAAGGCTTTAAGCAATTCGGTCAAAACCTTGTATCTCTTGGCTACAGCTTTTACTTCACAGTTGATGTTCTCTAAATTCATTCATTGTTTCATTTTAGAAAAAGTAAATTTGGGAAGTCTAAAAATGCTGCCAATAGTGATGCTGATCTTGAGGCGGCAGCGTATAGCATGCTCGATGCAAATAATATCATAGCTGTACATGACCATCTTAACAGACACCTCATCAGTTTACCTTTTAAAGACATGGAACATTATATAGCCAAAGAATTCCCAAATAAGTGAGTACAGAGGTCAGAAGGTTATAGCCTGAAACCTGTTGAAGGACAAAATCAAGGGCTATTTTTACTTGTATTTCAACAGTCTTTCAAAACAATGCAATTCTCATTAATAACTAGAAGCTATTGTACAATAATAAGCTGTTATCAAGTAGAGACAATTTCCAAACACATTTAGTAGTTTAACATTTTCTGCAAAATTGTTTTATGGTGTCAATTATTGCATTAATTTCTTTCTTATGGAAGATATCATACCGAATAGTTCACATCCTGAGTTTAAATTATAGAGAAATAGTACAGACTGATGAGACTAATGGTAGTGGTGAACAAATCGTGAAAGTTCTTCAAAAGAAGATGAAAGAAAGCACGTTTACTCTGTCACCAAAGATTGGCCAAGCAGATCTCCAGGTTAGCGCACACTAGCCTTTTATACGTCTGTTTTATGTGTGTCTGTTTCATATGCAATAATTTACTACATCATGGACATCGTTAGTTTTGGGGAAGCAATTAGTCTATTTTTACATTCCTTACTTGTAAACTTTTTCTAATTTTTATAAGTTGCTTTTCTGTGATTCAAAGCAATGTTTCAAAACTCTGCTGTGTTGTGTGTTATTATACTGTAAAGTTATTATTATGCAGTCAGAAGATGTGTAAGATTGCTTTTTCTGTTGATTATATTCTGTAATTGAATATGCCATATTGTTATATGATATTCTATTTCCTGTATAAGTTGGAGTCTTGTATTACTTGAAGGTCAAGGTTACTGGTATAAAGAACAAGGCCCGGCAGGTTGATAGAGTAAATGTTCAAGTTAAACCTAAGGTTTGTCTCCACTCTGTCAGAATCCATCACATGTATATTGTCCACTGATGCAAGTGTACTGCAGATAGTCTCCTTTTTACTCACTGGGGGTGTGGTTATACTCATGCTGTGGGTGTGGTTATACTTTACTGCTGGGGGTGTGGTTAGACTTTACTGCTGGGGGTGTGGTTAGACTTTACTGCTGGGGGTGTGGTTATACTTTATTGCTGGGGGTGTGGTTAGACTTTACTGCTGGGGGTGTGGTTATACTTTATTGCTGGGGGTGTGGTTATACTTTATTGCTGGGGGTGTGGTTATACTTTACTGCTGGGGGTGTGGTTATACTACTGCTGGGGGTGTGGTTAGACTTAGCATTTCTTTGCTTAGAGAAATGGGATTTAAATGTCCAAATTTGTATATAGTTGAAGTTTTTAGAAAATTCATTGAGAGTTATCTCTTCATGCATGCATTCTATTCCACAAGGCCTACTTCAAATTATCCCACATAGTAGGAGTTATCCTCTTTTCCACAAGAACAATGGTTGGCTTGTCACCCTTCAAGGTGTGTCACTATCAGTGCTGGTGTTACAGGGCTGTGGCGAGGATCAGTTGAGGATCTTCCAGTCTCACATCAAAACTCTTTTAGAGAACGAAGGTTTGTCCGTCAGTGAGATGAAAAATGAGCAGTGGGGTCTGTTTGTGAAGGCGGTAAAGGAGAAGAGCTAACCAGCTCCAGTTGACTAGGGCTCTACCACTACTGCAAATTTACTTGTATATTTCTCAGTTTTTGTATTACAATTCACTTTTAAGCATTTATATGTTTTCATTTTTTTAGTCAAATTGTTTGTTAAAGGCAAAAGTATTGTAAATCTACAAATTATCTTTTTCTTCCGTGATATTGTAGATTATTTTTGAATATGAGTTAATTTGACTCGTAAAAATAGAAGCTACTTTTCAATATCATCCAAAACATCATCATTTATTATTTTCAAAGAGTTTTTACTGGCCGAGTTTACACAGTTTCTCAAACTGAATGTTAAGTTCGTAAGACATTGAAGCTAGTTATTTCAACTATGTAACTGTTTTATAATGCATTTAGTTTTATTTGAAGTACTTTTGTATATTATGTAATTCTGGCATTCTGATGAACTGGTGCTGGTTATGTAATAGCAGTGCAAGTCTGATGTCATTTCTGTACTTTTATTGGGTCAAATAAATGGGTTTTTCATAATACTTGGCTCTTTGTATCAATTGTCACCATAGTTTGGTTATCTAAATGGCTTTGAGATGCTAGATGCAAGCACTTGCCAGCACTTGCAAGCACTTGCAGCTTTGTCTCACCATATCAATAAATGTCCAACACTTATAAATATCTCATGTTACATTGATTCTACTAATTATCATGATGGTTGATATATCAGATGCTACTTTAGATTGATTAAAACACCCTTTAATTTTCTTGGCATCTTTTACTACTCCATTCTATAACTCACTGCCTTTCTAGTGTCACTAACTACTCTATAACTCACTGCTCTCCTAGTGTCACTAACTACTCTCTAACTCACTGCTCTCCTAGTGTCACTAACTACTCTCTAACTCACTGCCTTTCTAGTGTCACTAACTACTCTCTAACTCACTGCTCTCTTAGTGTCACTAACTACTCTATAACTCACTACTCTCTTAGTGTCACTCACATGGCACTTTATTCAGATCTTGTAATGTAGCTGCGTTACTCGATTTCTTCATAACTTCTGCATTCAGTATAACTTAAAAGTCTCAATTTAAGTTAAGAGTGATACAAGCTGATTGCTGGTGGAACTTGTCTTTGAGTCACCCACTTCTTAGTTTGTGACGTGCTGCTCTGTGACATCACAACTCGAGCAAGGGACTAACTGCAGAAGTTGTTCAGCGTGACAATATATCAAACTTCTCTATTTGGTGGCTGCTAAGAGATTTACCCGGTTTAGTGACTTTATGGCGGGTAAAACTAAGAGCAAATCTAGTGGTCGCGGCAAGAAAGTTGGCTCCAAAAATGGTGGGGGCAAAGGTCGAAGGGCACGACTTACAAAACGCAGAGTAATGGTATGTATACATTGCATCATCTTGTATAGTGTACTGTAAAATACATTTGAGTATTTTTTATTTATGAATGACTCGACCCCCCCCCCACCCTCAAAAATACAGTGGGAATTACCTTTAAATATAAATTTTGCATCAAGAAACAAATGTTCTTAAATTTAGCCTTTGTTCCTAACAATGATTTAAAATTGAAGGTGGAGAATTATGAGCAAACAGCTTCTCAACTATGCCATAATAATTCAGTAGAACTCAGACTATGCTAAAGACAGCTCAGACTATTCAACATAATATTATAGTATTTTATGAGCACTCAATCAACACATCATACTATACTTAGTGTGCGATGACTAAGCCAGCTGACTCTAAGTTTGTGTTTCTCCCCTCAGAAATGTTTGGTTTGTCTACACTCACTAACCACCATCATGCCTTGTGATACAAAGGTTATGTATAGCTTAGGTCTTATATAATAGTAACAGATGTTTTTTCTGTTTTTCACTTTCCATGGGAGTAGCTTAATCTATCTGTAGGTTTAATAAATGATGAAATTATTTTTAATATTGGTGGTTTGCATATATTACAAAGATGTGAACCGAGAGTTCTAATTCGTAAGAGATGATGGATATATGATTTCGCTAGCCAATCTTCAATAATTGCTGCATGCAGTTTTGTTATAAGTTAATAGTGAAGAGAGAAGTATTCTAGATTATTCTAGATTGCATCTAATGATTAATTTACTCGCTAACATTTCAACTCAATAGCTTTTACTAAATTATTAAAACTCAGTTCCATCAGAACATGTTAAAGTAATTATATATTAACTAGAATCAGTAAGTTATCTCCCCCTAATAACTAATTTACCTAATTCCTAGTATACCTGTCTAAAAGAGTTATAATCTTCTTCCATAACTCCAGTATTGCATAATAATATTCAGACAGTTTGGGAGAGGTAAATATCAGTAGTAATGATTTTGAACTCAAAGGCTTTGGTTAGTAAATCGTAATATTTGTTATCACTTTCGAGATCGTCTGCATTGATTTCACACCACAACCGGCGGTTCACAGCCATGAGGCACCACCATCACCGACACGGCCACTCCCTTGGCAGACGCCATGTAAGAATATCTCCATCTTGAGAATTTAATTTCATAATTATTGTTAATAATAGCCAAAGCAGATTCTTAAGTAAACTTTACAGCAAAATAATATAATTTGGTCTCGTATTTTACCTACTTTCATTTTAGGCTATAATAAGTTAGTTTTAGCGCACTATAAACATGTGTAGCCTACATAGTATATCGTACCCATGGATCGCATGAATACAATTTGAATATCAGACTAGGCGAGTTATAATATCATTTTATATTACATTATATTGTGCTATATTATTTCACTTGTAATATAATGTATTATAATTATTATGAGGAATTATATAATGCATTATTTCACCTTGCACCATGTTTTTATATAAAATAATACATATATAATATATGTGTTATTTTATATTATTGTAGTTTACTGTGGAAAATTAAACTTCTACATAATTTGAATATATTTATGAGCTTAAAAGTATTTAGAAACAAATATAAGGAGGGGGGTGGGGGAGCCTTTTGTCATTAATCTATGTATATAAAAACAAAGCAAACTGATGTTTCCAACACACTGGTGTTTGAAACATCAGTAATAATGAGTGGCTCTCATTCATCTACTTCCTATACAATTATATTATATTATACTGTATTATATTATATTATACTATGCTATATTATATCATATTATATTATAATATATTATATTATAAATGTACTGCATTGCACTTTTACTTTTACTATGTTACACAATATTCCTATATGTTTCATTGTTAACAAGAACTTTGGCTATAAAAGCATATTTACATTAGGCCTATATATGACATATGTATAATCAAATTAGTGAGCACCATATGTAGCATGTACTAATAATAAGTAAGGAAGTGGACATTTCAGTAGTTGTCAGCCTCCGTATGACTAAAACCTGCCTTTATAATACATAATATATGACTCAGTTCCTAGTTCCTTTGGTATGATAGAGATATAACATTTATGTTATAATGAAGATGCAATATACATGTTACAATGAAGATGTAATATGCATGGTTGAGAAAGACATAATAAAACTTGACATATATTATTGGAGCTGAACATTTATTTGCTAAGCATTTACTGCTCCAAATCTCAGGGGAAGTCAGATGAAACTATTTAATGGGCAGTATTATTGGGAGGTTGAAAGTTGTGGTAGTTGCACAACTGTAAATAAAAATGGTTGGTGGGGGTAGGCGAGGTCGAACTGGAACTTCTAGCTCAAGATCTAGAAGTCTACGAGACAGAAGAGGGCAATGTAATAGGAAACAGCGGGGCCGAGGTTCGGGTGGTAGGTCGGGTGCTCGTCATGGCGCCGGGAGGGCGGGGCGACATGCTGCACATAGGGGGGCTGGACGTTTCGGCTCAACAGCTGATGTAAGTTTATACGTTGAGACAATTTGCGATTGTATGGCTGTATGAATGAGGTAATTGTGCTTCAGAATAATATTTTTAAAAGTTACTAAAAGATTTTAATTGTAGTGGTAATTTTCTGATAAAAAAAAGGCCTTGGAAATAATTATATTCTATTTTTAGCATAACACGCAAATTCGTACGTTTAAAATTGTATGTCGTATAAAAGTTATCGTATATTTTCTTTGTAAAAAGAGTTTCGAATGCCACTCTATACGAGTATAAAGAGTAGGCAGGTCTTTAAGTTTAGACAGACTAAGCCTGCCCCTTATTACATCACACATGCCGCACCAATCAACGTATTTTCTTCACCTGATAGTGATTGAGTGTGCAGAGAAAGATGTAAACGGATGATACAATTAGCCCTCCAGTGTTTTATCACTGCAAACAATTAACTATTTTCTTGTTTATATTAATATCAAACTTTGATATTAATTATCATAAAGGCTGTTACTTTATGCTTTCACTTTGAATAATCATCTCCTCTCTGTTTATATTAGCCTGAGGTCCATATAAGTTTGCAACTATATAGTTTAGCTTTCATTGCAATTATATTCTACGATAACTTCTTAAGTTTTTGAAACCATAAACCAAAGAGTGAGATATTAAAGTCACTACTAGTGTAGATAGATGAATCTATGAATGAATAACATACTATTAGTAACCTTTCACTGAACCCAGGTGCATGAAATAAATGAGAGATTTGCAGGCTAGGCTGAATGTTGCTTCTACTCAGTAAACAGTGTTTAATAGGAGACTAGCTGTGATTCTATATCTTAAGGTGTTAAGTTAATTTGAGACAGCTCTTTGAGACAGAAGGTAGTAAGTTAGGGTTTCATGCCATGGCTAGTAGAGGCGGTAGGAACAAGGTGATGGCTCGGTCTCGCAATCACCAGGTATGCTTCTTACCTGTTTGTCACCATCTCAATTCACGCCTTTGAGTTATTCCGATAACATTCAAGTTGGGAGTTGTTTGACTATGACTAGGGTTTGTATTAATTATTGAGTATGAGTCACAGTTTCTATTTATAGCTCTTTGTTATTACAATATTAGTTTTCAATATGAGATGCACCTTGCTTTTTATCTCATTAGACAATTATTATGTTCTAAATACATAAGGGATCATCAGTTTATGATATTATGTGTTATTAATTATACTTTACTATTACTTTACCAAATTACTTTATTATATCATATTTATTATATTGTATTATTACTTTATATGTAAAATATGTGTATAGGCTCTAGGGTTTTTGAGTTGTGCATTGTTAGTAGCCAGGATAAAATTATTTATGGCGAGCATTAAATATTGTGATCATTTGATCACACCAAGACTTGTGAACTTGTCATCGGTATAACAATAATAGTTATTTTATATAATATGTACCTTTGTGTATCATAAGCTATATGTATTATGTAATATAGTGCTTGAGCAATTTTAAGATAATTTTATCAATATAATAAAAACCAAAGTAAAATCTGGAAACTCAAATCAATAAATAATATTGGTAATAAAAGCTCCTTTTATGGGAGGACAACTTCTTTAATTACCTACTATCCCTGTTCAACTCACTTTACTCATGACTACTGTGTGTATGTATTGTAACAGTCTGTGATTTTATTTATGAAAAAAAGTAATAAATTCGTTGCTTCTTAATATCAAATTTACATTTTTGCAATGCAAGTTATATCTCTTTTATCAAAATAGTAAATGTAATATTATTTACCATTAAAGTTATGCAAAATTTACTCATATATATTTAAGTGGGTCAGGCTTAAAAGTGCATTCACCTATGCACTTGTTTATATAATAATAATACTAGGAAGTATTTTTATCATTAGCTAGAATATTATTTATAAGTTTGCACTCTATTAAAAGCTTTTATTATAAGCTCTAAGGCAATATTCACAGCAAATAGTACAGTTCTCTTTTTGCTACTAAATGTCATATTTCTATACTTCGTATTGTTTATTAGATAATGTAATCCAACAGCCCAGAGTAAATATGTATAATTATGCATGTTATGTATTGATAACTACACTTTAACAGCTATATATGAAAACAGAACAAGGTTTTATGTGAGCCTCTCTTAATACCGAGTAATTAGACCCATCAAGTGGTGTAAGGGGTTCTATAATCGATGCTTGCTCTCAATATTGTATTATTTACTATTTTCAAAAGCTTTTAATAAAACTATCAAAGTTTTGCAGTTATATTTCAGTGAGAGACCATGGGTATTAAAAAGTATTCAAGCAAGTTAGAACTTGAGTTTAAAATACTAATCATGATTCTATAAACTAAAATGCTTCCTAAACATTACAGAGTACTACTGTATTATACATCTTAGCTTCAGCTAGTTTTATTATTGTTGCTGCCACTATTTGTTATCAAATCTAATCAAAGTAACTAATGTACATACATATAATTTAACTGTTGAAAAAAGAATTCTTTTTCATCAGCTTCTATTAGCTTCTTAAATGCTGTCCTTCATTTACTAATATACTGCGCACAACCCCTGGAAAAAGCAACAAATCTGCATCCACTCCTTGCTGAAACACCTAAGTAGTGAAATGTTTATAGTACAGACAACACTTTACCTGCGCTCTGCTAGGCTCACACTATACCTGTATACCCCGTAATAAGGAAGTTTAGTCGCGGCAGCAGCAGTAGCAGCATTTCAACCTCTGATTGACATGCGATTTTTTTTACTTGTAATTGCATAAATTAAGTTATAGAAGAATGAGGCGTGGCCAGGTAAGATTAATTTTGCTTGTCTTCAATGCTGATTATACAATTTTGAAAAATCACAATTTTAGTGTGCATAAAAAATTTGACTTTAAAACTTTTTCTGCAGCTGAAACATGGTATTCTCAACTCTATGAATAGAGTATACTGTACTTGAATACTGCATGGTTTGTTTTTGTAGTTAATCAAGCATATGTGAAATACACACACACACACACACACACTCACACACTCACACACACACACACACACACACACACACACACACACACACACACACACACACAACACACACACACACACACACACACACACACACACACACACACACACACACACACACGCATATATACACACATATATACACACATATATACACATATATACACACACATATACACACACATATACACACACATATACACACACATATACACACATATATACACACATATATACACACACACACACACACACACAACACACAACACACAACACACAACACACAACACACACACACACACACACACACACAACACACAACACACAACACACTCACAAATTATATTATATAAGTCCAATTGGAGAGATAAGTTGTATGATGGGAAATATAAGTTATCAATTAGTGTGACCGACTATAATATGTCCAGCTCTAGAGTATAGACCATGTCTGTGTAGCCTGAGGGCTCCATTAGCTAAGGAGAGATAATCCTCAACTGTGACTCTTAAGTCTTCTGTTGATGCTGACTTTATACTGCATACTGCTGACTTTATACCATTATACAAATGTGCTGACTACATATCAACACATCTACTCAGATAAAGATGCCTGCTGTAAGTTGGCTGAATTATTTACTTTATTTCATTTCTTTAAAATCAGTTACTGTGTCAATTGCTTGTATATAGGAATGGGTAATTATACCGTTTCATAAACTTTTAAAATGAAGAAGCTTTATAACAATTAGTAAAGTTTAAATAATTGAGAAAGTTTAAACAGAAACTAAAAAGAGGGCTGAAAACCTTTACAATAACTATAGGTTTTTTAAAGGACTAAGAAAACTAAAAGTACATCTCATCACTAACCCACAAAAGTGTTTCTAGAATTTGACCAGCCCTGAGGCTTGTACAACTCAGGAATGGGGGGTGTGTGTGTGCCCGCAGTGCAGTACTCACTGCATAAACTTTACTTAAGGGCTGACTTCAATGCTACCAGCAAATATTTAACATATTTGAAAGCAATATTCTAATATGAAGTAAATTGACAAGTTGTTCCTGACAATTGATTGAGCAAGTGCTTTAACACTTGATACACTTATTGAGTGAGTATTGTTCCTTACAATTTCCAATAAACAAAACAAATACAGTTTCTTCAACTGTTATTGTGATTTTCAAATCTGTGAATTGCCGATTGCTTCTCAGACAATCACTGACCTCTGGAGATATAATCTGCTATAAGTAGAGGTCGCTGGTAGTTCTACACTACATAGTCGGTGTCCTACAAGGTTTAGTCTTAGATTCACTCGGTATGCCTTCGAGGGGCCTTAGACACCATCTTCACCAGAAGAGGCATAGAAAGGTTTGAATGCTGGCATCACTTTCCATTCGTTTGAGTTTGACAGCTTAAAGTTGTTGGTTAAGAATATCGTTCAAGCAGGCTTTGTGTATAAACTGTAGGCTGAATAGTATAATATTATGTTTCATTATTATACTTCTAATAATATGGTTTTATTATATTATTAGAAATGACTTAGAAACATTATCTCAATTATAAAGGCAAAATAAGACTAAAAGAATTCATGTGTCACAACAGTTCAGTTAGAACATTAAGCTAATTACTTGCAGCTTCTGATAATGTATTGCCATTGGCTAATGTGTCTCCACCAAATAGTCTGCTGATGTGACATCTTATATACAGTATGTATAGTAGCTGATGTGACATCTTATGTACAGTAAGTATAGTAGCTGATGTGACATCTTATGTACAGTATGTATAGTAGCTGATGTGACATCTTATGTACAGTAAGTATAGTAGCTGATGTGACATCTTATGTACAGTATGTATAGTAGCTGATGTGACATCTTATATACAGTATGTATAGTAGCTGATGTGACATCTTATATACAGTATGTATAGTAGCTGATGTGACATCTTATATACAGTATGTATAGTAGCTGTGTCGTATGTTTGTTGTGTGTTGTATGTGTTTTGTGTGTGTTGTGTTACCTTGTGCTATGTGTGTTATGTGTGCTGCGTGTGTTACAGCATTATGGTTGTAAATAATTCTTATTTTTCTCATGCCAGGAGTGAGCTATATTCACAAGCATCAGTTTAGAATTTAGATAGACAGACAGACAGGGGGTCGTGCAATACAAATGATTATCTAAAACATGTGTGGCTAGTAGTTACACCAAATATACAGTCTGTCATACTGAAGTTGCATACATAAGATGTATTTTTTGATACTAAGATATTATCAAGGGTGAATAAAACAGAATATTGTGATTTTTGAGAGTTTGGCTGATAACGGTTAGAGTTGAATATTTAGCCTATTTCTTACATGACACTGAGTTATAGATATATACCCTTGACATAGCCTGCTTTTAGTGCAGCTACAATCTAAGGCTATATTTATGGTAGTTGCTGAGTAGTGGAGAGGTACAACAGCAGACATAAGCTTTGTATATAAGTATAACTTTACTACTGTCTAGTAATATATAATATGAACTTACTATATATTATATAGTATATAACATAGTATATACGTATATAGTATATTATACAGTATTATACAATAATAAGCCTACTATATATAGTATACTGTACATGTTATAACGCAACTCGATAATACTATATGATATTTTCGAATGATAATTTCTAATGTTAGTGTACTATATATAATTTATGTAGGTGAGAAAAACATCCTAGCTTACATTTGCATTACAATAATAACTAGTGTTATTTAAATAATATTACTTTGGCATAATCAGATGTTTTAACTGATAGGTTCACTATCACTGCTATAGTGTACATTATTTAAAAATAAGATAAAAAAGTGAAAAACAAATAAAAAATAAAAAAAGAAATATTATTGCAAGGCTGCGATAATATTTCCTTTGTTTTACTTTATGAACGAGTAAAATAATAACTATTTTCTTTTCTGCATAAAACAGGCAACTTTAGCATTCATTAAGCAATTACCTTACTTTTCTAATTGTTGTTGCTGAGTGGGAGTTATACACTCGTGCTTTTTATAATAAGTTTGTAGAAAACAATGGACTTGAACTTCCTTATGGTAGAGAGTATGTTAGTAAATATCTTTTTACTAAAACAAGTTGTAAGTTGGTAGTACAAGTTAAAACAAATGAAATTAAGAGGCCAGATTTCAATCATGTTTTAAGTCAAACATACTTAAAACACGTTTACTGTTTCATTGACAAGATTAGACTTTCTAATATTGTAAAAATTCTTGTTTGTTGTATGATGCTGGGGGTTGTACCCCCCCCCCTCCTAATGCACCATGTAATGTATAGTTTACTGAAGGCTGTTGAAATAGAAGTATTATGAAAGAGCCCTATAACAATTTATTACATATGGTTGTTATATGATCAACTTAACTTTAGTTTATCTCTAATAAAAGAACTCTTATTGGTTCTAAACAGTTTAAACAGTGCAGCATTTAATATAGCTAGTTATCAGTTTTTTCTAGAACTCTTAGTTTTAATGTGACAATTTTTTAGTTTTTAATTACATAAACTTTCTACTTTCACTGTCGAACTGTTTTAAGGCTGTTTATTGTTTATAACTACTTTCGTTATTGTATTATATAATTATGTTGTATTACAGTACATTACAAATTATTTTATGGTCTATTACCTTGTGTTATATTATACTGTTATATTATACTATATCATATTATGTTATATTATATTATATTATATTATAATATACTAGACTCAGCCACATGCCGTACTATAAAATTGCTATACGTATTTTACTTTATTGCATATATTAAGTTATATTATAAAATATGTAATATATTGTATTGCTTATAAGAAGAATAATTTATCATAAGTACCATAATATTGTTAGTCTTTACACAATTTTTAGTATTCTGTCCCCACAGTTGGAATAAGAATAGACATTGAATTTAGTGCTATTTCCTATTCAATTCATTGTCTAAGTACAATAATTGAACTTTATTATTGCACAACCAATGCTATATATTCACAAGAATTATTAATGTTGTTCCACTTGCTTTTTACGGTTGATGTAAATATAATACAGGAAAGTTGATACAGTCTAGTTTATGTAACAAGCATCAAACACTGGCAGCTCATTTGTGCGTAAAAATAAATATTCAGCCACTTTGCTTCATTGTGAATACATTTTATTGATGATAAGATTTGATACAATTCCTGGTGTTGTTTTTAATTTTTCTCATGTGAAAAAATTTACTAGCGTTGACTTATACCTACTCCCTATATGCGTACAGGTGTTCAGCATAGCCCTCACATAGCCATAGGTTCTAAGACTCTAGACCTAGGACCTGTAAGTAGTCCGTCTGCTTGATGACTTATTCAGAGCTGCCAAATTTAAGTCTGGCATTTCACGAATAACTTTACTTTTTTCCATATAATAGAGCCATCTACCACAGCTTTTATATACACATGTTGTATAAATATTAAAAAAGTTTTGATTTTATTCATGAAGTCCATTTACACTTGTTAAAAAACAATTTTGTTCCAGAAAATGCAGTTATTTGAGTTGTAGCAGTCGTAGTTATATACCTTACAGTCCTGTAGCTGACAATAAAGTGTACATGTGTAACTTTTGGTGTGTATAATTAGCTAGACATTACAATAATTTCCAAGTACAAGAGTACTAACATCTTTTAAAGCTGTGCTTTTGAGTTTTGAATCATTTTTTGCTTTAGAGGGTAAGACTTGATTTGAATGTAAGAGAGATTTTTCTGGAAACTATGTGTTTCTACCTATAAGATGTTTGAAACTTTGTTCAAGTAGCATTCACTGGTGTCTCTGTCTTATTTGGGCAAAGGGTTTTTACTTAAACTTATGCTGTGATTAATTTCCATCAGATTTGTTACATAATTTAGTCATTTGAGTTTTGAAGTTGGTTAGGCTGGCACTGAAAAAAAACATGATGCATGGGTTGTCCTAGCATAATATTCACCACTTAGTAGTTACCATTCCACGACTCAGTGCTCCTTCGAAGTTTCACTTCATTATAAAAATATTTCATAGCGTAAAGACTCGCCTTACACAAGTTAATACAAATTATGTGCTAAATTTTCAGGCTATAAAATTTGTCATGTGAAGCAAGGAAGGGCAAATTAACCATTGATTACACAACTTTCTACAACAACAATCCCCATCATGGCTATTCCATGAATTAAATACTGAGATCAAATAATTGAAACTCCATTTCTATTTACTGAACAAATTTGATGATATCAGTTGGCCAATTGGATAGCTCCTTTTGTTTGTATCATAAACAGGCCACTTGTATTATTATTAACTGTTTTTCAATTGGTACTTGGAAGTCTTTTGAATTCGCTATTGATGCCTTCAATAATAGACGTTTTACTTAACTAAATATTAAATAATGCGTTCAATTAATATTCACAAAAAGTTTCATAGAGCAGGATTCTATTCTCCACCACTTCAGTGATTCCAACCTTAAGGCAGCAAAGCTGTTGAACGACAGCTCCAAACCTAATTGCCTTCATTAGGCAGTCGAATTTGCTGAAAATCAAAAGTACTTTTTGCCGAGCAACTAAAACTGGTTCACCATGCCGAGTCACGCCAGGAGAATGCGTATGTCTAAGCGGCATACGAAGCATAAGACGGGACACAAAAAGGTAGCGGCTATAACACACACACGTACACACCACACACACACACACCACACACACACACACACACACACACACACACACACACACACACACACACACACACACACACACACACATACACACATACACACATACACACATACACACATACACACATACACACCACACACACACATACACACATACACACATACACACATACACACATACACACATACACACATACACACATACACACACACACACACACACATACACACATACACACATACACACATACACACACACACACACACACACACACACACACACACACACACACACACACACACACACACACACACACACACGTTGATTGAGTTTTATTTAATTTTCAACCGGCTGCTAAATAATTGAGCGGATTTAGTTGGTTTCAGAAAGTATAAAAACTTGCTGATGTTTTGACTCCTGCATGTTCCCAAGTCATTCTGGTTTGCAGTGTAAATCTCAATTGACTTTTAATTAGGAAGTTAACAAACTATTAGAAAAGCGAATTGATATTCAGGCATATGGAATATTTACTGAAAACATTTATATTTGAATGACATGATATTTTAATAACTGACTTGGTGTGATTCATTATCATATATGCAATAACATTCTGTCAGCCACTGCCCTAATCTGCATGAACAGTAGATACATTGACATAGATTAATTAACTAATTATTAATAAAATATGATATAATTACAATATTTTATATCAGGCAATGTAAATAAATGCTAATGTTGGCTTTTCAAAACTGTAGAGGTGTTTTTACCTGCAAACAGCTGCTGTAGAGATGTGTTTACTTGCAAACAGCTGTTGGAGTGTGTGTGTGGTCACTCAACTTCAGTCAGCACCCACTTCTGTGGCAGCATCGATTTGCTCTTAGCAAGTGACATATTATGTGAGTGTATAACACAAGATTTAGCTTGACACTCTGGTGATGGGTAGTAGTTCACTTTTTCATTCTGATCTGAAGACAGCAGAGGTGGGAGAATTGTATTCCTCGTGATTATTGTTAAAGTGTCGAGAAAATAATCTGAATAAGCTTTTTTTATTTTATTTCAGATTAATTTTTAAAATGCATAGAGAATTTTTAACGGATAGAATGAAATTCTGCAATACCAATGAGTTATATATGTTGTTTTATTCTGCAAAAGAATTTATATGTAATAATTATGGGTATTCAATAGCTTGTAAAGAATTATACAGGTTTCTTGGAAACTTCCTCTTTATTTTTTAACAAAAAGGGACATGACTCCAAATGTCATATTTATTGCTCATTTCTAATGCAACTTCTCATCCCTGATATTAATTATTGATGAATAGTTTAAAAGATTAATTATATAAAAGATTAGAAATATGAAAATTAGAATGAGCTAGTATAGATATAGATAGCAGCCTATTTAAAATGGTAATTGATAGCAATTGTATGCAGATTGCATTAAAAACTGAATCATTTATTGCTGTAGCAACTGCCGCAGGTGATATGAATAATGAATGAAGTTGTTATGTAGGCAACTAATAAACTCAATACTTGATAACACAAAAACTAGCTAATGCATCAGATTTGTGTAAATAGCGCAGGTAGAAAAAAACCCATAAAAAACTTAGTGCACTGTTTGCATTCTCAGTCTACAGTAAATTAATGCTGATTTTATAGGCTAGCTTGTGGACTTGTAAAAAACTCAGCTGCATTATTGATTGCTATATCCACCACCCCCAATCAAAACCTATGCTTTCACAAGCTATTTTATTGCTTTAATTTGAATTTGTTTAGTGCTTTTATTTAGTTAGTTTTACTTGATACTTTCATTATGCCCTTCTCTCCATGCAGTTACAGTAGAGCAAAACTTTGCTTTAGTCACGAATTTCTTTAGCCAGCTAAATTTGATAGTTTATAAAATGAGTAGGAGAAGGCACCTCCGCGTAAGGGTAAGCTAGTTATATTTATTTGAGGTACTTGGGCTATAAATGCTCAGAATATGGATGTTGACAAAAGATTCAGTGGTTATTTGATAAGGATATGGTAGAGCAGAATTTAGTCTGAATACTAGAGAATATGTGATTATAGTCAACAATAGCAATACATAGCTTCCTCTTGCTTCACCTGTAACAGCGGTTGTGTCATTGGCTAATACTACGTACACAAATATGATTGGCTAATATATTGTATATACAAGTATGAATAATATACGTAACATGGTAATATAGTAATATGGGTTTGGTTGTTGTACCCTTACTCTACAGTCATAATTTCAATAGATCAGTACTTATTATACATCAACATACTTCAACTATACTTGTACAGCAACTTTCATTATTCTTTATTATTCTTATGTGACATAATCAACACTTCAAAGAGAACTAATCATTATTCTTTATTGTCCAGTTGATTAGATGATACTTACACTATAAATAGCTGATACTTACACTAAGACTAGCTGATACTTATACTATGAATAGCTGACACTTACACTGTGACTAGCTGATACTTATACTATGACTAGCTGACACTTACACTATGACTAGCTAATACTTGCACTATGACTAGATGATACTTACACTATGACTAGCTGATACTTACGCTATGACTATCTGATACTTACACTATGACTAGCTGATACTTACACTATAACTAGCTGACACCTACACTGTGACTATCTGATACCTACACTGTGACTAGCTGATACTTACACTATGACTAGCTGATACTTACACTATGACTAGCTGACACTTACACTATGAATAGCTGATACTTACACTGTGACTAGATAACACTTACACTGTGACTAGCTGATACTTACACTATGACTAGCTAATACTTACACTATGACTAGCTGACACTTACACTATAACTAGCTGACACTTACACTATGACTAGTTGACACTTACACTATGACTAGCTGACACTTACACTATAACTAGCTGACACCACTTTACCTTATACCTGAGAACGTGGTTAAGGACCTCAGATGTAGTTCCAAAAGTGACTCAACTGGAAATATTGCAATATAAGTATAACTGTTTTTAATTTACTTGTATTTCACTACCATTCAACATTGCCCTTCTTTATGGAATGGGAAAGATACATAACTACATATTTTTTTAAATTTTGAAAAAAGATTAGATTAATGAATGCATCGGATCTTACAAGTGGCTTGCCAAAATACGATACTATTATTTTTACATTACTTTCAATTGAATATATGCATATTTATGCATTTATAATCAATAAGCTAAAATTTTTCTTTCAAGTCAAAAATTCTCTGGGCCAAGCATATTTCAACTTGCAGGAAAATTTGTTAATTCATACAAAATTGTTCAAGTAGCTAGATATTGCTTTACACTTTATCACTTTGACATTAGGTTAGAGTGGTTTCGCTGGCTATCAAACTTTATAGGTTTTTTCAAATGGTATGAAGGCTAAATTGACTGAAGATTACTGTTTCTACAGTAGTTGCCCACCCTTTAAATAAATATTCAAGGTATCAATATTCCTGTTAAAGGCTTTCTTTCATTACAAACTGAATTATCTATTATCAAACACACATAGTAGACATAATTACTTGGTGTGCAGGTAATTATGTCTAGGAATAGATAATTATTTCAATTACAGGTTTTTATGTATAGTCAATAAGGAAAACAGCTTAGTGTATAGTACTTACTGTTACTCTGATACCTACTTTTACTTACATTTCTTGTTTGAAAGGAGCCTATGTTGATCTGTAAGTATTCCAGGAGCGTAGAACCAGAGGCTATCATTTTTTAGTAGCCTAAGTTCTACAAGTTCTTGTGTATTTGCAGAAGGGGATGAGCCACAGGCGTCACAAGACTACGCACAAGAAAAGTCACTCTAAGCACAAACATGGACACAAGAAGAACCGCGCAGCCCACAAGACGGTGAGTTTTTATGGCATATGTTCTTTCAACTGTTTGACAAGTCTTGTAAGGGTGCATAAGCAGACGACCCTTCTTTTACTCTTACAAACATACACTCATATATAGCCTGTAGTTCATAAGCATTCCGTTATGTTTTGGGGAGGGATCCACAATTTCACTGTAGTGGTTATAGATTTAAGGAAATCAGTTGATGAGACAACTTCTAATAGGAACTCTTCATTCAAAATTTAAACTTTTAAATAAGTCACACTTTCCTAATTAGTGACTTCTTATATACCAAGTTCTTAGTATTAGATTTTAATCTCCATCAGCATGTAGTTGGGAGGAGTTCCTTGGAGGGCCTTTATTATACAACAATTAGAAAATTAGTAACTGCATAAAAATGTATACAGAAATTCAAGAATAGAAAGTTAAAACACCTTCCACTATACATGTGAAATGTTATTGTAAAAACGACACAAACCAAAACAGTAGCAAGAAAATGTGCCTTTATAAAAGACAAATTTCTAAGAGTTATCTCCTGTTTGAAGAACCTGAGTCTATTGTGTTATACCTAAAGCATTATATCTCCATGACAACATAAATACGTGAAGGTTTCTACATATATATGGGCAGGAAGTAACTTCAGTCATGTACAATAATAGTTGTTCTACCAAACACTGTGAAATACCCTTAAAAATCCGGCAGTTGTAACTCTGGTATCATAGCTCTATGGGATCACCACATGCACATTGCCAGGTTTCCAGGGCTACAAAGTCAGTCTCTTTGTATGAGAGGTTCACCTTTCCTCCAAAGCTATTAGAATCACAAGATCTTAAACTATTACCTGTATAACTGACAATAATTTTCAAACATTAACACATGTTTCTGAAAATAAACATTATTTTTATTAAAAGTATTGAGTCTAGCTTTATTTTGCAACATTTATCAATATTATAATGAGTTAGCAGCTGATTAGCTTTGTACGTTATTAGCTTGATTACATACAAGATGTTGTTTTTTATCATTACTTTGTCCTCGTAATAATTAATCAATAGTCAAGTAGAGTGAGGTGGCATTGCAATGACTTCAGCACCACGTGCAGGTATATAGGATATGCCAGTGAACTGTAACCTCTAACCTTTCTCTGTCTCTGTTAAGAGTTTTCTAAATGGATGATTTCAAACTACTTTTGGTAAATATATACTTACACACAAGTGTAAGTGTCTGTAGCAAGAAGTAAATAACACGAGAATAGTTTAATTGTGGACTAATTTCTTATTCTCAAAGTCTGCCACTAGCTAGCCAATCCCCTTCATCTGCTGATGCTAAACCAACTAACACTCTCAGACTATAAATGAGTTGTAAAATGCTACCTTACGACATACAAAGATTATGACATTTTACGGACAGTTATAATGTCAGTGCCTAGTGGGGTTCTTCCCTTAGCATACATGAAATGCAAATTGATATAAGCTAAACAGTCGCCCAAGTCCCATAGCTCTGTGACATTTCATCACACAATAATTCCCTATAGCAGCCACCATCATTTGGTTGTGGTGTTACTTAGTCGTCACATCTCTTTAGTTTCAGTGTCAGTAAATCGAGCCTGTGTGATAATTCTCACCTAATTAAATCACAAATAATTACTTTCTAAATTAACTCTCTGGGTGCGTGCAACAAGTCTATAAAATGGGAAGACAGTTGGAAATGAAACGGACATCGTCCAATCCGAATAGCAAAGCAGACGTCAAAAAGAAACGCTTCTCCATGGAAGGAGGGCGGAGCTACACAGTTCGCAGACGGCAAGTCAAAGTAATCCGGAAGAATCGCAGGAAGAACAACAAGAGGAAGACAGAAGAAGCCTCGTTCAATTTAGAAGGAACGGAGACCTCGAGAGATAATGACAAGAAAAACGCTGATAAGTACAACGAAAATGAAAAGAGTCAAGAGGTGATAATTCTCATATTCTTATCATATGATCTGACTGTAGGTTGTATTCTATTTGATGCCTCCATGCTCTCTATACATCAACTCAAGTATATTAGTTTCTACTAAGCTGATTAACCAGTCATGCATCTTAAAATTTGACCCTAGCATTAGCTTAGGCCTTAACGTAGGCTGCAACAACAGCATCAATGTTGTTGGCATAACTTTTGTCATGCACAGTTGTATATACTATGAAGTACATCCTTAAATCTGGAGGATAAAAAGCATTTTAAATGTTTAGAATATTATCAGTGTGTCAATCAGGATTCTTTTGTAAATCACTTTCAAAGATAGCCTATTGCTCCCGCTATTTGATAGCCTACTGCTCCCACTCTTTGATATTGTGTTTTTTTGGAACAGAGTTGAACTTTTTTGAACAACTTAGCAAAGTTAAAGGTCACAACATAGGAAATTGGAAGTTGTTAAATGTCACAAAGTTAGTACTGAGCTACATCAGATACAGCAGTTGAGGAGTTGTCTTCCAGTGCATGAGTTCAACTGTGCACTACACAGAGGTCATATTATGCAGGCAGCGCAAGCTGCTGCCAACCTGACTCATAAATATGGAGATTATTCACAGGCATCTTCTAGTTTATGGTAGACATTGCAACATCGTATATAATTGCCATCTGAAAAATACAAAATCCATTTTATGTGGAACAGTATATTGTTTGATCACGAGACTTCCCTTAAGTCATGTGTTGGTTGTCTTCCCTTTGCGTAATCATACTTGCCTGATAGGTAATGCAATTTACCTGCTGCCTAATAACCTTAATATGTGATGTTTCTCTGATTCCCACATTAATTATCGACAAAGATTTATTGGGCACTGAACTGAATACTGCTTAATAAACCATTCATATCACAAGATAATTCAATTCCTCAAACTACTCAAGCCTTGGGTGCAGCCTTCATGGGACAGGCTTGCATGTCATGGCTCAAGTAATCTCTAATATATATTTAATTTCCTGGATATCACATCATCTCGAAAAGTAAAGTTTTTGAAATCATGACTAAGTTGAGAAAAAAATACTGTCAAAGAATTAAAAAATTTCTAGCACAATATTTTGTGACAAAGACATTTGTGCAAAAATCATAATAATACTTGACAGAGAATTGATAGGCTTCAACTTACTATCACACTCATTTGTCATTATAAGTCTGAGACGAGCTTGATGTATGCAGTGCATTCTAGGGCTACAAAACACACTTTAATGATATATTAATGTTCCCGGGAATCAATATGCAAACACTTCATTTACTCGGACTGAGTATAATATGGCACTCAATGTTCAATACTCTCCTATAAGTAAACAAATCACATGTTAAAATAATAATTCTCCCTGCACTTACATCCAGGTAATTCTCGAGTTGAGTTTCGCTGACTTACAAGTGCGTGTCAGCAGAGGCAGCGGGTCAGAGGCCCTGCAGGTGTAATTGGATAAACATTTTTCAAATCAAATACCTGGTTCCCACGAGACCTGAGCAGTCTGGAATATTGCTTGTGGAGTTCAGTATCAAGGTTATCTCCTGGTGGACAAGTTGTCGCTCTTTCTGCCTGGAGACAGGAAACAGCCGACTCTAAATGAAGAAGAACAAGATAGAGAAAAATACTCTCCAGCTTTGACGATGAGGCGAATAGCGGGCAACAGAAGGTCAGGGGCAAAGTTAATGAGAATAAATCACACAAGGAAAGCTACGAGACGCCCAGATAAAAGAGGTCTACAACGTCGTAGGCTCAATGAGAAAAAATATAAGAATGCACGAAAGCCAGGGGTAGGCAATTCAAACTGCTTTGTAAATTGGTTTATAGACACAAATTTTTTAGTAAATTTATCCATTTTTTTTCTCAAGCAAATCATAATCTACACTAAAGTACATTTTGGTGACTCCTTAACGTACTTTTAAATGAGTCATACAACAAATAACATTACTACCCTCTCCCCACCCTCGTCTTGTTCAGTTAGTTCTTAGACTTTAAAAGCATCTGATTGAAAAAAATTCAAGTATTAAAAATAATAGTTGCCATTTGCTTTACTGACAAAGTAAAAAATATTCTAACGTAGAACATATTTATGTACAGACACAAATACTTTTGCGTTAAATTTTATACCAACATTCAAGATGTGAATTATTTTATTCATTTACTGCAATAACCACACTCCAAAGTCATCAAACATTACATGTGCCTGTATTTTAGGATGAAAATTGTATATATAGTAGCTTGTTAATTTCATTTTCAACACAACCTATTATCAATATGTCATATTACAATATTATTAATCTCTAAAATGGCTACACATATACTTAGACCCACTATGTAATGGCTTCATAACCATCTTAAAAGGTTTTCAAGTGTAACACTTAAAGCTGAATAAGACTTTGCATATAACTGTCTACGACATTTCGTAGGAGTAATTTATCACTATATATGTATATGTGCACAGAGAAATCTTTCAGTGCAAAACTAAAGTGAAATTATGCTTAGGTTTCTCTTGTGAGATGCAGCTGCTACTATATAGGTTGTTCTTTTAATTTTTTTAGTGTTTACGGTTTCAGTTTTTATCATTTTTCACATAAAAATGTTCTTTTAAAGGTTGTGATGATTTTTTTCTGGCCTCTCTTTGCACCTTAACCCCAACATGCAGTTAGCTGTTGATTTTCAAATGAAAAATTGATAATTTCTTTTATTTTGAATTTTGCTTTATTGTAGCCTAAGGTCATATTGGTATTTCAATGTTTATATATTGATAAAATATTCGTATTGCTTAGCAAACTCAAGTTGAATGATACAAAGCTACCGACAAAATACAAGATGATAAAGTTACCAAATACAAACTCACTGCTAGATTGTGCTAAATAGAAAAGTTATTGAGTTTTTAGTTTCCAGTGTAAATAAAACTTATGTGCGGTACAATAGCTACATTTTCTCTTCAAAGATGTCGGCCATATGCTTTTCATTTGCTATATCAAATACTGTTGCTAAAAAACTACTAAACTATTGCTATGAAGCTGCTAATCCATTGCTATAAAACTGCTATACTATGGCTATTAAACAAGATTGCAATAGTTTTTACATCGATCAGTATTATAAATGTATTGCTCGAAGTCCAGAGCTGGCATATGTTATGAGACGTTATGCAACCTCAAACTGATTTACGGTAATGTCTGCTGTGGTTTCACTTGAACTATTCAATATATACCCACTTATAACATGTATAACTCTCTTTGTTTATTGTTTAATAATTTATAAGCAAAAATGAGATTAATTCCCTCAGCCACTTGTGTTTTCTAACTAATCTATACACTCTGTGCATTATTAGATGTAATTATCTAACTCAGTATAGTAATATGTGCTGTAGTTTATGTTTAGTAGTTTAAATTGTTAATTTTTAGTATTACATTGACAATGTAGTGTGTAGGTAGTTTTGGTCACCTTGAATAGCTGTATTAGAATGTGTACTCGTACGTCTATAAAATCAGAATATGTAATAATATAATAGAGAAACATAATAAAATAATTCAAAAATCAATGTAAATAAAGTTTAAATTGTATATTCCCATGTAAATGAACACTCTGTTATGCGTATTACAAGCAGTAACTATACAAGACAGTAAGGTACAATTCTTGCCAGTTCCAAAGCTGCCATACTCTGATACATATTAGTTTATTGGCAGCAGTTTAATCAGAATTGCTGCTAACTTTTCAAAAAGTAAAAAAGTAAACACTAATCATAGCCTACAGTACAGCTTTGAAACATTGCTCAAACAGCTGCTGTCTCACTATAACAAGCATTGGTATTTTCTCTTAGCTTGCAGGTAGATTTAGGCATACAGATGACATATTATAACATCGTCATAATACAAAGAGAATTTCAATTAAAGTTGCAACACTAATCTCCAAAGAGATATATAAATTAGCGTGCTAAAAATTGTGCCCTTGCAAACAAAATGCAGCCTTCAAACACATCAAGGAATCTGATTTCTTAATTTGTCTGGTGGGATGTTTCGAAACATGTACTATAGAGACAGCACTTTATCTCTCACCGACTTGAATATTATGCTGCTCCAAAATCAGTACCCATCAGCATTGGCAGCTCCAGTTTTATTTTGTAATACTTTGTAACTACATCTTATCTCTATGATCAGCCTCCTTTGGGTATTTGTATTTCTAGTTGTCTAAATATTATCTTCTGTTTTTATACATTTCTTCAAATTCAAATTAGTGGGTAGAATTGGTGAATATAAAATGGTGGGTATTAAATCATAAGAGCACCTGGTTTTAACATCAGCTATTTAATTATAGTTCACTAACATATACAAGTATTTCAGGGAGGAAAAGCTACAGGGGGCAAACCAGGGAGACGAATGGATCATTACCACATGCGAAGACGATTCCTACAGGCAGGAGTGGCTGGAGGTAGTACTATTCCCTTGTCTATATATAGTATCTGTATTATATATGTATATCATATATTTCTAGTTCTAGTGACTTTCTTTAATAGCAGATTTAGCTTCAGTTTTACTAACAGTTTAGAGTTAGAATTAGCTATCCCTTCCTTGTGCGACACACTCAACATCTCTGCCATTTTTATGCCCTGCTACTAATCTTTGCTCTACTGCAATCTTCTCACTCAACAAGTCTTTCTTCTTGGTTCTCTTCTAGACAAATTATTTTAGAAACCAATTACATATGCTCATTTTAGTTAAAAAAAGTTTTTTCCCAACTAGTTGGTTTACCACTCACAAATGTCAACCAATTTTACATCTTAGTCAGTTTTAATATAAAGGAAAGTAGCCAGGTGAATATATTTTTAAAGTAAGGCATGCTGACTGCTACTTAAATGTAAGCATATATCCTGATGCTACACCTCGTTTTGGTTTTACTTAAATGATTCAACTACATACAGTTTCTTTATGTGACTATAATATATGAGTACATGTATTGTAGTGTTTGAGTAACAACCTATGTCACATGCACGTCTGATAGTGCCAATTGATAGCTACTTGACAATCAAACTACTACAGACTTTAACAACCATTCAACTATGTCAAGTGTTTCAATCAGATGCCAACAATTAAATCTTTTCGAAATTACATTATAATTGCATCAATTGTTTTATATTGAGAAATGGTTTGAGTGAAATTATTCGAAATTACCATTTGCAAATGCTGCCATTGAAACAGCAGATTTCGAAATGACCAATCATGCGATTCCATCAGTTTTCATTTTAAACTTCTTGAATTTTTTTTATTTAAATTAGCCAATTAGTGATGCATCATTTAGTTTATTTTATAAACTTAGCATCTCTTGATTATTCATTGTATATTTGAAAATAATATTTTGTAACCTCTTGTGTGATACATTTATTGAGAGTTGTGATACCTTGTTTCACTTGATGACTAATACTACTAATATAGGATGGCTACGCACTTCACAATTTCTACTTTTGTCTCCCCATGCACTATAAGTTATATTAACTGCTTGTGATTATAACTCGTGTTTTACTGTTTATTAAACATCGTAAGCATCCAGGTTATTTTGATAAAATCAATTACTGTTAATTAAAAGATCATACTTTTTTAGTTGCATTCACAAAATATATACAAAAAATCTCAACTCAATATACCAGAAAAAATGAATTAAAATATATGTGTTAATAGCACTGATATTGACGTGACCGTGGCACATAAAAAATCTGAAAAAAGAGTTGTCTTCTTTTTTTCTATATTAATATATAGAGCTTGTCGTAAAAATAAAGATTTTTTAAAAAAAATATTGTGACCCTCTGGTAACTTCCTGAATTTAGAAAATTAGCTCATATATTTCTTTTCATGTGGACAACAGCTCACTTTTTTTAAATTTATTTTGAAGCTCTTTTCGTAAAAAATAATCAAAAGTAAAAAATCCAAAATTTTTACAAATTGGTTCGGGGCTTGACGTGAAAGGCATTTGGACGAAGATGTCAAGGTCACCATTAATGAATTTATTTCATCACCATTCACAATACTGCACGGAAAGTTAATGAAGTGAGCTGAAAATTAGGTTGCTAGCATATTGATATACATTATATTGATTGTTGCAGTATTATTTTTTAAATTTGTTTTGTTATCAGTTATGTTTAACTTCTTCATAGAGCTGCTGTTAGACTAAGAGTAAGACATAATATTAGCAACAATGATAATAATAATATTAAATTAAAATTATTATTAAATTCACGGTAAAGTATCACTATCACTATGAGTATGACTATGAGTATCGTATAAATTAATTATGAGTATGAGTATCACTATGACATTAACTCAATCAGTGATTGACTATTACTATGAATATGAATATGGCTTCTAATTCTTGTAACTTTTGACTATGACGATGCTGATACTGATAGTGATAATCACTGCCAGCCCAAGTCTCATACTCATAGTGATACTATTAGTATTAATAATTAGTATTACTATTAGTACAACTACTAGTATTACTCATAGTTCTGATAATGATGCAGATGATAGTTTTAAAAGTTCTGTTTCTACTTTTATAGTAAGCTAGATTGTATATGTTGAACTCTACTCATTTTTTACTACTAATTTGCTAATAGTAATAGTAATACTAATAATAGTTATAGTTGTTATAATGATAGTAATACTAATAGTAATAATAACTATTTCAATTTGATAATTTATGTTATATAACAGCATTATCGCTTATCATTTACATTGGTTCATAATATGCTTATTTTAATTTTGCTTTGTGTGTTTTGTCATGTTGTAAATTTAAGTTCGTATGGTTATTTAATGAACTAGAGAACTAGCCAAATGTTATGTAACGGTTGCAGTAATTTACTATAAACTCAGTGAAATTTAAAACCTAATTGATATTACTATGACATTGATTGTACAGAGGTAGCTAAAATATACATTAAATTACCAATAATTTTAACTCGCCAATACACTATGAGTAGAACAATCAAATGCAATGATAGAAAATTAATTAGTCATAGCAGCCCGTTGCTTGAGGAACATTGAGCTACAGGTCTAAAATGATGTAGTTTTGTGATCCCTTATATAACAAAATAATTTTTTCAAACTGGTTTAATACTTTTATTATAAACACGTTTATCAAAGTAACATGTTTTTGATGTATATTCTATTAAAAAAGCAATCACATCAGGTTTTCAATTTGTATGTTGTACAAAGTTTATTATGGTGACAAGTTACTAAATTATATGGTTCAGCTTTGTAAAGTAAAGCTGATAAAATAAAAACAATTATGTGATTGTTTTACTGCTATATATTAAATTTAAATGAGTTGAATAATATCCTAGTGCAGTGAATTAGATATTTTTTTAGCTTTGGTACACCTGTTTGTTATAGGCTAACATTCCACCAATAGAAGAATGGTGCAAGTAGAAGAAATTTCAGGCGCAGAAAGCTAAGGAGCAGTCAGAATGCTGCCAGAGTTGTGAAGAGGCACTTGAAAAAGCTGAATTTCAATAATGACATGAAATTCGTAACAGATCACCCTGGTGTATTTGAACTGACATGGCCAGCAGAGTTCTCGAAGTCACATACAACAGCTATTTACATCATCATGGTTAGCTTAAATTTAATTCCTTTATCAGTCTCTAATATATAGTTTGATATCTGCTGTAAATTCGCTTAAGGAGCATACACATAACCAAAACTGAGTTACACTATAGTATTTGTTCTTGAATATATTTACCAAGATAAGTAGATTTGCTAATTCATTAACAGTAAAATTATAATGATACAACAATTTTTCTTTTAGATGATTCAATCAATAACACAAAACACTACAACATGGTTTTGCAGTTATAGAGTATTAATTTTCTGGCTCTTTCCAAATCTTCATAGAAGGCAAAGAAAACCACTGTCAGCTTGCCTTTATAACTGAGTGCACGCGTCTTCCACCTACAGATGATGATAAACAATTTGCTGGTGTGGAACTTTCTAATTTTGTTTACAATGAAGATAGATTATAGGACATTATTCTCTATGTAAAGATTGTCAAGTTTTGTTATAATTAAGAACAGTTTTAGTTTCAATAAATCGGTTCAACATTATGGACATCATTGCACAAGCATTTTAATCTTTACTATCTACAAAGGTATCTGATGGACTACTTGAAAATACAAAACTATGCTCCAGATACACAATGAACTGACCAGCAAAGTTAAAATGAGTTGGAGAAATAGAACATAATATCTTGTTCAAGGCTTTTCCCTGCTGTTGGAACCTTCTACTTCAGAACACTGAATTGAACAAACATAATTATGTAGATGTATGAAACTTTGCAAACAATAATAATGTGAAATTAGTTGCTAAGTATTACATTGCTAATAAATACAGCATTGTGTAATGTTTTATTTAATTTTTTTTGAGCCATTTGATCTATAGGCCTGCATAGTATTTACTATATTATAACTAATAAATTGCAGACACATTATGTCAGACCAGTTTCCATTTAAATAGAATCGTGTAGGCTATCAAATTTGTAGAAGTAAAAAACCGAATTCTTATTGAGTAAAATACTTGCCTTTTTTTTCATGATGCCTCTACTGCTAAAAAGAGAAGTTTTTATCAATACAGCTCCATCAATCTGTATCCTGATGAAGCTAGTAGTTTAGGAACATTTGTGGCGGGGAGTGTAGGCTGAGCTGCAGTATAGGAAGAACCCCAACATATGTAATCTATTCAGCACATTATATGTATATTTATTAAAAAAAGAATTTAGAAAATGCTTTATGAAGCATGAACAAAGTAAAAATTAATGCTGGTGAAAGTAATATTATTACACCCATTAGAATTACTAGCAGCTATAGCATTAAAATTATGTATTTTCATAAAAATGTGTCTAATTTATGCTACAAAGTTATTACTGCCAAAGGTTACAAAATTTACCAGTCACATTCATGCAGCTGGCGGAGAATAACTAACTTTCACATGCAATAAATACAATTAGTAGCTCAATCTAAAACTAATGCGCTATTAAATGTCAAGAGTATAAGTTATAGTTATTCTAAGGAATAATTGCAAAAAAGTTACTTAGAGGAATTTAACTCTTATTATAATGTAATTATCTTCCAAGATATATTACAACATCACTACTTGGATGCATACAATGTCATATTTATATTGGCATCAACATAATTTTCAATAATTTCCAATCTATTAACTTGAGCATTATGATTGTGATTATTTTATAAATAAGGCGATGATTAGGCACTGTTGGTATTTTGGTTCAATTTATTAATAGCTGTAACAGGCAGAGTTGTAAATATAATGGATATATCAAAATTCCAATGGGTATAGTACTCTAACACAACATTGATACTAATAATTGTAGCCACTTACTCTTAGAGTTAGTGAATAATGATACAGTCATAACAATCTGAATTTCAATCAGCATTAGAGATAGGCTGACTGCTTTATAATATTATAGTTATGTCAAATTGAATTTATTCACTATAACTAAAATTTATGATTATAATTATAAATTAAAATAATTTAAATATTATATAATATATTGATAATTATTGGAATCATAATTATATTTATTGTTATGATCATTATGATTATAATTATTTAATATTATCTTTGTTTGTATTTAAAGTTGTTCCTTAAATTTAAAGTTGTTTAAGTTTTATAAATTTATTATAATTATATTACTGTATAAGTATTGCTATTAGTATTAGTATAATTAAATTATTATAATTTATATTCTATTATTTATATTATTATTTATATTACTTTTTATTTTAAGACCAGCAGTTCAAATTAATACTTGTGTCGTTTGTTTTATATTATAACTTACAAGTATAACTATTAACATAATAATTTTACATTTGTTATTAGTATTACTATGAATATAAATATTTATATTAATATAAATATAGCTATTGGTATAACTTATACTTATAGTTATAACTAATATTATAAGTATTAGTTTCGAAACTGATTCTGCTCCGTAACATTAACATACTCATACTCATACTGTCATATGATTATCATTATGACTGATAATAGTATTAATAAATATAACCATTGAATATTATTAATAATAGTTCACCAATAGGCGATAGTCATAGACTTAGAGTGAGAGTCATAGACATAGACTAGTGATACTCATACTCATAGTCATACTCATACTGATACTGTGATTCAGTTTCACTGATTTAGTTACAAATTTTAAAACTTGGTTTTACGTAGACAACTACTAACCTATAATTCATCACAAAACGGTTGAAAATCATCATTTACTGCATATTTAAGAGTAATTTTCTGGTAGTGTGGTCGACATGATAATTGAAATTAAAATAGGGAAAATAATTATTTTGTGATTTACAGCAAGTTACAAACTAGCGAAATGGAATAGTCCATTTGAAAACAGTCAAATTAGTTACCTTTCTTGATGTTGTGTAGCTAACGTTAGTTATTAGTAGCCGCCCGAAGAGTAACATTCATGTGATTTGAACTACGATTAACGAGAATCTGTGACAAACCCGCTTCTTAATAACTTTACGCGATATAAACTCACGCTACAATAGGGCTATTTTGCCATCCCCACGTCAGAATAGGACACGGAGGGCACGCTCGCGGGCAAGTCTGGGCAAGTCCAAGACACCTAATATGACCACTTTTACTTACATTTTTGTAGTGTTTTCGTATAAGAAATTGGATAAAATGCTGATAAAACAGTTGAAAAGCATGCAAACTTTTGCTCAAATGTAATAAATAACCTGGAAGCTTACCGCCTTTAACTTGACTATTGTTTTTGAGTTATCCTCCCTTTTACTGGTGTCCCCCCTCCCCCCCCCCCCCAGTGGTGTAGTGATCTCCTTCCCCTGTATTGTAACATATTTCTTATACTCTTTAACTAAATCAGATGGGGACTACTTTGACCCGTTTACCTGTTACATGGAAGACGAGAGGAACTTTGGTAAGGTTGATTATGATGGCTTCAATTTCTGCGACAAAATTTGATTTGATTTTCGCAATTGCCAACTTTTGATTTAGCATTTGCAAAATCTACCTGAAGCAAGTTTTCAGCTGCAGTTCATTTGTTATATCGCATTATTGTGCTTCTATTTTCACTTCTTTGCAATGATAAGCTTGTTATCTACTGTATTGCGATATAGTGACTGCCTCTTCTGGTGCTAGTTCAATGCCCGTGCATGCCTCACTATTCTCTCCTATTTATAATTGAATTTAAGTATTTTGCTTAATATGGGGATACTTGTAAATTTACAAATTAAATTATCACAAGTCTAAAATATTTCTAATAAAGACAGTAGCTTTTAAACTGTTGAGAAGCTTTTAGCATTGAACCTGTTTGTAAATTTCAATTTTTCTCTGAATCGTTTTTGTGAATGAAGTTACAAATTGGTCAAAAGTGCTAGACTAGACAAATCCTTTGAAGATACCAAGGCATGCGTGTGCACTCTATATTGCACTTTGTCATAGAATAGTGATGCTATTTGTAAGGGTTCCTTCCAGCTTACTAAACAAAACTGTAGAAAGTGGTTTGAGAGAGCATTTGTGTATAAGCAAATATTTGGGGTTGTACTGTGAACATTTTATTTTCTAGATTATTCCATCAATTTAATTGCTTCATTACTATACAAAAAGTAAAAGTGAATATTTCTTTGGTAGGTTTATGTTTAGTTAAGTTATGTATAGCAATTGTTAATATATTATTATGTTAATTTTGTCTAAAAAGCTCTTATTTTTTCAGACAACATACATAATTCATGTTCACTAGACTTAAGTTACCTTAAGCTAAGTTCTCAATATGATAGCTTCAGTTCTTCAAAAGCTCTAATAGTTTCACTTTCACAGGTACTAGATGTTGCAGACTAATAGTTTCACTTTCACAGGTACTAGATGTTGCAGTGTTTTGTTTATTTTAGATGAAAGTGGTATGCTCAATTTTGTAACACACATCAAATTGGTACATGTAGGCTTAATACTGTTGGCTGGCATAGATATATGTCAATATTGTATATCAGCGAGAAAAAATAATCCAAAGGAGTATACATATTTGTATTTTCTTTTATATCATGCATTATGGACTTGTCAAACAAAATGTGTAGCTTTATCCCACATAACCTTCTTAAATATTTTATGAAATATAATATTTAATGTAAGTTTAGTAAAGAAATGAGTCATTTGCATAATATTATCATGTTTCAGCTTTGTATGTGCTTTTGTCTTATCTTTGTCTAACGCAGAATCTGTCGTATTTATTGCAGATCCATTTGGTATGAAGTACTACTTTTATCATTTTGAGTCTCATTTAATTTTCCAACCCAAATTTACTCGATACTTGCACATTCTGCAACAATAATTCATCATACAGTAGCCCTAAATCTTTCAGTCAGTAGAAAGGGCAGTCTTACTGCCCTGCAAACCCATCACCTTATTCACTGCACATTCATGCCACATAAAATCAAATCGTAGCTAAACACTAATTCATAAAAGATGAAGGCAAATTTTAATTTATTTTGCCCAACGATCAATAAATAAATAAATCAATTAATAATTACTTATAAACACCATTTAAAAAAGATTTATATTGCTCTATGATGTTGAAACTCAATTTTTAAGATATTTATTTTTTATAGTATTATAATTTGCTGTGATTCTTATGTTTGAAATGAGATATTTAAAAGAATCTTGTTTAAATTCAAGTTTCACAGCTGAATTATTTGAGATTTTCTAACAGTTTTATAGTTTCCTCTTTTTCTGTAAACTCTGTGTGTTTCTAATGACACTGCCTATCCAACCCTACCTCAATGCACGCAAAACTAAAATTTCCATCACTAATAGATAGAACACAACTCCATACTTCTAGTTGTATGGACATTTTATGAGTGAAAACTGTATCAAATACATAAAGGTGCACAACTCCTAATTTCACACTGCAATGCGTCACTATATGGCATGTTTCTCTAACTTGTCATGTGGTTGCAGGTGCTCTGGGAGCTGACATGTATGAGTTTGACGAGGATATGGAGGAAAATCCTTTCATAGAAGATGAATTCTATGACGATGAAGATTTTGAGGAAGGTCTGTATGAATTTAGTTGCTAAATGAAGTTACTATATCAAAATTATTCACACACAAACAATTACTTAAAGTTAGGGATTATTTGAATTTTTTGTGCTATAAAAATAAATGAATATAACCAAAATTAGCAACTTACTTTTGTGGAAAAATAGTTAAGTCGATAAATACAGATAATTGTTGGCCTATACTGCATATTTACATTATAAGTTGGCTAGTTTCGGGTAACACATGGAGTTATTGAACTGTTTTGCAGCTCACGGTGCAGGTATCATCGCTTTTCTTCAGTTCAGCTAAAGTTTCCTTAACAATCTGTATTATTTCCTCTAAACCTACCTTGCTATTTATGTAATAAAATTCATGCTCTAATATGCATTATGCTGAGCTATAAATGCCTTTGGGTGTCATTGTGCTCTTTTGCTCTTTCTTATACATGTATCTCCCCAGGACTTACTTATATATCCCCCAGGTCTTACTTATATATCCCCCAGGTCTTACTTATATATCCCCCAGGTCTAACTTATATCTCTGAAGGTCTAGCCTAATTAATGTTGCCGTTTCCTTTTTTAACAACATCTTTGTTTGCTTTAATCTGTTACATTGTGTTACCATAATGTCTAGCTGTAGCCTGTTGCTGCCGCTGCCTTCACTACTGCTGCTGCCGCTGCTAGTTTATTTTGTCATATTAAAATATTAATAAACTTTGTCCCAATAGTCAATTAAGAGATTAAACTATAATTCAGTATTTATAAGTGAAAATAGACAGGTACTTAGTCAAGTCTTACATCAACTTTTTCTCCATCTACTGACTAGTTTGCATATACACGTAAGTTGCAGTAAGCGTATATTTGTTACAATAAGCAGATATCTGTTACAGTAAGCATATATCTGTTACAGTAAGCATATATTTTTTACAGTAAGCATAATACATCTGTTACAATAAGCAGTTATTGGTTACAGTAATTACTGGCATTTTGTCTTTCCCAACTAAAAAGTCGATAAGCTGCTACAGTCAAGCACATAAGACTACTTAAAATATCCGTAACAGTGCCCTTCATAATCAGAATGTATATAAAATTACATGAATAATATTAACATATTATTGTACTCTACACGATCACTAGATCAAGTGTTTATACATGTTTCTATTGATGTAAAGGGTACTTACTGGTTATAGATAAACTATATTATAAAACTCAGTGTCTACAGGTAAACTCCTGGTTATACTCTACAGGTAAACTCCTAGTTATACTCTACAGGTGTGTAGGTTTAGCCAGGATTTACATAAACTCCAGAAGCTGTGTAATAACTGGCCTAAATTTCAAAAACATGCAGTTTGTATTTCGAAGAGTTATTCTGCCTAAGGAAGGCTTTACAAGAGCACTGTTGTAGCTACAGTATTCTAACCATGGACTTAGTACCACTACAGTGAAAATAAAGATGGGGGCATATTACAGTGAGTAAACCTTATCTCTGGTATACAGGCTAAATAGTGTGTACACAGTGGTTAAATTTCTATTCTATCAACGTTTCGGCAAAGTTAATTTTAATAAAAAAGTTTGTAATTTGCAATAATACAGTTTATGATGTGGAAAGTATTTATAATGCTTAAAATACTTATATAGTGACTATTACACACTTACTTACGTACTTACATAATACTTACTTATAAAAGAGGCAAGGGCGAGCCTTTATATACAAGTGTAGAGCTCTGGCAATTTATTTAGTTGCTATAATTCTATGTTATACTTTAATTTTCTGAAAAAAAATATATTTCATGTGTTTTATTTGCTAAAATATCACAAATGTTTGGCCGTCCATTCTTTGCATCAGCCATGTTTGATGCAACTTGAGGAGATGAGAATACAAGTGAATTAGTGCTCTAATTATTTACACTTCAGTCAGTTAGTGCAGTTCTGCCTAATCTAGTGTATGGCTGCCTTTATTGCTGCCAGAGAGAGGGGTGTAATAGTGTAGGAGGGGAGATGTATAGGGGTATGGGTAGGAGAAAGGGGTAATGCAGGGTAGAGCGATAAGGGTAGAGGCTCCCTCACCATTCTTATTTATTATAATCATACACACAATGATAGATGCCTGTTCAGATATCCACAAGCATCTGTATACATTGTGTTGTAACTTAATGAAGCTATTTGCATGCAACACGTTTTCTACATCTGGCAGTTGATTTCCATATCTGCACACTAAATAATAGAAAACACTAAAATACAAATATAATCTTGCTCTGTGGCCTTTTTTAACAAGTTGAAAACTTTTCATGACAACTGAAGAATCTAAATAAATCGTGAACAAATCAACAACACTTAGTAGCAACTTGTTATTATTATTATTATGGGTATTCCTATACTTGTTATGAATTATTTTCAAATGAAATGCTAAACATTTCAAAATATATACCACGTTTCTATTCCTGATACTTCTTTAGTTACTATTAATAGAACCATTCTTTAAAGTGGCACCATTTGCTGTTTATAAGCTGTACTAGTACTTCCACTCATTTAGTATATCTAAGTAGCTCATTCAGAGTATAGATATACGCTGCAGGTAAATTCTTTTACGTTAGAAGATAGTATATATATTGCAGTATTATAAACATACTGCACAATACAAACATGCATTTCTAAGAGTTTGGTTAACAGCAAGGTGCGTAGCAAGCAATTGAGAGCATTGTGCAGTTTAGCAGTTGACTTTAGCAGTTGGGTTTAGCAGTTGGGTTTAGCAGTTGAGTTATTAGACGACCTCAGTAGATGACCTTAGACGCAACTTCAAATGTAACTCTAGCATTGAGCCTAGCAGTGACTTGAGCAGTGACTGGAGCAGTGACTTTAGTTTCCAGACTTCAACATACTACTTTAGCACAACCTTAGTTAGATGATTTCATCAGACACTTAGCTGAACACTAATGCTACTCATACTATGGGAGGCACAAAGGGAGCTAAAGCTGCACCTTCAAGTGCTGCATCTGGGGGTCAGGGGAAGCAGCAGGGTGGGTTCTACGGTCAGCACCTTAACAACTCGGCAGCGGGTCAATTAGGTGGAATATTTGGAGAGGGGGCTTCTCTTTGGTGTTCTTCAAATTCAGGTAAACCTCCAAACTTGTTATATAATAATTTACTATAATTACTCATTTTTGCTGATGTTGGGAGCAATAACCCATTCAGCTGAAATAGCAAGTGATATCGGTGTGATTTATTTAAAGGAATTACAAGTAAATTATTCCAAGCAGTGAATTGCATTAGTAGGTCAATGAGTTCCTTTCAAAGGGTACAAAACAGCACGAATTCCATGTGTCCGGCAGCTTTACACAGCAGACTTTTGCTAAGAAGCTGATTTCTGCTGAGATACTTTATTACTGCACTAATGAGTATTTTATAGCCAGAATTAAGTAGTATTATCAGTATTATATCTCAGTCGGTGTACTAGGGTAGTACATTAAGAGTATACTTCAAATAGTCAGGATTACGAATGAATGCCAAATATGAGCCAAATTGAGCAGACTCCGTGGGACAATTTTCAGTTGGATTGGGGGTATGAAGGAGATGGCCAGAGTTGTAAGTATACTGTCCAACTCACAGGCTACATTATTTCAATATAAGTGTCTTGGTAAAAAGTATAAGTTTGTAATTTGTTATTGCAGTAACATACAACCCGTTTAGCAAGAAGCGAATAAAAAATTTAGCTTTCAAAGCATGGCAAAATTTTTGTTGGTGCAGCAGCAGCAGTAGCAGTAGCAGCAGCAATGCTGTGACAATAGTGCAATAAGAAGCAGTAACACCAGCTATGTGTAATTTATATGTATATATGTCATTGTGTACTAGCATAACGTCCTGTGACATCAATCCCGTGTGACACTTTTCCTACCATGTGTGACATTTTTCCTACCATAGTAGGGACAACGTTTTGAGTGTGTTTTCTCTTTGTCTCATTAAAGCATGGAATATAAAGTAATGAAGGTAGAAGTAATGCAAACGTATTAACATTTTCTGTCCTAGAAATCAGGTGATTTCAACTCATTTTACCTGTATTTACTTATTCCACCTCTCTAATTAGCAATTCTGTCATTAATTAGAGTGCTTGTCTGCAAAAGTTAATTTTATAATACTGGATTAGTAGTCGGACTAATTCTATTCAATCAGTCTGAGACAAGTAAATTGTTAGCTCCAATTACAAGTAGAAAACAGAAATGTTAATACCCTTTTGCATTATTTACTTATTGACAGCAGCATAACCAAGTTTTCTATGTCTGGTCTGGTTTATTAGCCTGTGCTTTCTAGTTTGTGCATGCCCTATCTAAAATCATATTGATTATTCATTTACAGAAGAAACAGAGGAAAGCGAAAGTGAAGGTTTCTATTATATATTTAGTATTATTCCAATTATAGTAACACGGCCCTACACTGTGGTAGATAGAAGCTAATATTTAAATGTTGTATTTAATTTACATCTACACATGAACAGATTTGAACTGTTCATTTACTAACACCACCTGCACTACCAAGACCCCCCCCCCCCTCCCACCTATACCTTAATATCCTATTACACTCTAAGGAATTGTCACTGAAAAAATTTAACTAAACCGACTCTTTAAGAAGTTCTGGCTTGTCATAGAAAGTATAATCTGTACGTGGCAGTAAGAAAACAACTATAGCCTCTAATGAAATCAAAAGATAGACACGTGTTGGTGTGTTGCCTCTTTGTTGTCTGGCTATGGTGACAACACTGTTTGCTGTACGCTGTGTTCTAGAATAGAGATTTGTTTTGTGGTAACTAACAGATCCACAATGTTTAGAAAATGTGTAGATGTAAAGTATGCACATTTGCCTTCTACAGAGTGTGAAATTGTCGTGCCAAACTTTCATGCACGTGTGTAGATGTACTTACATGATAAAAGTTGTAGTGTGTAGAGTAGGTAAAATCATGCGCTCTAGATGTGTAGTGCTGAAGTCAGTATAAACTAGATAAAGCTATAGTGAAACTGGCGAGTCTTGAGCCCATCTGGGTTGTGGTGAGAAAACTTCATTCAACTAGCCACTTGTTCTATGTCTGCTTCCCACAACCACTTGGTTATACTCAGAAGCAAAACAAAGTATTGAAAAAATGACTTTTTACTAAAACTTTCTATGACTTATTGTTAACTATTGACTTACTTTTTGTGGTCTATCTTTTTTGCAAGTCATTGCCAGATACTAACTTAGTTTTTGTACATATTTTGTGACTTTCAGTTAACACTGCTGCAAAGATTATCTGCTGTCACAGTTAATACATGCATGCATGAAATCTATTTTCTGACTCACTGATTGATACTGACCAACTTCTGCAACTATGGATCGGACTTCTGCAGGTTATACCTGCTATGACTCATACATCTGCAGTTTACATCTGCTATAACTCATCTATAGGTAGCGACTCAGAAGACAATGTGTCCCAGGTGCCAGAGGATCAAGGTATCCTTGACGAGCCTCCTCCTCTTGAATCAGACGACCACTACCACGTCTTCTTCTACCACTCTTCGGCAGCGGAGGACCAGGATCAGATTGAGCATTACGTCAGCATCATAGAAAACAGGTAACTCCTGCAAGCTGTTGAAAAATACAGTTTAATTTAAACACTGACTCATTATTGCTAGCAGATCCAGAGTGAAAGATTTTCACTTGGCTCGGCTCTAATGTTTTTGCTTGAATTAGTTAATGAACAGATAAATTCTCATGTAATCAATATTTACTATTGTTATGCAAGAAACTGCAAGTTAGTATCTGCTTTTAATATTTTGTGTTGAAATTTGTTTGTTTTTAAGAACTTATATTTGATATTTCATTTTCCCACAGTCTTTTTTATTTTATAATTTTATTTAAGTTATATTTGTAGCCAGTCTATTTTTACTGAGTGTTCAGCAATGTTTACCTTGACCTTCAGCTAATGCTTTCTGACTTGAGCTCAAAACAAAAAGTTGCAGACCAGCACTTTAAGACATAAACTAGAATGTTTGCACTCAAGTAGCAGTAATTAACCTCTGGTTTAGTGCATAATAGACCTTGCACTATCTGCTCAGCTATTTTAGCCCTATAGTCAACAGTATAGGCTCCAGCTATTTACGTCCCATAGCTTTAGTAGTTTTAGCTGTAGTTCTCATTCCTTTAGTCTATTCATATATAGTTTGGTTATTAGTTACTTTTACTAATACATCTCTTCTGCTTTCTCTTTGGTCTCCACAGATTTAAAAGAAGCGAAAAGAAGTAAACAACTTATGGTTTATTGTATATTATTTTTTATTCTGTGATTGCTGAAATGCAAAATAATTTTGCTACCCCCTTCGTGTGATCATAAATGACCAAACGCAGTGAGCGAAACTAAAGTGATGCATAAAAACTCAAAATTTAGTCAATCTTTCAACACGTGTCACACTTGGTTAATCATAGAGAGATAATTTTAACCATTAGTTTCATTTGAACTGCAGTATAGTCAGTGGAAGTTTTAATTCGGTTTGAAGACTAAACACTGGTTTATTCAATAGAAAATGCAGCACCACAAGTAAAATATTTCGTAGAAAAAACTCTTGCAAGAGTTGTTAGCTTGATCTAAAGTTTATGCGACAGGCACATCAATCTTGCTCAGTGTGTTTGGTCCTCCAAGCTTTATGATTTTGTAGATTTCCAAAACATACCCCTTTCAGTCATGATTTTCTTACCTTTGATAAAATTAATTTAAGTTCTAGTGTGCTCATTACATTTCAAGTACTGATGCTTTTCGTTGACCTAAGGGTTGGTTGTATAGAGCATTATTATGATTGCATCACATAGAAAGTAAGTTTGTAAGTTTTGTCTAGTGGACCAGTAGTCCACTTTCATCAAAACTTTATACAATTCTAATGCATCGAAATGTCAAAAAAACCTTTTGCAAAACTGTTTTCCACTTGTCAATGACACCTTGAATGGCACTTTCTACACAGTAATACAGTATTCTGCTCTGGGTGTATAAAAAGTTCGGCTTCTGCATGGCTATAAGTACGTGTTGATTACTGCTATTGTTTGATTGAATACCCCAAGGACAAATTGGTTTCTCCAGCTTAAACTGCATGCTGGGAATAGTTGCATGGCATGGTCTAGTAAAATAGTCCTGCAGGCAATAATTACTATAATTAGTTTGACTGCAAGACTTGATTGTGTCTTCCTTAACAACTAATTAAGTATTACATAATACAATAATTAGTAGATAAGCTGTTTGGCTTGGAGAAATAATATTACCTGATATATAATACTGTCTGTGATTGGATAATATTAGCTGATGTAGAATACAGCTTGTGATTGGACAATATTAGCTGATAAAGAATACAGTCTGTGATTGGATAATCATATTAGCTGATATAGAACACAGCTTGTGATTGGGTAATAACATTAACTGATATAAAATACAAGCTGTGATTGGACAAAATATTCACGACAGGAAATGATTAGCTAGTCAGCTGATAAATTTAGAAAACTGCTGCGCCATAATAGCATTCAGCCATACCACCTGATCAAATTGCAAGTTTTTTGTTTAAAATTCAAAATTCTCATGCCATGATGGCAATGTGGCGGCTTCGTCAAATATTAGAATATGAAATGTAGTTCTATGTTGGTGATTAGCTACATGAAGAGTAAGCTGGATTTCATTCATCTGTTGCAACAATCAATTTCAGAGTTGTGTTCTCTTAAGGTCACTAATGCATTATCTTTATAACTTCTAGTTTTCAGTGTAACTTTTGTAAATCCAGCTTATGGTGCAGGGTTTTTCGTTATGCAAATACAGAAGAAGTTAGATAAAGCTTACAACTAAAGCTGATGAATATTTCAAGAAAGCTAGAGAAATATATCTAATATATAGGAGTTGAATGCAAGCCATAACTAACTGAAGTGACCTCTTCTAACCTTACATAGTTCTACTATTGTTTGTGTTTCCTTACCATTCAACAGCAGTAACTTGTTACATTTTATGTTAAAATATATCAAGACTTTGATCAACTCTTTCGTGTGAAAAGGTTTCATGTTTATCATATCTAATATTGCATGAAACAGTGAATTTGATACAACATACTTGTGTGCATGTTTGCTATCAACATAATATTCTGTAGATACACCATATCGTTGTGTAGTAGTAATATTATATAATATATTATACTATTATATAATATATTATATAATATATTATATTATAGAATAGCATATTATATAATATATAATATACTATTCTATAGTATAATATATTATATAATATACTATTCTATAATATAATATATTATATATATAATTTGATATTCTATATACACCATATGGTTGTCTAGTCCAAATGACCTGAAAGTTCTGACATCTGAGAAAGACTTCAAGACAGATCTGAATGCCACGCAGAATCTGATGTTAGCCATGGGGTTGAGTAGGAGGACGGTGTTACACTGTACACAGGAGTTCATGGAGAGTGACTACGCCAACTACGAGAGTGCAGTACAGCACGTCATGCCAGAGGTGATAACTCCCAACAGCTGATTCATTCATTAGTTTTGTTTTGAAAGAATTAAAGCAGATATTGCAAATGTTACATACAAAGAGAAATATTATACTATATCCTAGCAACTGTTGTATTTAGGAAGAAAGAAGGCAAAAGGTTATACTACTAGTTGGGCCGGATATTGAGCTACCCGCATCTCTACAGAGATACAACAAGATTCTCAGTCTAACAGATGCTGACTGCTTTGAGAGATTAACACACATTCTCCTTGCCTGTAAGTTTAGCTTCAGCACCACATATACAGTAAGTAGGTTAGCTACTGTATTGCCACACTTTACCTAGTCTAACAGCTGTTGTATAGCCACACACTCCATAGCCAACAACTACTGTATCATCACACACTTCTTAGTCTAACAACTGGCTAATATTTCTACATGCTATCATCTCCAACATCACCAGCACTACATTGTCAATTGCTTACTGCTCCATAATATAAAATAATAACTTTTTTTTTATTTTTATAAAATTTATGCTAGCTGATAGTGTCGTTCAGTACTCTCTCTTTGCTACAACATACATCACAAGCTAGAATCTATACCTTCATAGAAAATCTATATCTCACTCATTTGCTGACACGCTAATAATTTGTCAACAGAGTTTACTGCGTCCTGTAATGTTAAAGTAAGAGGCCGCATTTATTGCATAGCGTTTCCTTATTTTCTCTTAGAAGCACATGCAATAGTGAAGTTGAATTATCCTCTAGAGCTATTAATAGCACACATGGGAACTATTGGATTTCTAAGTCATCATTTCCGAATTTACTAAATTATGTGTTTAGCATATGGAAAATTGCATAGCATTGACCTTTTAAACTCATTTATTAAGTATTTTAATAATTTACTCTATTCAGCTCTATGCTGATTGCATATGGATTCAACAGCTCAGAGTTGATTTAAAACAATATAATATATAAAACTTCCGATTCACATAAGAATAAAAACACAATGTTTTAAATAATATATCTTCATATCAAAATGCATAAAAAAAGCAAAACAATTTATATAAGAGATCAAATGTTAGTAAATCTTTTCACAAAGCTCATAATGTCATGTAGGTTAGAGTTAGCTGGGTTAGAAAATTTTTAAAGCAGTCATAGACTGTTTTTGGGAGCCATCGGCTTGTAGTCGAGTTGACCAATATTTTGTTAGATCTTACAGAAACTTGTATAGTTTCAGCTCTATACTCAATTTATCATTCAGAGTAATAATGTCACAGATTTATTCCTGTGACAGAGTCTGCTCCAGAGCACATGCAGGATGTGTAGAGGTTGCTTAATAACAAGCCCAGGTAGCTGCTTTCATTTGTTGTGAGTGTTATGTATAGTTACAGTATCATTTAGAACTGAAAATATGCCCAGTAACTAGCTACTCCTTTTACTGCTAAGAAGTATGTATATCTATATTTTATTTTATTATTTTCTTATGTCAGACATAAAACTACCCTACATATAGAGTTGCATGTATACATGGGGAAGGAGAGCGACTTGCCGGTTTCCATGGGTTGAATGATACATGGAAACTTATAATAATGCAACTTTTATTGCAAGTGTTTCATCAACCGTACAACTTATACTAAAAAATATGCATGTCTACATGCACTTATGAGAGGCTATCGCTGCAAGAGATGTGCTCAATTTACTTGCAACATTCAATGAAACTTCAACTCGTATAACGAAATCCCAGGCTATATTCAAGTTGACGAAAGAGCTAATTTAAGCAAATGTCAGTAGCACTCACTGCAATTAGTTCTATTCATTGATAAATAGTAGTCTGCAGGTGTAAATACTACAATAACACAGGTATAAATACTGTAATAATGCAGAGCTGATATATCACAATATAGCATCAACACCCAATGCGCCTATTTTTACATTGCTACTAATTGATTTGCCCTTTATCTGTATCAATACATTAATTGTCAAACACACCAATATTAATTACATTTCCAGTCTAGTGAGGTAAGCCGTATACTGTGCAAACTAAATTATCTGTATTTGCCCCTCCTTTAGTGTTGAGAAAAATCAATAAAGCTCTCGTGTGTTTAGCAATCGAAGCCATTTCTCTTGTTGGTTTCTGTTTCACGAGGGAAGTTGAATAAACGTCTGATAAATAGGATATCGAAAATTTATCAAATCACAACAATCGTGTCAATAGAGCACATCAAATGCTTTTATGACTTGTTTGAAGGAAAACCTCTGCAGTAACTCTCTCCATGTAAGTTGAATCGAACATTGCAGCTGCTTAGAGAACGTAAGAGTGGAATTTACAACACAGCGTGAATTTGAGGAACATCTCAATATTAAAGTCATTAGCTGAAAAATAAATAAAGAAGAAAACAGAGCATATGCCAGCCTCTCTCTGGAATTCACCTCCACGTTAATTCATACGTCTTTACAGCATTGCAAAAGAGTTGAAAGACGTCTCAGGTTTCTTTAGCTCCTAAAGGAAAAAGAATAACAAGAGAGTTATTATGCAATTTTGTCAGCTATGAATAGCTGGTGATACTGAGTTGAGTGACACTAATCATCAGGGAATAAGAAGAGTCGGACTGGAGAATTGCTAAGGAAGAGCAAAACAAGCAGACGACACTTTAATATTCTGCCATCATGCGGAACAACGCACAGAAACATCTTCACCGCTCTAAGCTGGGTGGTGGGGTAGGTACGTATACTTTTGAGCACAGTGCTATGTATATGGAAAGGTTCTATGGCGGGGCTAAGGTTAGTGCTTTAGCCTGTCTTTCATCTGACGTTGCGGAAGAGGGGGATGAAAGTAACGTCCCATCTGCAGGTAATCAGTTTCAGTTAGAAACTGGTCTACTATTTTTTGCCTTACTTCATGGTGTGACATGTGCCACAATGTCACACATGTGGTGATATGTCACAAGTGACACATGCTATATGTGTCAATGTGTCATAGGTGTCAACATATTCTGTATAGTTGGTGTGTGATGTGTTTATACACATGTTTTACAGTTCTCATCAAGATATTGTTTACAAGTTTAGGAATACTTATTACAAACTAACAGTCGCAAGCCAAACAATGAAATATATTTATTTTACTTTGTTAAGAATTTTGCATTCATGGAGACCAACTGAAATATTTTTAAAGGAAAAGGTGGGACTGAAAGAAATTTTATAACAGCTTACTAATTTAATACTGTAATGAAATTTACTATGGATATTATACTAGAAGTTAATTTATTTATATTATTATATCTTTTCAGCTTGTTTTCTGAATGTTTTTCAGCTGCTAACAAAAAACCTGAATCTCAAAAAAACAATTAAATAAATATGCAAAACAAACTCTGCCCATAGAGAGAGTTCTAATTCAACAGTGATGTTGGTACTTTTTAATCAAGTAATGTGGGAATTTGTGTTATATAACATGTAATTGTATCAATATTTATTAGCTGTATTTAATAGATCCGTTGGTTTTATAAATTATTCCAATAAGCAGTTGAATCTCTTGAGAATAGAATGAAAATTATTCCACCCAGTTCAAATTAACCATTATTTTTATTTCAGTGCACAGAAATGGTGTGTTGTTTATTTTTTAGAGCAAAATGTTCACATCACATGACTATAAATATTGTAGTTGCCTATAAGCAAGTTGCTGAACACCTGTTTGATAACTTACCACGAAACTTACATAAAACGTTTATCCACTCCTGTCATTAAGGTTTCTTCTTTCGCATCTTTGACGTATAAAACTGTCTAATACACTATATATATTATATAGCCAACTGTACAAAAAGGCACTAAACCTATCTCTGTTCTGCAGTTCATTCCACTGCATGTGTGGATTTATAATTATCATTCATCTTGGGATGTTGAAGTTTAAGAAAGCAAATAAACAAAAGCATTTAGAATATTTTAAATCTGTATGCACTATAATATATTTTATGTAAAGTATTGTGTATTGTGAATGCTATACTTGCAGCTGGCCAGGAATATTTGAGGCAGTTTTAGCTCTAGTTTACTTTGAAAGATTGAACCAGCCTTCCTATGTCTCCAAAACTAATTTCTTAAAATAATAATATAACATTTTGAGCTTTCAGCTATAGCGAAATCTATAATTTGCACGTCAAGTTGAATTTGCGAGTCATTTGTGAAAAATAGGTTTCATCCAGGGCTTTAGGGAGAGCTAGTTACAGAAAATAGTTTAAGATTTCACTCAATTGGGAATGCATTTCGCCTAGCTCCTATTTAGGGAGAGTAAAAACATACCGACAGCCACTCTTGAATCAGGTGCTGGTTAGAAAGCCTGCATCTGAGTGACTATCCCTTGCAGAGCAAGGTGTGAAACTATCGCCTGCAGTTGCAGCACCTAAATATTCTATTTATATTGATTATTCTTTGCCTCATTTAGTTTCGTGTGCAAGTAGCAGACGATATGCTATATGTACTGCACTGCCTCTCCACACTATGTTTATGTCTAACTTCCACAAAGTATACCAGTTTTAGATGTTAGTATAGCACTCTACTTACTAAATTAAACTTTGTAGTCAGCAAATTGTTTTTTGTTTTAAATTAAAAACTAGAATAATTTCTAATAGCATAGATTGCTTGTAAGTTGCATAGAGACAACTTGTTCATCCTTGTTCATCCATGGGCCTCTTATGACATAAAATCACTATAACAACATGCCACCTTATACAAAAATCAATGATAGGCCACCTCTAGAAATACTATAGACAGTTGGCTTTCAATGTCACATTTGCAGTTGATGAAAATCTGTCAATGATTTGAAAATAAAAAGTTTTTATAATTAAAAACACTTAGCATTACATCACCTAAGTTGTTCCATTGTATCTGCGTATGATTGCAACTAACCAATAGACCAGTACATTGTGACAAAAACTTAAACTTATTCAGTTTCTACTAGAGAAAAGTCATTAAGTTTTACTGGTTCTTGTGGATTTAATTCAGCAAAGTGCTATCGATTTATCAGGCACATTTTGTCATCGGAGTTGCAACTCACGAGCTACTAGCACAGGCATTGGTATTTATAGCTTTCGAATGTAATCTCAGCTTTCCAAGAAATTTTAGCTTTTAAAAGTTTTAAAATTCTATGAAAATTGAATCATGGGAAGGAATAAAAACAAAAATGCATCACGGAGGAAAAGAACAAAGCAGCGAAGACATCACCAGAGAAACAACATGATGAGTCATGGCATGACGGCAGCAGCAGAAAGTGAGCATCTGGACACAAGTCAAGACAGCTTCTTGATACAGCTGGGAATAGCGAGAAGTGTCTCTTTTCTGCAGATAAACTCTGCAGATGACCAGGAGCTGACTCACGCAGCCAATGAGCTCTCAGACCTCCACTCTCCTGCGCTGCCGTACAAGAGGTATTTGGGACCAGCGCCAATGCATCATGGGGGAGGTGAGACAGGGTATTGCAGCATGGCGGTAGTAATTTCCTAAGAACACAGCGGTAGTATAGTAGTTTTATAACAATATGGTCGTTGGTAGCAAATAAATTATTATGCGGAGCAGCAATTGATTATAACTGTGCAGGGAGAAGCACCATAGTTGCAGTACAATAAGTATAATTGACTTAACATATAATATCATCCTATATAAAATTGAAAAGCTGGTGCATGCAGGAATAAAGATATTATATTACAGCAGACTTAAGGAATAAACCCTTTAAGTTGCTAATCAAAAACCAAGTAATAAAGTTACGGAAACTCAATAAAATAATTAGCTGGAATAATTTTCTACGGTGAAGATGCTGGATACATCTGTTACAATGTTTGACAGCAGACGCAATTCTGGGAAGTTATGTCTACTGCAAGTTGTTTCAGTTTCTTCTTCTTTTTCTTTACTCTATTTCCATCTCTCTTCCATGTTTCTTCCATATCAGTTTCACTGTTGACAGCAACTACAGAAAGACATACTACATATAATCAATTATTATACTAACCATTTGATGCATGTTTAAAGTGTGCGGTTATGTTTTATTGGTATTGGTATTGTAGAAAACTAGTTCCTTGCAGATAACACAGATAACCTCATCTATTGTATGAGCCTCTTGTTTAGCACTTTACCGACAATACTATATACACCACACTGCCCATGCTATACTGCAATACTACACTACACTACACTACACTACACTACACTACACTACACTACGCTACGCTACACTACGCTACGCTACACGACACTACACTAGCCGTATAATACGCATATTCCGGTATATTCCGCAGCTCACGGGAGACATCACGGTGGAACATCTCATGACAGGTACAACTCAGCACCTTCAGCACCAGCTCTGGATGGAGCAGAATCTCCGGTAGTTACCAACAAGGATGACAACCAGACCCAGGAGGCCAAAGAAGTTACAACTAGTAAGTGTAGTTTTCTAGTATGATTAATTATATATTGTGCTTCTATTCAAATTTAAGTTTAGATGCCATAACTTTAGTTAATCTGCTCTAAACTTTATGTATACTTGGAAAGAAGGCATATATTAGTAATAATAGCCTTTAGTTTATGTTGTAACTAGAGTTTAGTGAGAATAGTTCAAAATAACTTGAGTTTAGTAAATAATTATTAAAAAAGATCAAAGCCGCACAACAACTTTTATATACATGTCTTCATAGTTCATAACTTTCAATACTGTACATAAAAGGTAAAATTGTTAATTAGCCCTAACTATTTTTCCTTTCTATATTCAGTTAATACTTCAACTTCAACTCAACTGGTTGAAAACTTCCATTTCTTCTTGCCGGAATCTTCCATTTCAAACTTAAATGCAATAACTAAAAAGTACTTTATTTTCCTATTTGTTTAGTATATGCTAATGGCTCGGTTATAAAGAAAGTTACAGCGTGCAACTACTCAGCTTTCGAAACAGAGGATGTAGAATTAGGGCTGTGTGATACATACTGCCCACAAGCTGATATAATCTGCCCAAGAATTGAGCCTATATACAAAGTTCCAGAAAGTCTGATGAAACGAGGGCTTCAGGTAGGAAACTGTGTACTATGTAAGCAGTTGATTAGAAGCTGTTGTATGAAGACTGAAATGAACCAATAACTACAACTTCATAAAATTATTAGTTATAAGTCACTTAGGAGCAGTAGCTAGTGGATAAATTGTGATAGCCTACGATCTTTAATTTTATTATTGATTTTTATTTTGGGGCACTGGTTGAAATTCTTCCGAGAACATAACTTCTTTTGCTACATTTTTAATCTAGAACACAGGCTTTCTCATTTTCTCAATTGCTGTACCTACCTCTTGTAGTCTTAGCCACAGAGCAAGAATATCATTTCATGAAATCAACCTTCTGAATTACATGACACACTTTATTTTGCTGATTATAGAATCGAATGTAGCTTCTTTCAATTTCTACAAAACTGGTTGTTTTTCTGCCAACTCAGGTGACACAAGGAGAATTTCAAGAGATTCTTAGGTCTCTGACTGAAGCAGCCAATGTGACCTTCTTCAGGAAAGCAGTGGACTGCTCGCTGCCTTGTCTATATCTATCAGCTTTCTTGGTAAGCTGACTATAGGTGTCAGTATTTCAACTACTCAACAATCTGTCTACAATCTGTAGCAGTTTTAGAATTCTTTGCAGCCAGAATATTGAAGCAATTATATGAAATGTCTTGTCAGCTAGTATAAGGCTGTTTGCTCATGATTCAACACCGTGTACATCTGTTTGATTGATTGTAAGTGTTAAGCAGCTGGAACTGATTGCTGTCGGCAGCAATGTAGGCAGCAGTAAGCATACTACAACATTTGTATAACTCAGGGAAATCTGTTCTGTGCACTCAAGATACAACTAGGCAAAAGCAAAGATAATTATTAGCCAATCAGTTATTTGCTGTCTTAAGGCTATACACTCCGATAAACAAATAAAGCTTTAGGCAGTTAAATCAATATTATTAATTTCCATAAAATTTCAGTATATTCCAATTTCATATCAATTATATTCAGTTTGCTGAATGCCACATCAATATGAGAACGAACTTCAAAAAGAAGTTTTAATAAAATAAAAAAGGGTAGTGCAAAGAGAAAAAATATTTATATTGAATGCTCCTGTAATTTTACAAAAGATTTTAAACGTGGACAGGGAAAGAGAAAAGATAGAGAGATAAAAGCCAAACATATTTCTCTAGGCAAGCTGAATAATTTCAACATGACAATAGCTGTTGGACACGAGAGGAAAATAACCTATGACCTTTTACAACTCATTACTAATAACCCATGACCTTTTGCAACTCATTACTTATAATGCCTTCTCAGACACCTCTTAATCAGAACATAGCAGTTTGCATTATAAGTATTTATACAGTTAACAGCTGCTACAATTTCAATCAACTTCAATTTATTACTAGATCATGTCCAATTATAAATATATTTGGTAAATTTTTAATGCTATAACAATTTTCTAAATAAAGATACTTTATTTCTGGATGTGCTAGCTACTACCATGCCATACCATGATCTCTTCATCTTAGGGTACTTTAGGACAAGTATTAAGCAATTGATCTCTTCATTGCAGACACATATTTTTGGTCATTTCAGACAGTGGGTTTCATCAGCTGTGTCCTGTGGTTCCTGGTGGCTGGAGGTCTCCACCACTACAAGGAAGATGGTGACAACATTGCTTCCTCTCTCTTCTGGAGTTTCATGATATTCATTATCTTTATTCCTGCCGCTACAGCTCTTATTCTCCTTGCTATTGTCCTTCACCTTGTAAACTATGTAAGTGTTTTATTCAGCCCTGTCAGTTAAACCCACACAGGCATCTATAGCGAATAGGATTGCAAAGCGTGTAGGGCAGCCACTGAGGGTCAAAAATATTACATAAGAGAGTTATGAAAGTCTGCAATTTCTAAACAAATTAGGTAATCAATTATAGACTAATACTAATAGATGTCAAGTGAATAGCTACAAACATGTAGCAAGTATGTAAGAACCTATAATGGATTGGTTAAGATTTTGAATATTGAAGTAATAAGACCTTCAGTATTGTATTCTGAGTCACCTTTTCTTGCACAATTGATATTGTTTTAGAAATATATCAAGTACAGAATTAAAATTGAAGAATTTAACAAGAGATTCCGAGAGACTAATTTAGTCCTCCATGTTAGAAAAGGTTTCTGGATCTGCTCGGGGAAGTTGAAGCTCTACTTTATATACTACAACTTTGAAGAATGCCAAGTAAGTCTTTGTGTACAGCTTTGATTGCTCTTTAGAGAGTGTACAACACTCTTTGCAATTTCGTATATCAGCTAGGTCAAACTGAGACATAAATTACGTAACGTAGAAGCTATTTTGATGTACATTTACTCTAATTTAAGCAGTTCACACACCTGTATTTCATTGTATATATATATTGTGTAATATTGCGATTCATGCTTTGTAGCGTATTTAAAGATTGTTGGCTTGTGTAGTTTGTACGTATGTATGTCCGTCAGTGATAGTAATTTAACTGTTGAAATGGCTGTAAAAAGCCAATTAGACTCTAAGAATATCAAGTAATCTAGCTGAAGCTGTGAAAATATCAGAAAAGCTATAACAATTGCTATAGCTATAGCTATTAGTTTAAGTCAATGGCTATTAGCTAGCTATAGCAATATTACCTTAGTCTAAGAACCATAGAAAGCACACAAAGCGGTCTTATTGTGTTGTAGCAAACGCTATATTGCCATGTGCATGACAGCATGAAATCCGCAAACGGCCATTATGGTGAAGAAAATGAAAAACTTCTGAATGAAAACATTGCAACCGTGAAACTTGACAAAATAATGGTGAGTTGAAACGTTTTAGTTTTGTGTGTAGAGTATACCAAACTACCAAATATTGATGTAAAAGTTTTTTCAGCATTATGTGACAGTTATATATATATGTATGTGTATAAGCAGTATTTACAAAACAAACTAAATACAAGTATTTGTTTACAAAGTTGGTGACTAGAATAGTTTCTTTACAGACATTCTGTTTTGATTACAGTGTTATACATTATACTTCACAATATTATTTGTTTATTCTAGAGAAAAGTAAACACGCTGACTAAAAAGTTTGAATGGGACTATTTTGAAGCTCTCACAATCCAGAACTTGCCAAATGTTGAGCAAAAAGAACACAGAAAGAAGGTATGTAATATGATATGGTGTATATATTATATGGTGTATAATACATCATAATATGTTATATTGCGTATAATACATCATAATATGTTATATTGCGTATAATACATCATAATATGTTATATTGCGTGTAACCTATAATATATATTATTATAATTAGTAGAGCATATAATACTATTACATTGGGAGTTATATAATGTATAATAGATTACATTGCATATAGTATATAATGTTATTATAATATAGATGATCAAAGTCATACATATATCTAGTTCATTTCTCAACTATCATTTATTATTATCCACCCTTCTGTGATTGGCTGAGCTTCAGTTATATTAATACATAATATATTAGTTTGATAGACACCACCTAACATCATATGTTCATTATTTCTCTAATTATACTATAGTGTTTGCACGTTAGATTGTAGCCGCTACGTGAAAGGATTTAAATATAAATGCTCATTTTAAATCAGACAGGGTAAAAATAAGTCACACACAACTTTACTATAGACAGAAGCTGTCTCTTCATACAAATTTTTGAATCCCAAACAGATTGAATGTTGAATGTATGCATTGAAAAGCCTTAAATGTTTGGAGTTGTCAACCTTCTACAGATGTTTCAGCAAGCAACTTTGTTCATCTTGATCACCTGTTATATTCTGTTGGTGTATGTAGTTTATCAGATATAAATTGTGTTGCTGTACCTGTAGGGAATGTGCTTCTGCCAGTACGTGCTACACCGAGAGCAGAATGCCCCAGCTACCAGCACTGTGGTGGAACACGTCAAAGAGCAGGTGGTGTCAATAAAAAAGAATGCACTGAAGAAAAGCCATAGAAGGCGTAGCATGAGAACGCCTACTCCACCACCCCACTACATTGGGCCGATAACTTCAAATAACGGCACCTCCAAATTTGGTGACCGGAAATCTAACATGGTGACATTCATGTGATGTAGATACTGGTAGTATTATTAAATTCTCCGCAAGTTTGTATCCCAAAAATACTTTATATTTTTAGATTATAAAGTTTATTTATGACAAATGCATTTATTTTTGTACATATCAGCAGTTGATTATAAATTAGTGAATGTAGAGAATTTTATTTATTTTTGACAATTTGAATTGAGATTTCTGTGATAAATACATGATTATTGTGCAAAACCATATATTGTAGACTGCAAGAAATAGTGCCAATAAATTTCTAAAAACATTCAATGGCTGTTGTTTTTCCTTGGAAGTTTGTATATTTTAGATACAGCAATACAGAAAAATTGGAAAACAAATATACAGACTGCGTGTATGCACACAAGTGTTACTGAAGATGCATATTGTTTGTACACAAGTGTTGCTACAGGTACACACAGTGTGCATACAAGTGTTGCTACAGGTACATACTGTGAGCACACAGGTACAGCTACAGTCATGTTACTTCTTGTCAGAAGCTGTAGATTTCTCTTTCTCACTTTTGGCGTCAGATTTTTCTTTCTCGGCTTTCTTAGCCTCTTTCTTGCTTTCGTTTAGCCTTAGCTCACTCTTCTCCACATCCCTGGCAGCGAAAGAACGGCAGCAGATGACATAAACATTCAGTTTCAAATAACGTATTTGACACTTAGAAGCTAATTTGGAAGTAGATTAGAGCAGCAAGGGTAGACAACTTATGCCCTAAAGCTTAAGCAGCAAGTATAAGTTCCATATACAAAGTATTAGGTGGCAGAAGTCCCTTACTAATTGGAGAATATGGTAACCAGTATTTCACAATAGTGCCAGCTTTTTGCAAAATATAAATTAATTCAGTTTTACAAACAAAGCTTGAACATGAATACTTTTGTCAAGTTCAAACCTCTGATTGTTTATATACATTGAATACAAGCAGTTGATTTAAAAATGAGTGAAGATGGTTTGCATGTAAACTAACACCAGAGAGACGCACCTGTTGGTAACTTTATTGTCGATGAGGTTGTGTAGTGCGATGGAGCTGCGAATAAGAGACGCCAAGTATACGACAAGCATTTGGTCGTTAGTAGTTATGTTCATGGATTTGATGAAATCACTTAGCAATACGTCTGGTAACAGGTTGAACACGTCTTGTAGCTGTAACATTATAATAGCAATCTTACATGTATTATTCTACTGAAATCATTTCCTGGTAGGTCAGAGGTCAAGCAATCGGCACTGACAGTTTTATGTAAACATACTAATTTGCGATTTCATTTTGAAATAGAAAATGAAACAAATCTCACTGATAAGAACGTTGTTTATTATCCAACTCACTCCAATGTTACAAGTTTGCTTTTATATTTCTTTTTGTTAGTATTGTATAATCTTTTGAATACAACAAAGTATTCAACATACACACTGATCATTCTCAGATATGAAACTATTTCATAAGAAAATATAAAAGTTACACAACACCCACACAATACTGGTAAAAATATGACTTAAGGCAAGACAATTCTAATTAAAAAATAAACACTATTGAAGCATTGTGACATAGCAATAGGGATTCTAAAACTTACCTGGTAAATAATCTGGTGGTTGATGGGAAGTTTACCTTCTGTAACCTGCTCCAGGTAGGACTTTATACCTGACAGGTGACTGTTTAGACCTTTTAACCCTGCCAGCTGACTTGTTACTCTCTGGGATAATGAACCTAAGAATAACATACAACTAGTATACAGCTACTATACAACTAGTATACAGCTAGCATACAACTAGCATGCGACTATTATACAGCTCCTGTACAACTGGTGTACAACTAGCAAACTGAGTCAGGTATATCATAGACTATAATCTTACAATCATTTGTTGTGTAAACCATAACAGAAAAAAATAGCCTACTTGGATATTATTAGAAAAAGTTGAAAAATATATTTATTTTGTATAAAATAAAAAAACTGACCAACTGTTGTGTCTTTGATATCTCTCAGGAGATGTTCAACACCTACTTCCTCAGCCTCTTCAGCCCCTATCTCACTCGGCACATGATCAAAGGTTCTAGAGGTCGGTGTACCATCCTGTGAATAAATAACAATATAATTACACTACTAGCTATAGCAGGATGTCCAACAACCATTACTGCAAAATCAATCTATAGCTAGATTACTTGTAGAAACATTACTTAGCTTAAAGACTTAATTTACATTTTAGCAAGTGATATCAAAGTGAAAGTGGGAAGTTAAAAACAACATTAAAACTGTTTTTCTATAATAAATTTTTAAACTTATTATTATTATTCCTGTAGAGTAAAATTTTAAAAAGATCAAAGCAAAAAGCAGTAGCATGTGCATTTCAGATTTCGTGGTTATTAGAATTAACCTCAAAATTAAGTTAAACGCAGCGAAGTAGACATGTTGATGTGGGTAACTTACGTCGTGCACTTCTTCTATGCCAATATAGGCGTCAGTAGGAAGACCAACATCCTTTGGTTTCGCATCAACTATCACTAGCACTGGGTTAGGGTTGTATTTCTTTATTAACTCATTTATGGCAATGTCATTTGGGTGCAACTTCGGTCCTGTATGATACCACCCAACTACTTTTTCTCGAGCATTTACTTTTTTAAACATAGAATACATGTTCTCTAGGTAGTCGTGGTCTAGAAACCACACACTTGAATCTTTCTCATCTTCATCAAAGGGAAGAGCAAAACTATTAGACACATCCAAAACACCTTGACGAGATGACCCTAATAATAAGCCACATACTCGCTTTTGGTTACCAACTTTCCCCATTCTGTTGAAGTGGTCCACAACACTAAGCAACACTAAAGGATGGACTACAACCTTCTTTAGTTTGATCGGAACAGGCTTTACTTCATCCATTTTTGTGAACAAAAATTACGCTTCAATGTATAACAACTCAGCCCACTCGTTCTGAGTTACTAAATTGAAAATAAATTGTAATAGCCAAGTCTAATGAGTGAAAATATATTTTTTTTATTCAACTTTTTGGAGTCACGGTCAGTAGGGCCGCAGCGAATTCCCTATCGATCACTATCTGTTCTAGATGGTAATCCAATCACATTACAAGTTTGACAAGTTGGACTAATCAAAATTCGCATGGCTTGCAATTTGGCGTTTCGGTTTTTGCCATTTGTTAACAAAATTTCGCCAAAAACAGAATTATATATATTTATAACTATAATAACGATAAAACTATTAATTAGCATATGTAATATGTCAATTCAAAAATAGTTTAAAAACATAGTCAAAGTTGTGAGAATAACTCAGTGCTTTTTATCACACTCATGTTATTTAACTTAAAATATAATTGTCACTAGCCATAATAAACCAAAATAAAAAGTTTTTCATTTTTATTTTGAGTTTACTCTTACTGTTCAACTTTATTTAATTTTATTATTAATATTAATATTATCATTATTTTATTATATTTATTGACAACTATATTTGAAATTTAACATCTTGATGCAAAACACTCAATAATGATTAATGATAATGATTATGATAGTTAATAATCATATAGATAATCATAATCATGAGTATGATAATCATAATGAGTATGATAATCATAGTATTAATCATAATGATAATGAATTAATGTTAAATGTCAATCGGGTAAAACTTTACTCATAATATTAAATCTGATTCATTCTTATCATGATGATTATAGAGGTAGACTTAAGTAATGATTGCAACAATGATATACTTCTAGATTAAAACAATAAATGTAATCATGATAAAGAATGCAATTGGATATTTATATAATATTTTGATTTGATGTGAAAGTTCAGAGATACACATTCTGATAGTGATACTGAGACTGAGTCTGATAGTTATAAAAACTGAAAAGCATATCCTTATAGTAATTTTGAGTTTCAATTTTATTTTTATGTTTATTTCTTGTTGGATTTTTATGCTCTAACTTCATGTCTGTAAGTTATTTAGTTTAAACCAAAAATACGGTATAAGATTAAATCTTTATGTTAGAATAAGTTGAAATTATTTTTCAATTTAAAAATGTTTTATGAAAGTAGTTGTAAATCATTAAACGATGACTAAAGTTTTTATTTCTATTTCAAGCTTTAGTTTGATTGGTGTTGTGTTTGGCCTATATCACTAAATTTTTTGTTTATATTGAATGAAAATGAATAAATGTAAAAGTATTTTTTGCTGATGTCATTTTATATGGTAAACCTCATAACCCATAGTGGTAGTGACTGCTAAGCAAAGTTTATAATTATCGTGATAGAAGTATTTACTTTTATCAAATGTTGGTTGTTAATCAGTTATCAAAGCTGGGTCGAACTCAGAAAACCAACACAATGTCTAAACCAGTCAAGGCAATTTTAAATCATGTTTAAGTCAAATTTTTGCCATAGAAAGGGAAAGTTTGGCTTATAAGCTTAAGAAATGCTGAAAATTAGCAGAAATAACATACATTTTAAGATATTATAATGTCAGTAGCTATAATAGTTTATTTATTAGAGAAGAACACTACTTTCAGGTTATTGTATTGAATATGAGTATTGGACCAGCACTTCCACCTGGATTTTTAGCAAGTAAAGAGGATACTGATGAAGAGGAAAAGCAGGCGTATTGCCCCGCCTTACCCCCAGGATTCTCTGTTACAAAGAATATTGACAAACAATCAGATCCTCTGCCTGACAAAGCTGTGGGTCCTGCGAATATGACAAACACTGAAGAGGGTAATTACAGTTTATGTAGTTAAAGGCTGTAAGCAGTGTAAGCAATGTTAGTATTAGAAGCTAAGATTCAGTTTGCTAATGACAGATATGTGGTATGCAGATAGCTCGGACGATGACTTTGTTGGTCCCTCCCTGGAGCTGGCAGCACCTGCAGACGCTCGGTATGATGTGGCAGAAGAGTTTGCTGCTAGGAACAGAAGCTGGGAGGCAGAGAAGAAAAGGGCTGAGGTATTTTATTGATATATTATTGATTTATTAACAGTCTTGTATTGATATATTATTGATCTATTAACAGTCTTGTATTGATATATTATTGATTTATGAGATTGCATTGATAGCATGCTATCTGTGATTTGACTTGTCATTTATCATTCGTTAAACCTTGTCCATTTTTTGTGCCTTTAAAGTAAAATTAAGTTTTATGCAACTTTTTAATTTGAATAAGCATGATTTATAACTATTTTTTATCATATCAAGTTAAATCATCTCAAAGTAGTTTTATTTATTTGTTATCACCAACTGTGAGCATGCATGTAATATGTATTAGGAGGAAAAGTTAGCACAAGCCAAAGGTCGGGAGGATTGGATGATGTCCTTACCTAGTGTGGGTTTGGCACAGGATATAGGGCTAACTGCTCGTACCTTCCGCACTAAAGCAGCCCCTCAGCAGGATAGTTCCTGGACTAAAGCACCAGGTGATATAGAGGTATAAATTCAACTGGAAGACAACTCCTTATTATTCTATAAGTTTTGACAACTCCAAATGTTAGACCATGTCATGCCTTGAATAGAATTCATATTGCTGCAAGATTTAAACATGTGATTACAACATAAACTCTGTAATTTTTTTAAGAGCTGCTTTTCTTGTAGGAAGTTATGCTTCTCGTAGAACTCAGTAATATTGCTAATTTATTTCTCAAAGCATTTTAACTCTGCAGTTGCCTGTTGGAAATGTTACATAATAATGTTTGTCTTGTGGCGCTACAGCTTAAACTCAAGTCTAAACTCCAATTCTGAATACTGCAAGCTTCATCTAATTTTATAGAAAGAAGTAAGCAACTCCAAAGAACCTACCAAACGTAGTTATGATAACTTCAACTTGAGAGATCAGCAAATTTCAGAGAGACTGGAAAGCTACAATGTGAGTTTGTTGTGGAGTAATCATCTCTTGTTCTTTGATGTTTCAAAAGCTGCTCATGAGCGATATTGTTGTTACAGCTGCCCTTTATACTGACTATTGTTTCTTTCTTTATATAGGCTCTCAGTTATAAATATTACAAATATTGAAATTAGTTTGTATTACGTGTACTTGGTATTGCAAGTAACTGGTCAAACACTTCTACCTGATAGAGTCATTGCCATTAAATTCTCCTCAACTGAGTAGAATTAATAAAAACATCAAATAGTTACCAATAATACGTTTTAATGACGATGGTGTAAATAATTATAATGAGAAAACTATATTTTATTTTATATCTATATATTCACCCCTTCAATAGGATTGGGTTGCGTATACTCTGATACATTATAATATCCTCTGGTATATTCTAAGTTATTGCAGACCTATGCCTAATGTTTATGTCTCAATGTTAGTTATATGTATATTTTACAAGTTTAAGATGCTCATTGTATGGTTCTATACTGTGTTTTTATTCATTTTAATTATATTATTTCCTGTGTTTTCAAAGGATTCTAAAAGGCAGAAGTCCCTTGTGGAAATGCATACGAAGAAATTGAAGAAGGAAAAGGTGAGTAGCTAACCAATAGAGCTGTGAATGTAAAAGTAATAATATTTTTCCATTTCTGTCGGCCAATGACAACTGTTGTTACTCAACACAAATGACTATAAAGTTGAAATTTCCTCCCAGTTCTCTAATAAAATTTGTGCTGTGAAACCGCTTCTATAAGATTGTATTTACAACCAAGCTATTGGAAAACACAATATGGATAAACAAATGCTCCAATAACTTTTTAGTCAATATTTATCTTGTAAGAATAGACTTTGCTGTATGTACATTTATTCTTAGCAGATGACGTGACATTTTTTGACCTAATCTTTGGAGTTTTCTAACTTTTTTTTAATTTGTAAAAAAGCTTAAAATTTATTTGATAGACTTGTACTGATGTAGGCATCACAGAAATCATCTCATGATGAGAACTGCATGCAGTCTTATAAAGGCATTACGTAATGTCAAAGAGTGTTTTATAATACTCCTTTGTATTTCTCTGATTTGTAGAATAATTTGTTTAGTATAGGTTAGCATCACCCAGTTTCCCGATTTCTTTCAATACATCATGATATCTCATTGCTAAAACTCTATAAACTAGTTTAAATAAGGGACGACATCTACCCCCTCCCCCTCCTTAGTTAATTGTGAAAATGTTATGCAGGCAATTATTTGTTGCAGAAGAAAGAGAAGGAGAAGAATGGCGGTGCAGCAGAGAGAGTGCCGTTCTCCCGGGAGACGGATATGCAGGTCAACAAATTTGACGAGGCTCAACGCAAGAGCATCATGAAGAAGGCAGCGCAGTTGGACTCGAGGTTTGGTCACGGCAGCCAGAAATACGAGTAACCAATCACAATCCGGTTACAAATGAGATTAGCCAATCCGCTGCTGAGTCAGAATGAGTAGCCAATCAGATGTATGCTACTTCTTATTCTAAAGTTGGCCACTCAAGTGAGCTAAGCGATGGATATTCTAGAATGAATTGGGCCAATCAAATAAGAGATAGAATGTTGGCCTTGTCCAATCATTTGCTTCGAAAGCTCTGAGTAAGTGGACAGCTCATTGCACAACTGTTTCCTCAGTAACCAATCAGGTTATTCGTTACATACTATATTCTAAAATTGATGCCAGTCTTATTTTATTAGTTCATAAGAAAATTTTTATTTCCGATCTAAAAAGTTGCAAGAAAACTAATGTTTACTGTCTCCCATTTAACCCACCAGACTGTTGATGACTATTAAGTTTTAAACTATAGTTCTTTGAAAACCAGTTTCGATGTATGATACATCGCTTTGCCTGTAGTATACTTTTTATAATAATAAATGTAGAAATTAATTAAAGCTGTAATATGAGAATATTGTAGGTATATAATATATTATACTGTAATATGAGAGTAGTGTAGGTATATAATATATTATACTGTAATATGAGAGTAGTGTAGGTATATAATGTATTATACTGTAATATGACAATATTGTAGGTATATAATGTAATATACTATAATATGACAATATTGTAGGTATATAATGTATTATACTGTAATATGAGAGTAGTGTAGGTATATAATACTGCTATCACTAATGTTGTCAATTATCATTATTATAAAATCTGCAGTAGCTGCATACAATGGTCATACACCCCAAGGGGCCGTAACTCCGGTGCATATGCTAATAATACGTATCCATAACAGTAACTATTGTCGTGTTGAGTGTTTATTTAACTTGGGTTATGGAACTGCATTGTCTGAAGACTATGGGTATCAATAATTCATGCTAATAGCTCCACTAACATCACACTCTCACATGCACACAGAACATGCTTCAATGCTTCTATTGTTGAACATATTGAAAAATTAAACGCCACCTTTGCTGACTAACTCCCATTATTAGGTTTTGGTTTTACACAACTTCGCCTACGATTATGGCCGAACTGTGATGTAATGGCCTCTGTTTAGAGTTATTCCACCAGCTGTGAGAAATAATATTTATGAAGATGAACAATTCTACTGCTAATAGTAAGTCATTTGGTTTCTAAAAGAGTGTCTAGATTCCAATGTAATGAGTATACTTTGACTTACTTTAGTTTTTATAATGGTAAGTTAGTTACTGAGCTAGCTGTGGGGTAAGTATAGTAATATATCCTTAAAACATGTGAGTATACATATACACCTAAATTTAGATAACATACCTTTGCAATAAACTGTCATATATAATCATATTATATAATACCATATGTAATACTATATTACTACCATGCATAGTACTATATTACTACAATACATAATACTATATTACTGTAGTGCTAGTACTATATTACTACAATACAGAGTACTATATTACTGTAGTGCTAGTACTATATTACTACAATACATAATACTATATTACTGTAGTGCTAGTACTATATTACTACAATACAGAGTACTATATTACTGTAGTACTATATTACTACAATACATAATACTATATTACTGTAGTACTAGTACTGTATTGAATTTACCCTGCTGTCAGAGAAGGTCTAGATTGTGAGAGTATTTATTTATTTGTTCTATTGTTATCTACGGCATACATTGTTTCTAACGAGTTCTTATATTATATGTTATTTATAGTATAGTATATTATATGTTATTTATAGTATATTATATGCTATTTATAGTATATTAGAGTGTCTTTACTTAGTTCAATGTAGCTATTTCTGTACCAATATTTTGATATTTTTTACTTGAAATATTTTTTTCCAAATGTCCTTAACAGTTTGCTTAATGGCATAGTAGATAATTTTATCTAAACTTGCAAGTAGTTACGCCTACTTATATATAATGTTATGTACAAGGGCTTTTAGTATATTATATAATATTATGTACAAGGGCTTTTAGTATAATATATAATATTATGTACAAGGGCTTTTAGTATAATATATAATTTTGACTTCACGATCTTCATTCCTATAATCATTATACTATTTCGCATACTATGAGTATAAGTATTTTGCTTTTTGCAAGTTTTGTTCTATATATATTGCTAATTTGAAACTTTTCTGTCAGAAATAATGCTCAAACCTTACGCCTTTTTATCCACAAATTTCTTTATTTCAATGCTGATGAATATTTTATGGATTTGCAATAGTAATCTTACTTGTACAGCTGTAATTCATGTAAATAATATTGCTTTTATCTCAACTTTTTTTCTAAGTGTTGGCCAATACTTATAATATATAACTCAAATAACCTGTTTATGGGATTACATATGAATAATTAATGGCTTTAGAGCAGCTAGGGATGAACTTTCATATGTTTTATATAAAATACTCTTTTTTGAGGTGATGAATAATGTTACAACCTGCTGGTGCTTTCTTTTTGGGATTTATCTTTTCCACAGTTGTTGCTAATTTTGAGTTAGGATGTAAAACTATATATCGTTGTTGTTCTTAAATTATTTTGAAATTATCAGGGGCTGGGTAAGTGTCCCCCCAATCTACTCACACAAGTGACAACATGGGTTATAGTTTTATTTGATCTCTTCACATTTAATGTTCTATCGGTGTGTCTGTAGTATATGGAGAGGCTGTGTATACTCAGCGACAGGATACGCAGATGAGTCTCAAACCGACGCTCTCTCGCACTGCTAGGGTGAAAATGTATGGTTTCAGTTTGCCAGCTGTAAGTAGTTTCAGTTTACCAGCTGTAAGTAGTTTCAGTTTACCAGCTGTAAGTAGTTTCAGTTTGCCAGCTGTAAGTAGTTTCAGTTTACCAGCTGTAAGTAGTTTCAGTTTGCCAGCTGTAAGTAGTTTCAGTTTACCAGCTGTAAGTAGTTTCAGTTTACCAGCTGTAAGTAGTTTCAGTTTGCAACATATTAGTTTAGTCAAGTGTCATGGTGGCCATAATATACATAAAGTTCTCTTCAAATATCAAGCAAACTCATATACAATATACGTACATCTTATATTTTATATCTCATGGCCCATGTTTTATGTATCTTAGGATTTGGTGGGAGAGGTGAGCGAAGAAGATATAACAGGAGCTCTGATTGGCCAAGCGTTCTGTGCCAACACAACTTCTCATGGAATACCACACACATACAGAGCAGCCAGTGAGTAATTATCTAGCTAGAATTAGCGTTGTCAGGGGCCATGTACATATAGCTAGGATCAGCACTGTCAGGGGGCACGTACATCTAGCTAGGATCAGCTCTGTAAGGGGACACGTACATCTAACTAGGTTCGGCACTGTCAGGGGACACGTACATCTAGCTAGGGTCAACACTGTCAGGGGACATGTACATGTAGCTAGGATCGTTTCAGGCAAAGGTAAAAGAGCAGCCTGGTTTATCCTCTCCCTGCTGTCGGTTGGTGCGCTGTCGTTCCACCTGTTTCAGTTGATCTCCGCCTTCATCAAGTTTGACACATCTACAGGCATCAAGCTCAACAATGACATCCGCTCTCTTGCATTTCCAGGTTCGTTATTTTACAGAATATTCTGAGTAATTGACTAGATATAGTCAAACCCCAAACCCCTAGCTCAATGGGACACCTTGTGTTTATGATCATCTTATTGAGCTAGTCTAGTAAACAATAAGTGTAATGAAGTTGAGGGTTTTGCATTATAATTATTTTAAAGCACAAATTAAACAAAGCAATATATTGAATCACAAAATCTCAAAGCAAGAGGATAGGGTGGCCAGTCGGCATGGGTTTTAAACTTATTCCTACCAAAACTTTCATTAGTCAGAAATTCTATCTTTTGTTTTTTATATACTAGCGAGTCCGTTAAACTGTGTTTTCACTCATACAAGAATCTTAAAATTTGGTTTGAGAGATTTATGGCGTAGTTGCAACAATCTACAATACTTCATTGGTATCAGAACCGTTTTATTTTCCTTTGTTTTGTCATGTTCACCCAACTTCTGTTTTATTTATTCTCTTTGTTTATTGCATAAAACTATTTTAACACCAACTCTGTATCATAAAGTCATTTTTAATCAAATAAAATAATTTTTGGTGTAAATAATCAAATATTAAAGTTGGTCGACTGATATTTGGGACCCTCTGACCACTTTACTATGGAATATTATTACGCTTTAAATTCAATTTATTTACTTCAACAGTGTCTGACGGAAATCTTTCCTGACTCTGATAAACTCTGAATGGTTTGTCTGTTTCAGCTGTCACTATTTGCAATAACAACATGATCCGTTCTTCCGCAATAACCTCGGCCCTCAACGCCCTTGTCTCTACTGCTTCAAACAAGCAGGATAGAGCTCAGGCTAAACATGATATACTAGAAGACCTGGCCTACGGTACGTACAGCTTTACTTAACGTTAATTACATAATATGCTGTTCTTCGCATAGGCGTGTAGTAATATCCAACTCAGAGCAAACATTTTAGCATTCAAAAGAGTTCTCATTGTTTCTCCTTTTATTAGCTGCGAGCCAGTAGATGTTATTTGAGAAGTATTTTAATAGCTTGTAGGGTCTTTACAACCGCTTTTCCAACATCTTCCATATGTATGAATTCTTAGTATATGAAGAGTTGCTGCAGCATGTTGAGATGGTAAATTGGTAAATTAAACCCGAGTTATTCCGTCATTTTGCCTTGGCTCTAAGGACTTGAGTAATTGAAATTGATTTTTCACAGCAACTTCTAGCTATCTCTTTAAGTAATAGATTTTGCTACTGTGGTATGTAATATTGTATTATATTGTTGTTTAGTGTAATGTTAAGTAATATAATATTTTAAACAAATAGCACCCTTCTATAAAGAGTGAAAAGATAGTTGATAGTATTTCTATAGAATGGTAGTAGTCAGTTGAGATAATTCTCATAGAATGGTAGTAAGCAGGTATAAAACTATATTCTAGAATATTCTATAACATTCTAGAATACGCGCTACTGGAGGACGACTACATCAAGTTCCAGCTGGGCCACCAGTTCGAGAGTTTAGTCCAGTGGGCGGACTTCAACTACGAGGACGTGGCCGATGACTTTGTCCACTTCTTCAACCCGTACCACGGCAACTGCTTCACCTTCAACCATTTTAGTGACTCCAACAAATCCAGTTCTGTGAGGGCAGGTGCCGAGTACGGTAAGCGGACAAACCTCGAGTAGACATCAATTACCGTGCTACACTGTAGACATCAGTGTGTTTAGTCTGCATACTATACTGTAGACATCAGTGTGTTTAGTATACATACTACACTGTAGACATCAGTGTGTTTAGTATACATACTATACTGTAGACATCATTGTGTTTAGTCTACATACTATACTGTAGACATCAGTGTGTTTAGTCTACATACTATACTGTAGACATCAGTGTGTTTAGTATACATACTATACTGTAGACATCAGTGTGTTTAGTCTGCATACTATACTGTAGACGTCAGTGTGTTTAGTCTACATACTACACTGTAGACATCAGTGTGTTTAGTCTGCATACTATACTGTAGACGTCAGTGTGTTTAGTCTGCATACTATACTGTAGACGTCAGTGTGTTTAGTCTACATACTATACTGTAGACATCAGTGTGTTTAGTATACATACTATACTGTAGACATCAGTGTGTTTAGTCTGCATACTATACTGTAGACGTCAGTGTGTTTAGTCTACATACTACACTGTAGACATCAGTGTGTTTAGTCTGCATACTATACTGTAGACGTCAGTGTGTTTAGTCTACATACTATACTGTAGACATCAGTGTGTTTAGTAGACATACTATACTGTAGACATCAGTGTGTTTAGTATACATACTATACTGTAGACATCAGTGTGTTTAGTAGACATGCTACACTGTAGACATCAGTGTGTTTAGTATACATGCTACACTGTAGACATCATTGTGTTTAGTATACATACTATACTGTAGACATCATTGTGTTTAGTCTACATACTATACTGTAGACATCAGTGTGTTTAGTCTACATACTATACTGTAGACATCAGTGTGTTTAGTATACATACTATACTGTAGACATCAGTGTGTTTAGTATACATGCTACACTGTAGACATCAGTGTGTTTAGTATACATGCTACACTGTAGACGTCAGTGTGTTTAGTCTGCATACTATACTGTAGACATCAGTGTGTTTAGTCTACATACTATACTGTAGACATCAGTGTGTTTAGTCTACATACTATACTGTAGACATCAGTGTGTTTAGTCTGCATAATATACTGTAGACATCAGTGTGTTTAGTATACATGCTACACTGTAGACATCAGTGTGTTTAGTCTGCATAATATACTGTAGACATCATTGTGTTTAGTCTACATAATATACTGTAGACATCATTGTGTTTAGTATACATACTATACTGTAGACATCATTGTGTTTAGTATACATACTATACTGTAGACATCATGATTTAGGGTTGGTTATGCTGTTGAACATCCAGCAGTATGACTACGTCCCGTATCTGACGGAAGCTTCCGGAGTCAAAATACTTGTACACGATCCTGAAGAGATGCCGTTCCCTGAAGATGGGGGTATCACTGTCGCCCCCAACACTCGTACAAGGCTAGCCGTCAAAAGGGTAGGATTTTAGTTTGAGCTAAACTCTGATCCTAATATTCAGCAATTTTTTTTCTTTTATATTGATATATTATAGAATAATCATATTACTGTATTATAGTATAAATATAGCAAGGGAGGAGCCGTGGTCTAGGGGTTAGAACTTTTGCCTAGTAAACAGGAAGTCATGAGTTCGAACCCCGACAAAGGCTATTGGTGATGTTAGGAAGAGCATCCAGTCATAATTGCTCCTGTGCCCCATCTGAATAAGTCCTCAGCCCCTATTTAACAAAACTCCTTCCATCAGGGGTTTCCCACAGTGATGGGGACTATAAACTGGTGTGAGTTTTGTTTTGTAGTATATTTATTTTCATGTTGCAACAATATAATCATTTTATTTTATTATAGTAAATAATATTAGATAATTATATATTCATATCATAAGATATATAATTATATTATATTTCAACATAGCTATAAGTTATTGAATTATGCTATCCTATAGTATTTTGTATCGCCCACGTATATATTGTAATAAATGTTACATGGGCATGAAAAGGCTATGTCAAACTGGGCTAAATGTTATTAAATGTGTTATAATTCATGATGCCAAAAATATCAAATTATGTTATGTTCGGCGTATTGTATTATACTATATATTATATTATCTTCATATTGCATTATGTTATGTTTTATCATTCATATGTTAGGCTATGCTATTATATTATACTGTACATTATAACATATTATAGACAGAATACACTAGAAAAAATGGGAAATATGGAAACTGCCTTGAAGTAGGGAAAGACGACTTCCCTCTCACAATATACAACTATCAGTATGGCTATTCCTACAGCAAACCAGCCTGTGAGAAATCATGTGTTCAGGAGCAGGTAACTTCAGTCGCATGGCATATGTCTTATCTCATGTGATTGGTCTATTATCTATCTCTCATGTGATTGGTCTATTATCTATCTCTCATGTGATTGATCACCGACACAGCTTATCTCTCATATGATTGGTCACTGAGACAGCTTATCTCATGTGAGTGATCACTAACAACACAATACATGTTTACTTCCATTTTATAGTTACAACATCACTTCTAAAAAGTTTCATGCACTAACCTGATTTATGGGGTTTTGACATTAGAAATTTGCAGTTAAATGCTCAGAAATTATGGTTGAAGTTTCTGACTAGAAACTTGAGATGCTGCATTTGATCTCTACTCTACCTGATATTAGAGCTCTTTGGCATCACTAAAATGACTTCTGATCTAGATAGTTTATGTTTGTAATACTGAAACTGTTGTATTTACTCTCTGCATCCTGTGTTAGTAGTCAGCAGTCTTTCACTTCGAGTTGATATACCTGCTCTTTTCTCACCTTCCTCACCTTCCTCACCTTCCTCACCTTCCTCACCTTCCTCACCTTCCTCACCTAGTCCGCTGTGGTCCAGAATGAGTTGACATATCTGCCACTTTTAGAGTAAAACTTTGTAATGTCAATTCATTTCCCTAATTCTTGAAATAACTCAATTGTGTGACACATTGCAGGCTATCAAAGAGTGTGGCTGTTTTCTCCCTGAGATACCGTATAACAAATCTTTCTACAGCGACTATGATCCAGTCAAGCCGTGTGATGGCTATAACTCTTCAGGTAAGACTAAGGCTATTGGTTTATAGAACTTGGGCTAGATTATCTCATATCTATATATATATATGTGTGTGTGTGTGCGCGTGCGCGCGCGTGCGTAAGTGTGCGCGTAAGTGTGTATAATCTGTATACAATATTTATAATATACTTTCAGCATGCGTAGAAGAGGTTTATTATAACTTTACATCTGGTTCCTTGAAGTGTGAAAAATGCCATGAACCGTGTCAGTAAGTTCATCAAGTTGTTATCTCCCCATGACATCACATAGTCTAGTATACACTGTATAGTGATATAGTATACATTGTATAGTGATATAGTACACACTGTATAGTACTCTAGTATACACTGTATAGTGATATAGTATATACTGTGTGGTGATATAGTACACACTGTATAGTGATATAGTAGTATACTGTATAGTGATATAGTACACACTGTATAGTGATATAGTACACACTGTATAGTGATATAGTACACACTGTATAGTGATATAGTATACACTGTATAGTGATATAGTATACAGTGTATAGTGATATAGTACACACTGTATAGTGATATAGTATACACTGTATAGTGATATAGTACACACTGTGTGGTGATATAGTATACACTGTATAGTGATATAGTATACACTGTATAGTGATATAGTATACACTGTATAGTGATATAGTATATACTGTATGGTGATATAGTATACACTGTGTGGTGATATAGTATACATTGTATAGTGATATAGTACACACTGTATAGTGATGCTTTCATTACTGATTATGTTACATTTTCTGTCATCACACGCTGTTTACTCATAGCTTAGTGTAACTTCACACATCATTGTGTTGCAGGGAGGTGGTGTTTGACGTTACGCCATCAGCTACAGTCTGGCCTGCGCCAAGTTATATGGTGAGTGACCTAGTTATATACTTTAATATCAATGACTTGTATGTCTAATTGCAAACGACTATAATAATGGCGTAATTCTATATTAAGATTATAATTGTTTTTATTCTAGTGAGACATAATAGTAATATTGTATTACACAGGATTGTGTTTATTCGCAGTTTATATAAAGTATTCTGTTCATTTGAATGTACCTACATGGAAATACAAACGTGTCATGATTTTATCATAACTATTACACAACCACACATTAGTGACTCATACATACTGAGTGGTGTATAACTCTTCATACCATGTTATATAACAATCACAGGGAGATCTGAAGGACACTATACAGAGTGATATGCCTGCACTGTTTGACGAGTTGCAGACGAACTATGAGCTCTATGACTCAATCAGTGTGCCGATACAAGAGAACCTCTTGCAAGTCATGGTGTTCTATGATAAGATTGCCGTTACTGAGAGTGTGCAAGAGCCCAAAGTGTCCGACTTTCAGTTCGTATCTGATCTAGGTAACTCATCTACATTCTTAGTCATACTCAGTGAAATAGACCATTGATAGCTTCATTGTCATAATCACTATTCGAATGCTTTATTTGGTCAAGTTGTTCATAAATATTATTCAGTTGTATTTACATGCTACTTTATAATAAGAATTTGAAGCATTAAATACAGCATTTCTAAAATATTCTTAGTAATTGTCTTTTCTTACTAATATTCTAACATAGTCTAGTGTCTTTGTTTGATATAACTATTCATTTTGCAAAACTTTTGTAAAAAAATGAAACTATCTTATGCCTTTGGTACAAAATTTCACATAATATTATTTTAGTTTGAAATATTGCCAATTGATCTATTTATAAAGTTTTGTTATTTAATTAGTAATCAACTTTTTATGGTCTTATGTTACAAAAACAGTTTGACATAATGCTAATTGTTTAGTTTTTTAGAATTTTATTACTACTTGTCCCTCCTGATTACATCACAGTGCAGTCTCTGCATTGAGACTTGACGGTTTTCTTTCAGCTAGTTCTCAAAGTCTATATGGGGTGGGTAGTCCATCCTGACTGTATTTGCTTTTCTTTCAGGTGGTTCTCTCGGTCTATGGGTTGGCTGGTCTATGTTGACTGTGTTTGAATTCATGGAGCTCGGCATCGATTTGCTCGTTCTCTGCTGCGTTAAACTTCGAATTAGCCAGAGCGATAGACGAACTCATCCTCAGAAAATAGCTGTGCAGCAGCAAATGATTTCAACCACTCACAAATACTGATAGTTAACTACAATGGGTTATAAAGTGACGGGAAAAAGTAATATTGATCTCTATTATAAGTTGTAATTTCACAAAATAGTCAGAGGTACCCTTAGAAGTTAAGGACATTTGTGAGTCATCAGGTTATCATTTGAAGTAATTCAAAACTATTTATAGCATTTTTTGTTGCATAATAATCTTCGATAAGCCAGTGGGAGAAACAGCTTTCTGGTGCAGAGTTTATGTTTTATATATTTCTTTTTAAGGTACATAAAGCATGAAAAATTGTGCTAAGAGCTTAAATAAATTGTCCACACTTATATTCAAAACTTGCAATTTGATGCAAAGGAACATAACTCCAGAAGTTAATTTTTGGAGCTTTACTTTTTCAAATTTGAAACTCTACAAATGAATGAAAAATTTACTACAACGAATTCTGCCCTAGTTTGTGCATGTGCGTTAATAATTGTTTTAGTTATAATGTGTGATTTGTGTACAATTTTGTCATGATCTTTTACTTGTAAAATTTTACCCCATAATTGGTGCTCTTTTAAAACTAGATTCATATACACCAAATGATTTCAGGTTTATGACTAAAAAAACTTTATTTTCATATTTTTGATTGAGTTTGACCAATAAAACGCTTACAGCGTAAGTAATGCTATATGTTTTATGTTGATAACTAACTTACTTATTACATTTTCTACCAATTTGCTCATAAATATAATAGCATTTTAAGATTGAGGTTTAAGACTTTATGTTGAACTGTTTAGTGTAATCTAAAGTGATGATATATGTCACTATTATGTTATAGCACCCAATTAGTCATTCATTTTTATCAATTATACACCGTGATAAAATTGCTGCAAATCTTCTAATCTTTCAACTATAATGCATTTAATTGCTTGAACCTTGCGAATTCTCACTAACAACATTATAATATGAATGTATTATGAAAACAAACTTTCTAAAACACACATGAAAGCAATAATGTCTCATAAAGACATTTTGATGCGAAATTTGTATTTTAATAAATTGCATCCCAATATAAACCCAGTTTCATGAATTTTTTAAGAATATATAAATCGTAATATATTATAAATTATTGATGCAAATGCTTACAAACTAATTTTATATAAATATCAGAATAGCTTTTACAAAAATAATTTCATTAAAACTTTTTTCAAGTATCTTTGATGTTGAGATTTGGGAAAAATATCACATATATGATATGGCCCTAAATTTGAATTTTCAAACAGCCTGCTAGCAATTGTGATAATTATGTTGGCTGTTATAAAAATCATCCTTGGCAATAATTTTTTTAATTTTCCAAACTCGGCATATGCCAATGTTTTGGTGCTCGCAATGTGAGTAAAATCTTGGAGTTGCATTACTTACAAATTACAACCGCTTTGCTTAACGTTAACACGGCGCAAAATTGAGCTGCCCAAAGGCAAAACGTACCAATGTAAAATCATCAAAATTTTGTGTGCAATTGCTATATCTAGTCGATGTGGTCAGGAATTTTTTGAGATCGCACTAAAATCGAAGTGTCGCTTTAAGTTAAGTGAACTCCAAAGCCCAAGTCTGAGGCAATGACTTTCAATGAGTATTAGAGATTGTCATGTTAACAATTTATTATTATAATCTCCAAGTCATTTAGAATTACTAATGTGGAAATGCATTTTCTTTGTTATTGCTATTAGTATTAGCCTTTTTATTTTGTTTTAACTTTCTAAATACACCTATAAGTATAATCACCATGAACGAATAATATTTTTTAATTACTTTCAAGTTGAAATTTTAGTTTAGGTTTTAGTTTAACTTTGAAAATAAATATTAAAACTAAAAGTAAATTGGTAATACTAATACTAATTAAAAATAATTACATTTTGATTTAGAAATGTATTATTTTATTTTAATTTCTTTTGTTATTATAAGTTATTTAATTATAAATATATAACTTATAGTTTTAGTTATTGTTAGTGTTCAGCTTGAGCTTTCAGTCAATCTCATGCTCATACTGATACTGCCACTCTGATGAGTTATTTAATTTTACTTGATAAACTTGATTATTAAATTTTATTTTTTACTTTTTGATAATGATTAAAGATTAAATTTAATGACTATACACTTACAGTATACAATTACTATCAGTGTTACTATTAGTATTACAAAAAATCATATTCTATATTCGTTTTGATATTTGTAGGGGTTTCAAAGTTGTTGTATTATTCCTAACCTTTGACTTATACTTATATTATTACTTATCGTTATAGCTATATTGATATTTAAACTGTTTCAATCACTGGCTATTCAGATAATACTGACAAACTAGAGGTTTGAAGGCTCATTTATACATAATAATGGCTGATGATGGGCGAACAACCCCTACTGAATATTCTAATGTAGAAAGGGAGCTACCTTCAGCTAACTCACTTGATGAACAGATTGACAAACATTCTGTGGGTAAGAAGTGTCTCATACCAATTTGTCTTGTAATACAATTAGTATCCTAAGCTGTATAAACTGGGCATATATAAAAACTTGGATAATTCAATTCTTTATTTCTTTATTTTAGAAAACGTGGCTCCATCCCTAACAGAAAACACACCACAATCTCCTATAGACAGTGCAGATAACATGTCTCTTTCCTCCACAGACGGCCCCCAGTCTCCTCCCACAGGTGGTCCCCAGTCTCCTCCCACAGACGGCCCCCAATCTCCTCCCACAGACGGCCCCCAGTCTCCTCCCACAGATGCTCCTCCATCTCCTCCCACAGATGGCCCCCAGTCTCCTCCCACAGATGGCCCCCAGTCTCCTCCCACAGACGGCCCTCAGTCTCCTCCCACAGATGCTCCTCAGTCTCCTCCCACCGACGGCCCCCAGTCTCCTCCCACAGATGCTCCTCAGTCTCCACCTTCAAATACTGAAGCTCCACTGTCACCTCCCACAGATGGCCCCCAGTCTCCTCCCACAGATGCTCCTCAGTCTCCTCCCACAGGTGGTCCCAAGTCTCCTCCTACGGACGGCCCCCAGTCTCCGCCCACAGTTAGTCCTCAATCTCCTTCCACAGTTAGTCCTCAGACTCCTCCCACAGATGCTCCTCAGTCTCCACCTACAAGCACAGAAGCTCCACTGTCACCTGACGGCCCACATTCACCAACTGGTAGGGAAGTGACGCTGGCTGAGCCAACGTTCGAGAGACCCCAGTCGCCAACAGACACACCTCTCTTTTCTGCAGGTAAGGCTAGTCCACGCAGGTAAATATTAGTTCCTGCAGGTAATACTATATGTTACAAGTCATACTACCCCCTATTTTATCGTCACTTGAGTTGCAGCTATTTTTTGTAATTATATTAGCTATTGAAACGTCTTTTCAGTTCGGCGCTTTTTAATCATTTTGTTTAGGAAATGAGGTTGTTGATTCTGATGATGGGGCGCAAGAAACGCCTTCCTCTAAAAGTGGGAAGAGAAGAATTGACAGCTCAGATAGTGAAACAGAGGTGACAATTCCCACAAAGAAAAGAACTCGGTATGATCCTGTAGTCTTTTAAAGGAACACTTGAGTTTTCAGTATGAGGTTTAATATCCAGTATTGATGAGATTATAGTGCGAAATGTTAAGTGTCCACTCAGTCGACTGTTTACTCTCACGTCATTCAGGACTTCCTGTAGAAGGCGAATGTTCAAAAGTGTTGAACAACTTTGAGTCCAGCTTTCATCTGCGAATCTGTAACTAGTATTCTAGAAAGAATTTATAGTGTTTTTAGTTACAAGGAGAATACTTTATTACATAACATAACATCTTTATAGTGACATTTTGGATTCCCCTTTCATTTCCTGCCTGTGTATGGTGCGCTATTATTGGCTAAAGTCATAAAGTTGGTATGTCATTATTATACAGTTGAGTGACACTTGTAAACTCTTGATTGGCTATGCTTGTAGCCTTGATTCTGATGAATCTGGTGATGAAGAGGAAAAGGGGGAGAAATTAGAAGGTGCCGAGGCTCAGGTGAGCTACTAGCCATGCATGTGTGTGCTTATACAGTGTGTGCTTATACAGTGTGTGTGTGCTTATACAGTGTGTGCTTATACAGTGTGTGCTTATACAGTGTGTATGCTTATACAGTGTGTATGCTTATACAGTGTGTGTGTGCTTATACAGTGTGTGCTTATACAGTGTGTGCTTATACAGTGTGTGCTTATACAGTGTGTGTGCTTATACAGTGTGTGCTTATACAGTGTGTGCTTATACAGTGTGTGTGTGCTTATACAGTGTGTGGGTGCTTATACAGTGTGTGTATGCTTATACAGTGTGTGCTTATACAGTGTGTGCTTATACAGTGTGTGTATGCTTATACAGTGTGTGTATGCTTATACAGTGTGTATGCTTATACAGTGTGTATGCTTATACAGTGTGTGTGTGCTTATACAATGGATGAAAATAGAGTAGCTATATTCAGGGGTTATTAATGTCTGACATGATTTCTATTCCAACAGGAAGCGGGAGATGGTGATGTCATCGCCGATATATTTGGAGATTCCTCTGACGAGGAGGGAGAGTTTGAAGGCTTCGACGAGGCGGAGATTAAGTCAGCAGCTGCTAATGAGACGGGACTTCCTGATGTCAGCAGCGATGATGAGCTTGACGATAGACCTGACAAGTGAGTCAGCGTAGTAGTGTCTATCTGTCTGTCTCTCTCTGTCTGTCTGTTTTTATACCTAAATGCACATGTATCCGTCTGTTTGTTTGGGTTTAAATTTAATTTACTTTATAAAGCGATATTTGCATCTATGGCATTAGTTTTTAATTATTGTACTTTTTGAAATGTGTTTCTATTTTTTGGGTCACTGCTCAGCCATTTTCCCATCTAATGTTGTCGTTTGTTTAGGGAGTCGTTTGTCTCCGACTTTGATCTGATGATGGCTCGTAAGAAAGAAGAGCGGTCTCGCAGTCGTAGGAGGAAGCGGAATGTTGACATCATAAATGATAACGATGACCTGATTGTTGAGATGTTGAAGAAAATGAGAGAAGCGGCTGAGGTAGGTTTCTCCCCTTTCTTTTCCAAGAGTTCCAACTTCTTGTGGAAGTTAATTCCTTTCGATTTTATATCCTCTGGTCTAATTCAAGTAGAAAGTTAACAAGAGATAACTCTGAAATTCAGTGCTATAAATTCAGTGCCGTAGTCATAGCATAATTTTGTGGAGTTGTCTTTTCATATGTAATATTTTATGCAGGAGGACAGAACTCTTAATATGAACCACCAGCCAGCCACTAAGAAACTGACAATGCTCTCTTCAGTCCTGAGACAACTCAACAAGTGAGAACACAACTCCTTCTCTTTCTCTAATGTGTACAGCTACACTTGAAATCAGTATAAGTAGCCTTGAAGTTGTCTGCTAACAAAACAAACCGAATGACTTGGTTAAACTCAGACTAGTTCCATCAGTGTGTCTTCTGCTGCTATTTCATGTCTTATTTTGGATGTTTGATTTCTTGTAGATCAGAGCTCCAAGTGGCTTTCATGGACTGTGGGGTACTTAGTGCACTCACTGTGAGTATAATATTAACACTCACTGTGAGCGTAATAGTAACTTTATTATCTTTAGAGATTCAAGTTTAGATTAGATGTCAGTTAAAAATAACATTTTGAGGTGCTATAACTGACTGGCCAAAACAATGTCATGAAATCTATTGAAAAGTTAGCCGAGATTTTATCTTTCACACGAGTTATACAGTTATGAAAATGAAAAGATAGCTCCGCTTGTATAACTTTCCTTGATGACGTAAAACTGCGGACTGTCTGTCATTTCTTTCAGCCATCAAGAAGCAGTTTAATTCTTAACTCCACCACACAGGCCCATAAATTTAACTTGTGGTCAGGATTATGACTGAGTGGGTAGATTGTTTAATGAACTCTGTAATTTATCACCTGACCTGCCCATTCTCCCACTGCTGGCATGTACGAGTTCGACTAACCTGTCATTTGTTGATGATTTATCGCTCCTGGCTTATATTCATACGGTTAATTTCTATGACCTATGAATGACCTTGGTGACTGACCTATATTTGTAGGAATGGCTGGCCCCGCTGCCTGATAAGTCACTGCCTCACCTCTCAATCAGACAGTCTCTACTTAAGATACTCACTACTGTAAGTACTTGGTATAGACTTGCAGCTACTACTGTAAGTACTTGGTATAGACTTACAGCTGCTCTGTAAGTACTTGGTATAGACTTACAGCTACTACTGTAAGTACTTGGTATAGACTTGCAGCTACTACTGTAAGTACTTGGTATAGACTTGCAGTTGCTACTGTAAGTACTTGGTATAGACTTGCAGCTACTACTGTAAGTACTTGGTATAGACTTGCAGCTACTACTGTAAGTACTTGGTATAGACTTACAGCTACTACTGTAAGTACTTGGTATAGACTTACAGCTGCTACTGTAAGTACTTGGTGTAGACTTGCAGCTGCTACTGTAAGTACTTGGTGTAGACTTGCAGCTGCTACTGTAAGTACTTGGTATAGACTTGCAGCTACTACTGTAAGTACTTGGTGTAGACTTGCAGCTGCTACTGTAAGTACTTGACTTGTAAGAACTAGTTACATAACGTGCCGATATTTCTAGTGTCAGCTATTAATCTCATATTTACTAACTTCCCTTCTCTGGTCACAGCTAGCCCTTCAGTATCTTATTCTACTCACTTCCTGTAAGCTACATTCACACACCTTTCTCTACAAAAAGCTTGATTTATGCATATTGTCAACAATCAAACAGATTGAAATGCTTGTTACAACTGAAATGATTGTAACATGGTCTGAAATGTGAGATATATATCGTAATTAGACTTGTATGTTATATTCTCACATGCTGATGGCTGGTATACAGCGATAAGCTTGCAAGTCAAGAGATATATGCAGTAAATGTTGTGTGGGTGTTGCACACACTTGGTAACCAATACTGAAAACGTTGATAGTTTTGTCCTTTGTTATGTAAAATCATAGAAAGTTCACCATTTGAGACTAAGAAATGTGTGTTGTTATGGTGTGAATAGAAAGCATGTGAAATGCGTAAGTAGTGATTGTACTAGAGAACAATGCAAATACTAGGCTTGTTTACAGTAGCCATTGATTAATTACCTTCCATTGAGTATCAGCTCAGCTCTTTCCGTGCTGTTGAGCAGGTATTGAAGGAAATATAATGAGCTGTGTGTGTAGTATTGTATTCTAGGATGTGTTGTTAGCAATATCAGCTGACCATGTCAATAACACCCTAACTATATAGTAACTATATAGCCCTGTGGCGGAAGCTACCTCCTATTCCTCTATTACCTAGCTTCGGTTTTTCACCTTCCTGACTGTTAAATTATCTGATTAACATCCGTAATGAAAATTTTAAATCTTGTTTTTAGACTTTTTATTAAGTTTGGAGAAAATTGTCAAAATTATGATTTGAGTAAGAGGGTAGTTTTATTTCCCACAAGAGTATCCTTCATTAGCTAGCTGATGATCCATACACCTTAGTATTGAGTAATGCACACACACACTAAGCCATTACATTGCCATTAATTATACTCTTTTCCTCAATAATAAATTATGGTCACAGTAATATGTTTAGCTTAAAGAAGAATCACTTCATCTTATAAAGAGGAAATCCTTAGTCTAATAAAATATGCTTTTACCTCTAGTATTTCCCAGTTTATTTTATCATTAGATAAATGTGTGGACCCCAATATACAAGTTCTAGATTGTAATGTAGTACATTGAGCCACTTCACCTTTGACCTTTTCTATTCTGCTAGCTGCCGCACCCTGACACTGACCAACTGAAGTCCAGCGGCATCGGTAAAGCCATCATGTATCTCTTCAAACACCCGAAGGAGCTACGAGCCAACAGAGATATTGCTGGGCGACTCATCAATGAGTGGAGTCGTCCAATCTTTGGTCAGTCCAGTAACTTCAGCTCAGTCAACAGAGAGGATCGGCAGCAAAGGGACTTGCAGACGTTGAAGAGCAGACGTAGAAGGTAAAGTATACAGGAACATCTCAGTTCAGCTAATAGTCTTAGCGTTCTTGTCAAATAAAAATATATTAGGTAACATCCAGGGTAGTCTGGAATCAGTCATGTTTCCTGCATACTAGTTGTCTTTTAACAGTTCGGACGGGAAAGACGATGAGGAGCAGAAAGCCCTGCGTCCAGGAGATCCTGGGTGGATATATAGGGCACGGGTGCCTCGCCCTTCCAACAAAGACTACGTGGTTAGACCAGAGAGTAATGTGGATATGGAGGTTAACGTTTCCAGAGTAAGTTATGATGCTGTGAGAGAGATGGCTGTGTTGGGTGAACTCACTGTGTGCTATGTGGAGCATATTGTCTTGTAATATGTTATATGTCAATGTATTGTGTTATGTTATGATTATGTTATATTGTTAATCTGATATCTTTGCTAGGGATCCAGCAAAAAGAAGAGGACCAGATACGAACTACAGAAACAGAAAATGGACAATAAAAAGAAAGCATCGAAATCGTTGAGTGCAGTGAAGATAAGCATAGAGGGTCGTAATATGGCATTGTAGTAAAATACTACCCTGTAGCTAATATGGCCCTATAGCACAATATGGCTCTGTAGCTAATATGGTCCTGCAGTACAGTGTTGCCCTGTAGTAACATATAGCCCGTAGTATAATCTGACCCTGTAGACTGTGCATGTAGTCAATAGTTATGGGCGATTTAGCTTGACGGTACCTGTTATCACTCGTTAGCCCAGTGCCACATATTAAAGTCATCTCCTTTGATGTCTTCAGTTAGAATAGAGATTGTTGACTTTGCATGAAAGTGATTTTCTCATTTTGTAAATTATCACTTCTAATTTTCCAAGTGGCAATTAACAATGCATTATCCTTATAGGTATTGTAAATATATGAAATTATAATAAACTGTGCATCTTATGACAAAAGAACACTAAAATCTCAGTGTTTTTTATATAGTTGTGTTTTTCTAATAAATGTCTCTCAACGCTGTTTACTTGTCGCAGTTTAGCTTTCAGCAACTCGCTGATAACATAAAGGATACCTTGCAATAATATACTATTGATGGTTGTTAATTATATTACTGTATTTAAGTAATAATAAAATGTAGCATATAATATATTAAAATAAACTTGAAACTCACCAAAATATTTTGGATCATAGTGTTGAGTTATATGGCTAGTAGTTATGTGGTACCTGGTGAAACTATGTTATTTTTTAAGTTTTTCTATACAATGCTGATTTATATAGAAATACTAATTATTACTATTCTAGAATAATATTTTAGACCAGGAGAAGCAATAAACAATCATAAGTATTATTATAATGGATTAGAGAACAGCTTTCCGCAAGTTGACAATATTAGTTTTGATGGAATGAATGTCGTGGCTTTGTTCTCATCGAGGTTTTACAGTAATCGTGAAAGCTGAGATCTCTGCAGACAGCTCTTTACTCAAAGCTAAAAGACAAATCTTTTCCATGTCAACATTTTCACCTTCGGAGAGTGGAATGGAAACTTCACTTTGGTTTACTAATAGAAATGCTGTGGAAAATTCTGAGGTGAAAAACATTTGAATACTTGGAAAAAAGTTATAATGGAAGTAACAGAAAACTTTTCTAACAAGATTAGGCAAATGGTGTACTTGAATGTAATATAAAGCATTACAAAAGTTCAACTTCCAGTGGAAACGTCAAAATTCATAGAAAACTTCCCAATGCTACAAAACATTGTGTAGAATCCAGCAACTTTAAGGAAAGATAATATAGAATTATACTTGATGGTATAGTCAAGTTTTATAGCTTGATAATACAAGTATTCTTATCTGCTTCCGTTTTTTTATTTGCTTTTATCAACTCTTACTCCCTGGTACAAGGTGGGTAGGTACAAGGTAGGTAGGTACCAGGCGTGTTTCCCGATTAAAGTTCATAGTAGTGTTATCATAGCCGTTCTTGTTGACCTGCTGATACGCTACGCTTATACACATTCAATGACCTCTATTCAACACCTCTACATCCTGTTTATGTAAGCAAACCATTTCCCCAGTCGGTTATAAAGTAGTGAGATGTCTAAAACCATTTTCCTTTGACTTATCTATACTGCGTGTTCTACAACCAGACCAAGCAAGTTGCTCCAGCTGTCAAATTGATGGAGTAGATCCACTTCACTTTGTTCTGGTAACCAGGTTTTCAATAGTTGTTCCTGGACAAATCTCAATTTCCAACTTACTAAGTGGGTGGTTTAGTTAGGAGCCCGTAAGATATTTCTGCTACACTTGTTGAAACTGAGTCTAGCAGCATATGACATGCCTACCAGCAGTTGGAGAGATCCAGAAGTTAGTACTTTATGGCTCAGTCTCTTGCCCTGGTATTCCAAGTACTGGTTTGGCAGTTGGAGTTAGTAGCTGTTCCGTTATTTTTTGGACACTTTGCTAGACATTTCCTTTTTTGCCTGTCACTGTATAATTTAATTTTAAATGTCAAGTTTTTTGGAATTGGAGAGAGACCAGAGCTTGCTTTCATTCCTATTACATCACTGCATGACAGTATTACAGTATATATAGTAGTATATACTATATAGTGTAGTGTCACAGTATGTAGTAGTATATGGTACAGTATTACAGTATATAGTGGTATATAGTGTAGTGTCACAGTGCATAGTGTAGTGCCACAGTATATAGTGTAGTGTCAGTGTATATATAGTGTAGTGTCACAGTACATGGTGTAGTGTTACAGTACATAGTGAAGTGTCACGGTATATAGTGAAGTGTCACGGTACATAATGTAGTGTCACAGTATATAGTGTAGCGTCACAGTATACAGTACCATATAGTGTAGTGTCACAGTACATAGTGTCAAATTAAAAGAAGTTGAGTTATAAAACTGGCGAGCATAAAGAAATAGTTGCAGTACTATTCACCTATATACCTATTCTGGCTATTGACCTTTACTTTCATAATATATACCTGCATGTCAGGGGGCCAGCAGGTCTACCAATCCCGGATCTAGAGTTTGGTACACTAGACACTGTAAACGTACACCACTTCTATTCTCATAGCTAGTGGTAATAGCTGAGTAACTCCCAGGGTGAATTCTGTGGAGTTGAACAAAAATAGCTACAGTTAGTGTAATGTGTCGGTGCCAGAAGCCAAAAACCTCTAGCTAAGCATGCAGTACGTTTGCACTTGGAGAGTCAAGTTGACATGGTTTGAATTGTGTAATACAGAGTTTGGTAAACTGTCAGCTTAATACCACTTGTCCACCTGCATAATGCTGCTTTATTAAATTTATATAGATCATACTTTTCGCACATACCTATGTAAGGTCAAGCTAAGTGACATCATTTGACATTTGCCAAGGACATTTGCAGGCCAGCGGTCAGCATGCCGGAACCAGATAGGAGATCGTTTCTCCAACATATCTGGCTATTTGACATCTAACACCCACGGTCAACTGGCAGAGTTTTGAGACAAATCAAATTGACTGACAAACATCCCTTAATCTTTAGTTATATTGGTTAGAATAATACAGCGCCATGCTTAGCTTGAGAGTTGAAAGTTGCTCAGTCCTCACATCTGGACATACTCATTTTATGATGTCATCTGATACATTTTCAAACTGGAAACAGCGCTATACAAAACGTGAGTGTAAAATATCATTCTTTCAGATATGAGTGTGGAATACAGTCAGCTGAAGTCACCTAATAACTATGTGTAACCTGAGTACTCTGGCACTAACAGTCACTAATCAGTTTTGGTGCCAATCATCAGCAACTTGGAGAAGATTTTAACAGAAACTGCTTCTATCTTATCTCGGTTGTACTTACAGATTGCTGCCAACTGTTTATGACTACATACTTTACGAGAGAAAGTGGCAAGTAGGCTTCACCCTAGTAATTAATAATTATCTCAAAAAAGGTGTATTTTATAAAAAGAACGGATAATATTGTTATGTATGGCTTGTATAAGTTTTTGTCAATAATCATCAAACCATGGCTAATTTTAGCTCATGCTGACTTCAAGAAAATTTGATGCAAACTATTAACAAAAGAAAGTTATGCAGGAAACAAGTTTACAGCTAGGGGACAAAAGTAAGACAATAATAGTTTTCAGTTATGAAACTATTAACTGTCAGCTAAGCTAGAAATCTACTGGTACAGGTTGTGTTGAAAGAGTGAACATTTTAACACGGCCTACACACCCTCAATTGTCTCATGGTATCAACACGACTCCTAAGAGATTCCAACACTCTAGTTTCCAGTGGGCAGTCACGTGTTGCTGACGAGTGGGTTTATATTGACCCGTAAATCACGTCACGTTGCGTAGTGAACTAGATTATCAGAATGTGAGGCTCTTCAGGGAGAAATATGCTAAGTTGTTGCAGTGGCTCAGTTACAGCAAATTCGTGTCTGGCAAAAAAATTAAAATTTTTATCTGCCAGCATTGACAACCTCACTACTACAACATTATTAGTTGCCTGAAAATAATATATGGATCAGAATTTGGCACACCATCTATTTCGAAACAATAAAACATGACAGATGGCTAGTATATATGAATATTTATTGATGACACTGCATTTTAGCTATAATATTAAATATTTTATTATGATAACGCAAATAAAGAATTAATATGTAAATAATGCACCAGAAAATCTGTTGACATGATCAGCAAACCAGGAAGTGCTGGATTACCTCAAATGGCCTCTTTTATTTTTCATTGATTGCCAGTGGTTGTCACGTGACAGTTTGCATGCGCTTGGCTATTCATTTCCTATTATATCGATAGTAGAGACTAGCGTCTGCGATAGTTGCGCTGTGTGAGGCTATTAATTGCTATATCCTGTTTGAGGGTGAAATGTATTGGGCTGGAAGGGCAAAGAGTTAATAACTAGAGCGAAAGACTTTGCTTAGTAGCCAGTTACAAGCGCGAGGTATTGGACGGCGTTGCGAAGTGCTCTATACAACCACGACTACTGTAAAGACTGAAAGGGAGGTTTATTGTTACAACTACTTTTATTTATTCTAGCTTATCAGTATCACTATCAGCGAACAGCGGCTGATATTCTACTACTAATACTAATACTTCTGCTATACTTATAAAACTACTACTCCTACTACAACTTCTGGAATTTAGAAGCAAAACCAATGCTGATTAAAATCCAAAGGACGTACCAGCAAAACCGTAAGTAAAACTAGTAAAACTAGGCGCAAACTTTGATTTAAAGGGAACTTATTACAATACGGATACCCTATATGAGTTGGTCAGCTATAGTATAGCCTTGCCTCGGGCTCATTTATCACACTGAACATGGATCAACCTAGACCACCCCCATTCAACATGGGACTGGGCATGATGGGTGCCATGCCTATGGCACCACCAATGTCGATGATGCTGCCAGCTACTATGCCTTCAGGTAAAGTCAGCGGAGAGACAGCTGTGATGCAGAGAATGCCTCAAAACATGATGTATTGTTATAATCCACTTATGATTCCCTCGCCTATGCGAATGATGATGCCGATGGTGGCGCCCCCTATGGTGATGCCGATGGTGCCAGTTGTTCAACCAACGCTGCCAGCTCCCGCTCCACCTTTACAGCCAGACGATAATACCCCATTGGATTTAAGTACAAAACCTAAAAGACAGCACAGACAGCAGGATATGCTCATGGAGAGAAAACGAGACTCACAAAGCAGTTCACCAGTAAAAGTGACTCATATGGCTACTGGGGAGCTCAGTCTAAGTCAGGAAAATTTAGCTAACCCGAATCCTTACTACAAAAAGAATATACTCAAGCGCTATTACCAAGGTACGCGACTTTTAGTGTACACTGCAGGCTGATTTGTGACTTAATAATCTTTAAAATAAAAGTAATTGTAATTGTTGAGAGGAAAGAAATCATTGGTGCTAATTAACACGATAATAAAAGACTCCATTTACATAATTAATACAGTGACATGATCAGAGATTTTCTGAAATGCATTCGAATTTCTACATTGTCTTTTTGGGGATCAAATTTAGTTGGTTAATTAAATTTGGGCTTGCTTTTTAGAAAATATCCACGCCCTTTCCCTTTAATCCAGTATAAAAATGACAATGAAAATATATTCTCTTTAGTTATTTATTACTATTAGGTTATCTAAACTATAGGCATAAGCTGTAGAACCTTTATAGCTACTCTTTGTTTTCTCTCCCCTCTCTCTCCCCCCTCTCTCTCTCCCCTCTCTCTCTATCCCCCTCCCTCTCCCCTCTCTCTCCCCCCCTCTCTCTTCTCCCTCTCCCCCTCACTCTCCCCCTCCCTCTCCCTCTCCCCCTCTCTCCCTCTCTACCTCTCTCTCCCTCTCTCTCTTCTCTTGATACTTAGATATCATATATATGTATATTTCGATATATTTTCACCCCACATGCCTGATGTTTCTGGCCACCTGCCAAGAATGAGTTACCAGAAACACCTGGCATTTCCTGGTTTCTCAGTCGAGCTTGTATCCTGTTACAACTTTTTCTTCAGCTTGGCTCCATTATCTGCTAATAAGTTGATATTAAGTGCAATGCAGCATGAAACATTGCGTACCCGATTTTGTTGAAGCTTTCTGTAAACGCAATAGGATAATATTTATTTTCTTGCTAAACAGCAGTTGCATCACTTTGACTAACTGGATATTTCAATAAATAGCCCCATCCTGTTTCAATTTTACTCCTACTTGAAATTGAGTAATGTGAAATAACAAGCATGTGTGTAATCACTACTACAGTCAGTAGTCACTACTACAGTCAGTACTAACTACTACAGTAACCACTACAGTACTAACCACTACAGTAGTCACTACTACAGTAGCCGCCACTCCAATCATGTGACCTAAACTAATGATTAAAGGAGTATTTGGAATATATCAATGGCAGCAGTTTACAACTTGACAGCAGTTCCCTGAGTGTTTAGTTTTCAACTGCCTCAGTCAGCTACTTGGTTGCCGGTGAATTTGGGATTGCTAATCAGCCAAATTCCTTCCTAGTTTCTCAAGCTACGTATAATCTAAATCACTAACTCTATTTTGATTGAATAGAATTATTCATGGCAAACTAAATACAACCCCATTGTAATTCAGTGTATGCAATTCTTATATTATTTCTCTCCTGTGAATGCCTAATTCTTTTCCTTTGTAAATATTTCTTTTGTATATTCAGGAAGATAATGTTTCCTACTGGTTGAATATTTGAATAGGTTCACTTATTGTTATTCATTACTGCGTCTACTTCTTTTCAGCTCCAGTGAGCTTAACACATGAGCCCACTTCAAACATTTTTCTATGGATCTTTTGACACTAACACTCAGTGCTAGCTAGTGTTCTTACAGTCCCCATCTGACAAAAAGCAGTCGGTGCTTGTGAAATTCTGACATACAACAGGCAGTGCTAGTTGTTGGCAAATAAAGTCATTGCTAGTCAAGTCATGGCTAGTCAAGTCATGGCTTGCCAAGTCATGGCTAGTCAAGTCATGGCTAGTCAAGTCATGGCTAGTCAAGTCATGGCTAGTCAAGTCATGGCTAGTCAAGTCATGGCTAGTCAAGTCATGGCTAGTCAAGTCATGGCTAGTCAAGTCATGGCTAGTCAAGTCATGGCTAGTCAAGTCATGGCTAGTCAAGTCATGGCTTGCCAAGTTCATAATGGCGTGATACTGTTTTGCAGTTGCACATTTCATTTTTGTCAAAGTTGCTTTATTGCCTTTACAGGATCACCTGTAAAAAGCTTCATTTATCTCCTGTATTGTGCAATCAACATAAACTTTGTGAGCGACTTTTGGTCCATCATTTTGTACTGGCATTGGCTAATGCTTCAGGAAACTGTGTCTTGGGGATATAGGGGGATTCCCATAGGGTCAACAACTTGTTAAATAGAGCAAGAACTTAGAAACTACTTTGACTACAGGGCCTGTGGGACTGAATCTAAGGGAGTGTTACGCTGCTTTCTATGCTGGTAGCTTGTGGGCTCAACAATTCCACTTTGGCTTTGTGTGGTTGCAGTGACGGATTGGTTAACCTCAGGGGGAGGGGGGACAGTATTAATCTAAACTATCCCTGGAGTATTTCTGTTATGTAACTTTTCTTCAATCAATCACCGATATTTTACAATGTCTCTCAATTTCCTAGGGCGGCTTGTCACGTATTGACTGTAATTTATACTGGTGAATATTGTGGCATATCAAACATGTAACATAGTCTAACGCTACTTATATTTACAAGGTAGAGATAAAATGCGGTCACATAAATAAACTCTTCAGATTAACATCAGGCCAAGTGACTGTACAGATTATCTTTAAGTTGGGGGGGGGGTCAGCTGTGTGCCCCCTACCCACACAGCCCGGCTGCCTTTAGTTGATAGTCTAGCTGATTTCCTTGCGATAACATACTAGACTAACAAATCAGAAACTGAACGCCAGTTGCTATACACTGCCATGCCTCCTTTGCTCCGCACGTTTACCTACATGCCTAGAAAGGCAAGATTTTGGACTCATTCCAAGTTTAGTCTTGATACGCATGAATGCACAGTCACTTAACCTTTCAGTCACTCAACTCTCCTTCCTTCCTACATGCCCTGGTCACTCAACAGCTGGCCAGTTTCACCCTGTCTCTCTTTTCAGTCTATAACCCCCATCCGCAGTAGTTACTGGTGCCGCGTTGTTACAACACTAATACCAGCAAGCATGTCTACAGCTGTTACCCTTGTGCAGTTACTAGAGGCTAAAATTGATAGCAACTGTAGGTAATACAATAAGCATGTAAAGAATATGAGGAAATGTAGCCACAATATTACATACTGTTTGCTTTTATCCGGGTGGCTTCAAACACGCAGTCAATCCATAGATTGAAAACACAGAATCAGAGCTAGACCCTCCAGCTGCGAGTTTATTCATATGACCTGCTTTTCCTAGCAGTCTGGCGCTAACTCTAAAGGAGTGTAGCCAGCTGTTCCACAATTGAGTGGGGGTTTACTATTCCACATGCTCATTTTCTTTTAGCTCGGGTTGCATGCATAAAATTTCCAGTTTTAAGTTCGTGGTATGTTATTTTTAAATATCATCAATGAATTCAATTTTTCCCATGTAACTGCAGAAATTTAATTTATTGGTAACATCATCAAACCATACTCCTATTTTAAGCAACGTGTTTATATTTTGTTAGTAATAATATTCTCCTCTAACTCCATTAACTGGAACTTAACAAAGGTAAACAAGAATGGGTGACTACTAGAACATTTGGTTTAGAACATGGGTCTTAGAAAATGTGTTTTAGATATTCAGTTTAAACATCCCAGACTCTGTCTACACCCCTGTAGTAGTAATGGTCTGCTCTCTAACTAGGCCATGAGGAAATAGCTGTGTAAGCCACCTGAAGTTAATTATATACAGGGCTAGTCGTAATTATTATTCAGCTGAGGAAATGGCTTTCTGCTTTCCATATCTGTTCCGTGATACACACAGCTAAAACAATAGAGAAATCATTATACATGCATTTACAACTCTATGTACTGTAGCTACTAGTAGTACTTGCTCACTATCAAAGTGGCCCTCTAACTTGTGTTTTTAAAAACTAAATCTAGTAAACATATCATTTCACGTTACACCCTGCCTGGGTGTACTCTAGTCAGCCATATTCTGTCACAGCTAGCAGCTATTTCCACTTATGCTTGTACATGAGCCACATGCCTTTCTAATGCGTATTTGTTTTTGTACCTGGCACCGTCTTCACCCCCTCCTTCCCCCTATCTAGTGACTCTCACTCTCTCTATAATAGAAGAGCAAATTTCATATTTTCAACGTTAAACACCCAACTTGCATCATTTGTTTTGAAATCAAATATTGCTTTTTAATCATTTTTTATTCCACTAAGCTTGGGAATGTTGAAAATTCATTGGACAAAAAGTAAGGAGCATTGCGTCATAGCTTCGTCATAGCATCGGTTTAGTTCAAATGTCCTTTAGCCTGTGCCACTTCCTGTTATTTGAATGTTAAGAGCATTCCATGAGTGATTCAGAGTAGAGCTGGTTTCATGTGTTTGTCGAGTGAATCAGTTGAAGTTACACAATACAGGATGTGCATACACACGGCATAACAACAGGCGAGCAGCTGTTTTTTCATTTCTAGGGCAGTGTAATAATATTAACGCATGCAGACGAGTTGTTATTGCGTTGACCTATATTCACTGAAAGCCTGTTTACTGCCAGCTCTTTGTATCATTATCAAAAGGCTTAGATTGTAGTCCATGTGGGCGTGTCAGGAGTGGATGTAACCAGGTGGTAGAGAGAGGGTGCTGTCGCTAGGGTATGGATTAGTGAACATGGATGTTGAGCTAATGATTTTTTCCACTCGGAAAATTTTAATATTTGAAATACAGTAAGAATTCACTATTGTAAAATATTGCTGTTGTATTTCATAAATATAACTCTTGAAAATTTGAGTTTTTAAACCACATGAAGCATGTATGTTATGGAAGTGCTAGTCAAGTCACATAAATTTTCTACAGAGAACATCTCTTCGTTCTATTGAGCCATAACAGACTAGAAGTTTCTAGAATGCAGTGTCATTACCACTGACAATATGCAAATGTCTTTATGCAGTTTAAATGACATTTTTATCATGTCATTCTATTTTCTTCCTAACAGTTACAGGAAATTCTTTTGAAGGGTGTTTCTTCCCCCTCCCAGGAATGTGGGGCCATTGTTGTAGCTCAGCAGCCTTGTGAAGCTAATTAAACTATATCAAATGTTTCCCCCAGTTTAGCTCAGTGTTATGAAAGATGAAGTTAGTGGGAAATATCCTTGATTTTTGTGGGAATTCCAGACCTACTGCATAAAAGATTTCATCTAAATGGCCGACAATAGGGACAAAGTGGCTTAGATAACTAGAAAAACATTTGCACTCTACTTTTATAGACAAACTAAAACATTTTTGTGGATTCTTTTTAAGATTTTCCTGGCACATTTCTGTCATTTATCTCAAAAACTTCAGTCTTTTCAAAAAACATATGGTTGTTGATAGTTCTCAGTTACAAAGTAACTAGTATTTAGTGACTAGCACTTAATTACTAGTGATTCGTTACCAATGTTTAGTTACTAGTGGTTAGTAGGCAGAAATTCATTGTCAGTCAACCTGCTCTGGTGTGAAGTTAGAAGCCATGTTACCTGAAATTCATAGCCTTGCGGTCACAGAACGCAGCTATCAGTCGGATATGGAGCATGTCCCTCACCCCCATTAGAAGACAACTTCCCTAGTTGTTTATTAGAGTTACTAGCCACACCTACTAGGCAATAGTCATTCGAGCAAACCAGCTTATCTGCTGCAAGTTGTAAATTCATATCCATTAGCAAGTTTAATCTGCTTAGCAAATCATGCCATTTCCTGATGCCAACTCATAAGTAATGTGATCTTGGTTTATCGTTCAGAGTTTATCATACTGTGAACTGACAGTTGTAGTGTAGTAGTACTGTGAGAGTTGTAGTGTAGTAGTACTGTGAGAGTTGTAGTATAGTACTGTGAGAGTTGTAGTGTAGTAGTACTGTGAGAGTTGTAGTATAGTACTGTGAGAGTTGTAGTATAGTAGTACTGTGAGAGTTGTAGTATAGTAGTACTGTGAGAGTTGTAGTATAGTAGTACTGTGAAAGTTGTAGTGTAGTAGTACTGTGAGAGTTGTAGTATAGTAGTACTGTGAGAGTTGTAGTGTAGTAGTGAATGTAGAAAAATATCGTGCAAAACAAGCACGCGTGAACCCAGCAAACGTAAACTAAAGGCAAGCGTTCGTAGAGAATGAGGAAGTAAAGTTGTTCGAGGGATGTGCACTGTTTTTCACCTTGATCACGTGATTGTATCAGCTGACGTACCTGGAGACAATCTTCATCACTGATGGAAGGGAAAACAAAAAACTGACTTTTCTATTTGCTAATATAGATTATTCAGTGCTCATCTCCTGAAACAGGGCAATATTACATCATGGGTTGTAGTTGAATCGTTTTATTCACTAATTTGTTGGGTTTCTTCTGCACCAGTAATTTACATTAACGGTGATATTGTAGCCAGGGCAGGGTGTTTAAAGACTTATTAAAACATTTTGCAATTCCCTTTTGGGCCTAAAACTTGCTGGGGCCGTCTGAAAAGGAAATTAATAATAAGTGCTTCAGTGTTGTACTATTCTGTCGTAATGTGGTAATGGGCGTTGCTGCGATAACAGCTACTCTAGAATATGTCATCATTAGCATAGATTCCATTGTAGCTGCTATGGTAATACAGGCTTACTACATGTATAGCTTATATTTGTATGTACCAGTAACAGCACCCTGCATGTGCTCAAAAGTACTTTATTAAACACATGACTTGCTCTACTCCTGCCTTACTAAATGACACTTCTTTACCACCCACCATGTCTGCTGTAAATTTACCCTGCTGCTGGCAATGGCTCTTCTTTACCACCCACCATGTCTGCTGCAGATATGCTCTGCCTTACTAAATGACTCTGCTTTACCACCCACCATGTCTGCTGCAGATTTACTCTGCAGTTGACATGTAGATTCATCACTCGTCACTTGTCAGGAAATCAATCCTAACTGCAGCCCAAATAGTCACGTTTGTCACAAGCTCCTTCTTGTTGACTCCAGCATCTCCCATCACATTCCACTATTTTCATCCTCTCTTCAAATTAATCTCGCTTCCTGTTTCAAATCAAATTAAACCAGATATTTCCATGGCAAGTTGCCAAAGTGTTATTTGACATTTATTTTCAAAACTATGGATTTTCTTTGTATTGATGATAAAATGTTTGTTTACAGCCCAACCCTGTACATCACAATCACTGACAACTATCATTTTTATACACAAGTTTCAATAGGATGATTTTCCAGAAATTCATAGCAAAAGGATTGCAATGATTTAACTAGCCAAGTGGTGAATTTATTATTAATTAATACTTATATTACCTAAACGTAAGATTTCCTGGAATATAACCTTCACCTAAATAGTTAGTAACTAGAAAATTCAGTCAACAATTTGTTATTACAGCGGATGATGAAACTGAACGAAGAGCCGAAGCTGCCCAGGGTTTGCTAGCAATTGAGAGAGCAACTCCCGGTGCATCTGGGAAATCACCCAGGACAGGGAAAACTTCTGGTATGCATATTTCCAGATTAATGCACTGCATATATACAAATAAGCAAGATGAGGCGTGTTATAAATAAACTAACGAGCCGTCTGAAATACGTGGTCATTATTTTATTTTACTTCCTAAATTGAGTTTTCTTGAAGAAAATTTGAAACTTTTACATAATTATGTTTTCCTTGAGAAGCATATTTTATGAAACAAAAATTTTATACCAGATACTTTTTACTAAAGCTAAGTATATGTATTGAGCTTTTGTGACCTATATAGCCTGTGGAACTAGCTTGTTTGGATGTTGTAGGGGGACTCTCTACTGACAGCCCAGATAGTGGTATAGGTGAACCAGAAAACAACCCAGATGTCCCGAAGAGCAGCTTGTATTCCATTATACCCAATTCATCTGGTATGTATTGCATGGCGAATTATATATTGTGTTTTTACTCAAGTTGTCACGCAATTGGGAATTATCTACACTATTTAAGTGTGAGACTTGATCTGATTATATAATACTACATGATAACTGTGTTATATACAGTATGATTATATAATACTACATGGTAACTGTGTTATATACAGTATGATTATATAATACTACATGGTAACTGTGTTATATACAGTATGATTATATAATACTACATGATAACTGTGCTACTTTCAGGAGCGTATCCAATCTTCAACATTCCCTCATCTTCACATTCTCAATCTTATCTCACTCATTCTCAAAGCAGTATCACGCCAATCGACAGTTTACAGAGGTTAGCTCGGAACGGACCAACCACCACCAGTAAAGTTGTCTCACCTAAATCCGTTACGGTAGGTTGGCTCGAACACAGTGACTGCCCAGCTGCGCCACATTAATCTCGCTGTCACATTAGTGGTTGCAAACCCCTTGCAGTCATAATGCCATTTCCCCCAGGTTTCCAGTGCTTTGTGTTTGGTTACATTATTTTATACAGCTACTTGGGTGTTGGTTTAAGTGACCGAATTCTGTCAAGTGTAGAGAATTAATCGTCCTTTCTGCAATGAATGGAGGCGGTTTCTGTGAATCATCCCTCAGTGGATCAATTTAATTTAATTTCAATTATTTATCTTTAATTTATTCAGTATTTCACAAAATAACAAGACTTGAAATTGAAAACCTTTAAATTAGCTTATTTTTTGTTTTATTTATACAGCAACGCCATCTGTCGGCTCCTGATTCAACGTCTGCAAATCTGTGTGACCTTTCAGGGAAGGTCAAAGATTTGTCATGTAAAAGAAAAGCCCGAGATTCGTTGGCCGATGAGTTTGACGAGGAGGAAGAGGAGGCCGTCTCTTCAACCGTTAAACCGACAGGAAAGCGGGCTAGAAAAGAAGGTTTGACTTTGCAGTTGCTCTACCCGTAGAATAACATTCATTTAGATGCAATTATTTTGTCTTTAAATAGAAAGTTCAATAGATTGAATATCATTAGGAGATATTACAGCAAGATGGCCTCCAGTTGCCTAGCAACTAATTGATTGACTAAAATAGGATGTGAGGTCAGGGATAAAAACGTCTCGTTATTTCTATGCAGGTGGCACAACGTACTTGTGGGAATTTTTGCTCAAACTTCTACAAAACAAAGAAACATGTCCGCGATATATCAAATGGACCAATAGGAAGACTGGAATCTTTAAACTGATGGACTCCAAAGCTGTTTCCAAATTGTGGGGTCAACATAAGGGCAAACCCGACATGAATTATGAAACAATGGGCCGGGCTTTACGGTATGTTGTTAAGCATGATTCTATTAGACACTTTTCTGCCAACTATTCTATGCATTTCATTTTTATGCATAATGATAATGGAAACAACTTTTAAAAGATAAAATTGTTTCCACAGGTACTACTACGCCAGAGGAATTCTAAACAAGGTAGATGGGCAGCGACTAGTTTACCAGTTTGCTGAGGTGCCCAAGAATATCGTGGAGATCGACTGCGGAGAGGAGCTGCCAAAGAAAGTGCAGCGGTCTCGCAGTCAACTTCCTCGGCCGTACACATACTCTCTTCCAACTCCCGCGACAGCGTCAGCAGCCATGTTTGATAGCAAAGCATCACCCCCTCCTCTCGTTCCTACAGTTGTGAGTCATGTTAATCACCCGCCTAGCCTGTCTCCCCATCTACACGGCAAAACCGTCACAACGGCAGCATTGGCAGCCAGTATTAAAGACGAAAAGTTAGATTATGAGTATCCTATTGACCGGGTACCTATCATTGTACCTACCAAAAGCGCTCACAACTATGAAGGTATTAAAATTAAAAATGAAAGACAAGATGAAGAAATGGACAGTAATACTAGTAATAGTATAAATGTTGATGGATTAAATGAAAGGAATAAAAGTCCACCTTCTGGGGACGAAAATGACAGTGAGAGTGAGAACACGCTTACAATTGATGTCTCAGCAGTATGACGTACGTCACGACGCTACGTCTCGACGCTACGTCACACTCACTAACCGTTCAAGCACTGACATACTGCATAAAACTCTTTTTTAAAGCTTTTTAACCTCTCAATGATAACGTAATCCTAGTTGTTGATAATCATACACTCTATATTTCTATACATTTATGTTCTAGCTATTAGTTTTTCACCATTTTCACCAAAAATTCGTCATTACACGATTTAATGCCAGTAACAATTGAGATTCAATATATTGAGTCGAAAAACTTTTACCACCTATGCAGCCATATTGATAATGGTCAGTAAAAACACAGGCGCATTGAGATAGTGTTGATAGATTTTACAATGGCGCCCCATTCTATGCAAAATTAACTCCTACTTGCTTTGTTACTGGCCAGTTTTACATATTAGTTCTAAATTGACCCCAACCCATTTTAACTTGAGTTTTGTTTGTATATAATATTGAAGCCATGGAGCTATCATCTTCTATTGTTAGGGCACACAACTCCTGAATGCAAGGCTTTACTGCAGTGAATATTATTGTTGGTAGTTGTAGCTTTTATAATTATTTGATATACTTACCATGTAAGGCCAGTAAGCTACTTTATATCGTGTCATTTTCATATCTTTCTTTATCTAATAATGTAGGGTTTTATTAGTAGCATGCATTTATGTTGCCAATCATTCTGCATTTCCCATTGACAACAATCGGTATACAGCATTCCTTAGTACATGTATTTTTAGCCTACTATTTTGATGAGTTGTCAACATGATTTTGAATTATATACTGTTGAAGCTTTTCCAGAGTAAATGCAAAAGTTGATGACTGCTTTACTAATAATGTATTGACTACGAACAAGTTTTTTTATGACAAAACATAAAAAATGGGCTGCATTTTTAATTGTCACATTTTTTGAAAACCAATTGTGTTCAATTTTGGTGGATTTAATTTATAATATTGTAATATTTTTTATCTTGTGATGATCATTTCCAATCTATACAAAGCCAGTAACAGCTGCATTCTTTTCTTTTTCTTTTCAATCTGAATAAATCGGGATGCCTCTCTTACTTGTCAGTTGTCTTCTCACAGCTAAGTTGGAAATTTGTATTCAACCGAAATGATATAAAATAATATTGTGACCGATGAACTGGAAAAGGCTGGTTATTGTTTCTAGTTCAGTGACTGTGGTTCAAATTTTTTGTTGGAAGACGGGAATCTCAGAGGGTTCATAATAGAAGTGATGATAGATCACGCTGGCGAGTTTGAGCCAAAACTCTATGGATCTGAGTCTATTTATATTTATTGTAGTAAACACTGATCTCTTTAATTTCGTTATTGCTGCTAGAGATCGTCGAGTAATTTCCGGGGTGGCAGGGCAGCGACAAAGTAAGAAACTACTCAACAAAGATTAAAATATTGAATAATTCGGTGTTGCAACGTTCAAGTGTCGTGCTATGGAGTAATCATTTGTAAATGCTCAATTTAAATTTAAATAACCTACTTCAATATATTTTTTATCTGTACTGCAAAATGGAAAACTCCTCTTCAAGGGTCTCTATCGAGGTGTTGATGAAGGTAAAGTCGAATAGTCATTAATCAATATCAATATGAATATGAATATTACCATCAGTATGGCAATCTGAATCACTATCAGTATCAGCAATGCGTAAGGCTAATGATTTCTGCTAGTTATGGCTAATAACTATAATCCATAAGTGATACTGCTAGTTAATGTAATGGTTATAATTAATTAGAGTTATGCATGCATTGTAATACCAAGTCTAATACTAATAGTAATAGCAATGATGATGAATCGGAATAGTATTACTAATAGTAATCGTTTGTAATTATTTTATTTTTAAAATCATCAACAGGAACCAGTTTTAGTTTTACATAAAAATCTAATAAAATTACTAAAAAGTCAGAATGAGAACAGAATGTTGCATTGGTATCCATTTTAATTTTATATTTATATTTTAAATTTTGAAATATAAATTTAAATGTCAATGTGAATATGTTATGCAATCGAGTTGATTTCACCAATCATAAATTAGTTTCGTTGCAGATATCTTAGAAAGTTTGCAATTCTGTCATGTTGATGTTGTAATAATTAAAACTGACAGCTTTGGTTTGAATGCTAGCTGATCAACTAATGAATTGTTTTATTTTAAAATATCAATTTTGATAAATAAGATTTTTTAAGATAAATCGTGTAATTAATAAAACTTGTAAAAATTGAGCATTTAAACTAGGCTTAGTGACCCACATCTGTGTTTTGTATCTGTGTTTCATTGTCTTTTTAAATTTATTAAATTTTTTCAAATAGAAATTATATCAAAAAATTACATTGATACTTTCTTTCAATTTGTTTACAGAATCCAATTATGAAAAAATTTGAAGCAATTCTATTCAACATGTAAAATTAACATTTTAAGTCAAATTTAAGTTTAAATTTTTTTTAATTTGTAGCTATATATTTTATTAATCTGTTTAATTCAATTTTATTTGGAGGTGTAAATAGAAAGTTTGATAAATATGAACTTGAATGATTTTGTAGTAGATGTGATTCATGCATATTCACATACATTGCAGGTTTTGCATAGTCTTGTGGATAGGCTATTAGATGTTGGCTTACCTGCACCCAGCTACTCAGACTATAGTGAATACTGGAAATTTGATGAGTGGACTGAGTTTATAGATTATCACTCTGATATTTTACTCAAATGTAGTTGCTCTAGTGATGTCATAACTAAGGTATGCTTTCAATATTTCTATTTCTGTTGGACCACTGAGTGTACCCTATATGTGTGGCCTTGACCTGTAGTATTGGTTCTCAATGTTAAGTTGCGGGAGACGTCTGGAGATGCTCCGTTTACGCAAGCCCTAATAGAAGTGCTCAAAGTGAGGCAACCAGATCTCCGACGAGCTGCAGCAAATCATCTCTGTAAGCAGGAATCGTCCTACTTGAAGAATTTTGACTGGCAGTTGCAGGTCAGCAGTGCTTCATGTTCATAATTTTTATCACTAGTTTTTATCGTGATTTAAATTTATCAGCCATCATACACGATATTATTGTATATTTTTGTGGTCTATGCTAAACTTGCAGTTGGTGTTGGGAAGTGATAAGGTGTCGTCCATAGAAGAACCAGCTATTGAAGTCCTATTGGATATTCAAGAGGGGGATAACTCTATAACTCAGACCCTAGAATTTAATTCCCAACAAATGGATAATTTTATTGATATTTTAGAGAAAGTTAATGAGGTGAGAAGTTGAATAGCTTGTATGTTTGTTTCTGTGATCACTTATGTAACTGATTTGTTGAAGGAACAAAAGTAGGCAATGCTTGCAATAGATTGCAGTGTCAGTTTACATTTCACTATGTCCATGCTTTATTGTTTTCTATACATTTTAGTTGTTTATTTGTAGGAAGCGCTGCAGAAGCAGCTATAGAACTTTTAGTGAATATTGTGTAAATAGTGACATTTACCCACTCTGTGAATGAAGATGAACTCAAATCTTGTGAAGTACAGACTGTGACAACATTTGTACAGGTTTGAGTTGGTTGTCAATTTGTTGGCTTTTCATCACAAAAACTACAGTAAAACTTTTTTATTATACATTGGGAGTTGTACTCTTTTGTATTTTTCAAATTATGCAGTCACCTTCTTAATTCCTTATTTAATTGTTCAGATAGCTTGAAATAATTCTGTTGAGATTGGTTGTAACAGAGGTTTAAGGCTGCTGTAGCACCCTTTTGACCACGCAGTGAACAATTGAGCATTTTAGTAGCTGCATAATATGATATAATATATTTAATTTCATATTTGTATAAATAAATGACACAGTCAAATATAAATCAATATCATAGGATGAAAGTACATGTTATACTATATACACAGTCATTACAAAATGTATATACAATTAGGTAAGTATACACACAGTCACACTGTAAGTCTAACAACCTTTAGTGGTGTAAGTAGAATGACCTTTAGGTTTACAGCCGCAAAGAGAATGATTGTAGAATGAAGTAGATAAATAAAAAGTGGATAAAAAGCACCATAAATGGTTAATTGTCAAAACCAACATTCTGTTAGTTTAATTTGGAATATTTACAGAGCGTTAGAAATAAATACATATTTTCACAAATATATCAATTAAACTTGTGTAGCATATTGAAAATATTTAAAAGTAGTATAGAGTATAAAGACAATACAAAAAGGCATACAAAAGGCATATTTTTGCTAAAACTATAAACAAACTATGAAAGCTTCCCAACGAGTAATTCATCAGTAAACTTGCTGTTACACACTGGAGTTGTGTAGATTTTTAACTCTATTGATGATTCCTTCAACGTCATCCTCGCAGTCTGATTCTATTTCACAAATATTCTCAGACAACTCGCTCTGACTATCTCCTGCCTCCATTGACGTGTAGCCTCCCAGAGGCATCATTTCATCACCCGTGGCACAAATATCGTCGGTGGAATAGCCGAGTGACGCAGAGCGCTGCGGCACAGCAGGGGTATTCAGGGCTTGAGCTGCCAGTAATGGCTGCCTGGCGCCTCCCAGATGTCTTCTGTCGGCATGAGAAATTCCTGCAAACATAAAAAAAATCAATTATATAATTATATTATAATTAGCTGAAAGTGCAACAAAACATGAAAAGTTGACAATATAAAGTTGAAAACAAATTATATTAAAAGAAAGTGATCAACTTTAGGATAAGTTGATTGCCTGTCTGTTAACCAGTAATCCTTAACCTTTGACATACCATGATTTGGGAGGTAGTGGTTACGGTTCGACTTGGGTAAGTTTAGTTCAGGTAAATCATAGTCAAAATTGTACTGGGCTTGTATAGCAGCAATGTTGTCTGTATAGGAGAGTCCACTAAACTCCGGTATTACATCATCATCTAGTTCAGAATCCTCTACGTACTCGGAGTCGTCCACCTCCGACATCGACTGCATAAAGAGTTTTACTGCTTAGTGACTTCCCAAATTACATGGATAACATGTGATTTTTGAGCAAGCAAGGTATTGCATGGTAAAGAACTCTAGTGGACAATGTAAATTGCTAAAACCATAAAAACAAGGCCTACATTATGACTGTTGTATTTATTTCCATAAAATGTTTAAAACTTCATACCCCAAGCACTAACTGCGTAGGTTAAATAAATTAATATGTTAAGATGTTTTAGCTGACTTATAGTTTATACCATAAGTCTGGCAGCGGCTGGATACATTTCTCGATCACCTCTTCTGCTGTCTGCCACGCTGTCGTCATCTTTAGCCGGCAGCCAATCACTGTTATCCCAATGATAACCTGGAAAATTACCAGTTAAAATAAGGAACACAACTCTAAAGTATACCCGCAGCAAGAGTGTTTAGTATTTAAAGACAGACACAGGGACACACCACAGTCTAAGAAATACATGTGGTTATAGTACTGAGTAGTCTTGGCAGTCACAAGGGTGCTGGCATATCGCCTATGAATTGTGTAACACATGTGGCTGATATTTATCTAATATGAAGCAAACTAGCATCTTACATCAGTTAAATACGAATTAGGGTCACTACTAATTTACACTGCTGTGCTATGCTACTGTGTCACTACTACTGCTGTGTTACACAAATAGACTAGTATATCTGGAGTTATTTCAACAAGTTCAACAATCAATTGTAGAATATGCTGTGAATCTTCCTGAAACTGGAATGTAATGTTCAGTAAACACGTAAATGATTGGCACCGTTGAAGATGGTATTTAACCTCTAAAGTTATTTTGATTTCACTTTTTCTACTCATCTCGGTGGTCACGCCTAACCTAAGATGCAAGGAAATGGAAAAATATCAAAAAGCGTTTAGAAAAATAATGGCACACTATGATTAGTTAAAACTCGGAGTTGCAGTGGATGGGAATCGGGTGGTTAGTTTAGCTCTACTTGTAAATAGCTGCATCAGCTGATGAAAGTATTATGAGCACAAAATAAACGCAACACAACTTTTATATAAAACTAAAATTAAATAAAATGCAACCATGCATTCTCAGGCAACCAAATATAAAACAAAAATAAAACATTTCAAAAACAACCACAAAACAGCCGGGAATTGTTGATATTATTTTAGCTGTTAGAGTGCAAGCTGAGGACTAGAGGGGCGGAGCTAATTAGCACTATCCAATCAGATCCTGAATCAGGTAGCCTAGCAACTAGGACACAAACATGGGGCTCATAGCAACGTCGAGTGGTCACTCAGGTTTAAGTAGCTAGATGTTTTGGGATGTTAACACAAATAGACAAAACCTCAATCCTTGCAATGGTATCGGAGAAGAGTTTAGCATGCTTTACCTTTAGATACAATGCGGGTAGGCTTGTTACCTGCCCGTCCTGCAGTAGATAATTGGGATTTACTGCGTAGGGAGGCTAAACTAAGTGCTACAATTTACAAATTCAAGTGATCATTATAATACTGCACCTAACAATGTGCATAGAAGTTGAAGAGCAGGTTGAAGGAAAACATGGGGTGCAGTTGAATAGTGAAGTGCCAAAACACTAGTTACAATAGTTGCTACACAAGCCAATAGTTGCCAGACAAGCCAATAGTGGTAACGAGTGAAAATGAGGCTACGAAGCTGCCTGTACACCAGAGCTCTCAGTCTACACTTGCCTTCATCTTCCTGAGGAATGCTGGTGAAACTGGCGTTGGATGCCGGTTTAGAGCCTGACCTTGACCCAGCCTTAGAGCCTGCTCGTGATGCTTTGTGTTGAGCTACAGCTGGTATTGCAGTGTTTCGGGACTGACGATCAGAGTTCTTACCAAACGACATATCTAATAGAAAAAATTATGCACGGGCATGGAAACTATGAACTAAAAAAAGTTGAACAAAAAACACAAAATTAAACATTAGAAAAATATTGAAAAAGTAAAGTTGAGAAATAAAAGCTTTAAATGTTAGTTACCTTTGCCAGGTGTGTGGGCGCTGAAGTCCCACCCAGGTTTGATGATGGAATCGGTGTCACTGAGGCTAGGCGGAGGTGGACTGAGTTTGGGGAGAGCTGCGAAGGTAGACATGGGTTTAGGAGGATTCGTCCGAGCTATGATATCACGCAGCTCCTGTGAATAAGGAGAAAACAGAATATTACATCAGCATGTAGCCAGTTTGGTTTAATTCATAATTAATAGATTGGATGCAAGAATTGGTAGATAAGTTGGGCAGAGACTGGTTTGAACAAAAAAATTGAAATTATCTGCTCCAACTATTCTGTAGGGAATTATCTGCTCCTACTATATAACTTGTGTATAGTGATGTATGAGATGGGAATTATCTGCTCCTACTATATAACTTGTGTATAGTGATGTATGAGATAGGAATTATCTGCTCCTACTATATAACTTGTGTATAGTGATGTATGAGATGGGAATTATCTGCTTCTACTATATAAATTGTGTGTAGTGATGTATGAGATGGGAATTATCTGCTCCTACTATATAACTTGTGTATAGTGATGTATGAGATGGGAATTATCTGCTTCTACTATATAACTTGTGTATAGTGATGTATGAGATGGGAATTATCTGCTCCTACTATATAAATTGTGTGTAGTGATGTATGAGATGGGAATTATCTGCTCCTACTATATAACTTGTGTATAGTGATGTATGAGATAGGAATTATCTGCTTCTACTATATAACTTGTGTGTAGTGATGTATGAGATGGGAATTATCTGCTCCTACTATATAACTTGTGTGTAGTGATGTATGAGATGGGAATTATCTGCTTCTACTATATAACTTGTGTGTAGTGATGTATGAGATGGGAATTATCTGCTCCTACTATATAACTTGTGTATAGTGATGTATGAGATGGGAATTATCTGCTTCTACTATATAACTTGTGTGTAGTGATGTATGAGATGGGAATTATCTGCTCCTACTATATAACTTGTGTGTAGTGATGCATGAGAACATATCTAGGAGTAAAACTTACAGGAGAATAAATGCTAGAGTTTCCCATGCGATCTAATCCGTCTGCAGCTGAGCCGTAGTCATGTGACATCTCATAGCTCTTTGGCATCTTGCTATTACTTTCATTGACACTACAAAAGATACTTGCAGTTATAAATTAATACCAGGAGAGACAAATCTCAAAGCTGCTACTAGCAGCCATAATAAAATTCATGAGCAGCGATTAATTAAAACTAGAAATTATTGATGTGCCGCTGTAAGGCAGAACCTATGACAAGATGGACTCCTTCAGTGTAGACTATTATAGATGTGACAATGCCTACTACACAACACTGTAGAAGTTGGTATTTGTTGAGAGACCAAGTGGTAAGGTTATTGTTTTCCCATAGTAAATCTCAACACTCTCTGCTAGGACAAGAATGTGTGCGCATTGGTTTCGTAGTAGACAAGTATATTGTATAGTTCCATAGTGCATGGCACATGTGAAGGAGAAAAGTACGTCTAATGCTGTCTATGTGAATCGGTGAGACTACATCGAGCATGCAGTGCAGTAAACAGTAACTGCTAAAGTACAAAATAGCCAATAAAAAGCCAGAAGACATTGCGAGGAAGCGAATAGAAAAACGCCACAATATACTATAGCCATAAGGAAGTATGAGATAGGTTCAGTAGAATTGATGAGACAGCCAATAGGAATGCACAAGAGAATTGCTACAGTCACACACTGACTGGAAGATATGACAAACAAGCAATCTACTCAGAAATACAGAATGTAACCAATAGGAATCTAAAAGAAGACACACTGACCAATAGCATGGCACAAGACACTAGTACAATAACCAGCAAAACGACAAAGCATGAGAAGAGGCTACCAATGGCCAATAAGAAACTACAAGACGTAGCCAATAGCATATTGTAAAACACGGCAACAGCCAATGAGAATCTGGAAGACAGAGCTACATGATACAACCATCAATCAGGCTGTCAACTAAACACTACAAGTTGTAGCTGAAGCATCTGAACACATGGAATGTGATGTGATATATAATATAATACAAGAGATAATATGATAATATACAATATGATACGAGAGATAATATGATAATATACAATATGATACAAGAGATAATACAAGAGATAATATGATAATATACAATATGATACGAGAGATAATATGATAATATACAATATGATACAAGAGATAATACGAGAGATAATATGATAATATACAATATGATACAAGAGATAATATGATAATATACAATATGATATGAGAGATAATATGATAATATACAATATAATACGAGAGATAATATACAATATGATACAAGAGATAATACGAGAGATAATATGATAATATACAATATGATACAAGAGATAATATGATAATATACAATATGACACGAGAGATAATATGATAATATACAATATATTATGAGAGATAATACGAGAGATAATATGATAAAATACAATATGAGATGAGAGATAATACGAGAGATAATATGATGACAATGACTAGATGCACAATACACAGCAGATATATGACGTACCCAGTGGAAGAGCCAGTATCATTTAGGCTAAAAGTGATTCAAAATAACAAAATGGCTGAACAAAATGTAATTTAAATCAAAGAGAAAATAAAAAAGTAAAATTTAAAAGACTTAAAATTCAATACAATATTTTTGATACTATTTTGAAAGAAAATTTGGCGAGTTAAAAAGACTGCAAGATGTAAGATAGAGAGAGCATCTAAGCTCTATATTGTAATACAAGTACAAAGAAAGTAGTTGAATGACTTTATAAACTTTAGAACACTTTTTTAACTAATAAATTTAAGAAATAATATATGGAAATTAGAAAGTTTAAAATATTACCTAGGAGTGTAGCTAACAGGTCTGGGTGGTACGCTGGGGGGAGGGGGACTGGGGGACCGATACAAGTCCTGAGAATGTTTTAGGGAACTTGGTCTATGCTGAGACAGCATTTGCTGCCGCTCACTTTGGCTGCTATGCATGCTGCTGAGCATCTTTTTCCGCTGCCTGCGCCTTCTGGACACACACTTCCATACCACAACCGCAACGATGATTATGATGATTATCAGACCCAGTATGCCTACTGCAACAACAGAAGAGTGTAGTTTACAGAGGAAAGAGCCAGAATATGATTGGCTCACCAAGACATAGTCATGATGTGATTGGTCACTCACCCACTGCGTAGATTATCTGCATGAGAGGCAGCTTGTTTTCATCAACCTGCTCCGCCGTCACCTCACAGGTGGGACCAGACTTGCCCTCCGGACACAAACAGCTGTAGGAGCCGTGACCTTGACCCAAGGCTGTCTCAATGTTGGTACAAACTGCTCCCTTCCCACATGGATTAGATAAGCACTCGTCTTTCTGGTGGCAAGTTTCACCAATCATACCGTGGTAGCAGCGGCAGCGAAACGAGCCAATCAGATTCTCACAGGTAGAGTTGGCTGAGCAAGGGTTGTCTCTTATGCACTCGTTCAGGTCGGTCTCGCACCTTGAGCCGACAAAACCCTGGCAGCTGCAGAAGACCCCGGAACCCGTCTCCTGGCAGGTGCCGCCATTGAGGCAGGGATTGAGACTACACTCTCCGTAGTGTGTCTCCAGACAGTCAAACACCACCTGCTCAAACCTGACAGCACTCGCCACAGAGTTGGCACCGCTGTACGGCAGCTTCACCCTGTCCACCTGAATGTCCTTCATACAACCCTTGAACCCAGCCAGCACTGTGTCTACAACAGCAGATGACTCGTAATATCCAGACGTCACAGCAGTTCCAGCTCTACTTCAACAGATCACATGACACACAACTTCGGTAATATCGTATAACAAATACCTGAAGCGGTGGTGAGAGTTTTGACAGTTGCGCCGAAGAAAACATTGTTATCTAATAAATTGATCTCTAGAGTGTTTCTATCACTCTCCGCCTGAGCTGTATGCTTGTTGTCTAAGAGAAGTCGAGCAAAATTCCCTACAAATCATAACCAAGTAATCAGAATTCTCTGTGAGTATAGATGACATTCAGCACTTGTATTGGTACATTGGCATGCCCCCTGTCAATATGACAGTATAGGACTAGGTACTCAGGCTATAATAAGTATGACATATAAGCAGACTATTGATATGTATCAGATAAACATTTGTGCTTGAAGTTGTCTTCTCTCAAAGGGACAATCTTAGTACATAACGAGTCGCACAATGGTTTAGCCGGTGAACTACTGCAACTATGTATGTGAGGGTGGTGTCTTACCGTCCCTCTCTAGAGTCACATTGTGCCAACTTCCATCATTAACCTTTAGCGACGTCTGCATGGTGGCGGGGCCAGAACCGCACTCAAAGGTATACCGCAGGTAGCCATTGTCAACCTGCGCACGATAGAGTAGATAAATGCAAAGTTCCCAAGACTAGATTGCTAGAAAGAAGTGAATCAGTGCTGGGAACAGGTAGTACTTGGGAACACAGGCAAAGTTTTTACCTCCAGAGTACTGTAGTCTTTCTCGGCTCTGGCATCCATCAACACGGCATCCGATTGTTTAGTCCTGAAGGTCAGCCTCACTTTCATCTTAGTCTTGATGTCGTTAACCAGGGTCCAGCGGACATAACTGTTGCCATCAAACGCTATGGCAGAACCATCATGGCGACTACAATCGTCCCCGAATGTGCCGGGAGGGCACTGGCAAGAGTATGTCTTGTACGTCGCACTGGGTATGCAATGCTGGAAAATAAAGTACTTCTACAATGCGCTGTTGAATAAACACAAATCATATTTGGTAAAGAGCACTAAGTAAGAGACAATGGAAAATAAACTTGAATAGTGAAAAGTAGGAATACCTTTTGTCTAGGACAGGGGTTGGAGCTGCAGGGGTTGGCGCAGGTGCGCCCCAAACAGACACACCTGTCCACAGGCTGAGCTAGGAGAGAGACGAAGCTGTGTTGATTAGAAGTTATGGTCACCTTATCCTGAGTGATCTGATACTGGAGCTCACACTTCTCATCGGCGTTACAGCTGAGGTGGGCGGGGCACACAAAATCCTCTCCGGGTAAACTTATCTCTAGCCCTATACGAGTAGCGAGACATCATTGTGTGTGCATGACTAGTACAGTAGCAGTATACACACAATATGTTCATATGACTAGTACAGTATACACACAATATATTCATATGACTAGTACAGTAGCAGTATACACACAATATATTCATATGACTAGTACAGTAGCAGTATACACACACTATGTTCATATGACTAGTACAGTAGCAGTATACACACAATATGTTCATATGACTAGTACAGTAGCAGTATACACACAATATGTTCATATGACTAGTACAGTAGCAGTATACACACAATATGTTCATATGACTAGTACAGTAGCAGTATACACACAATATATTCATATGACTAGTACAGTATACACACACTATGTTCATATGACTAGTACAGTAGCAGTATACACACAATATGTTCATATGACTAGTACAGTATACACACAATATGTTCATATGACTAGTACAGTAGCAGTATACACACAATATATTCATATGACTAGTACAGTAACAGTATACACACACTATGTTCATATGACTAGTACAGTAGCAGTATACACACAATATGTTCATATGACTAGTACAGTATACACACAATATGATCATATGACTAGTACAGTAGCAGTATACACACAATATGTTCATATGACTAGTACAGTATACACACAATATATTCATATGACTAGTACAGTAGCAGTATACACACAATATGTTCATATGACTAGTACAGTATACACACAATATGTTCATATGACTAGTACAGTAGCAGTATACACACAATATATTCATATGACTAGTACAGTAGCAGTATACACACAATATGTTCATATGACTAGTACAGTAGCAGTATACACACAATATGTTCATATGACTAGTACAGTATACACACAATATGTTCATATGACTAGTACAGTAGCAGTATACACACAATATATTCATATGACTAGTACAGTAGCAGTATACACACAATATGTTCATATGACTAGTACAGTAGCAGTATACACACAATATGTTCATATGACTAGTACAGTATACACACAATATGTTCATATGACTAGTACAGTAGCAGTATACACACAATATATTCATATGACTAGTACAGTAGCAGTATACACACAATATGTTCATATGACTAGTACAGTAGCAGTACACACACAATATGTTCATATGACTAGTACAGTAGCAGTATACACACAATATATTCATATGACTAGTACAGTATACACACAATATGTTCATATGACTAGTACAGTATACACACACTATGTTCATATGACTAGTACAGTATATACACACTATGTTCATATGACTAGTACAGTAGCAGTATACACACAATATGTTCATATGACTAGTACAGTATACACACAATATGTTCATATGACTAGTACAGTAGCAGTATACACACAATATGTTCATATGACTAGTACAGTAGCAGTATACACACAATATGTTCATATGACTAGTACAGTATACACACAATATATTCATATGACTAGTACAGTAGCAGTATACACACAATATATTCATATGACTAGTACAGTAGCAGTATACACAATATGTTCATATGACTAGTACAGTAGCAGTATACACACAATATGTTCATATGACTAGTACAGTATACACACAATATGTTCATATGACTAGTACAGTAGCAGTATACACACAATATATTCATATGACTAGTACAGTAGCAGTATACACAATATGTTCATATGACTAGTACAGTAGCAGTATACACACAATATGTTCATATGACTAGTACAGTATACACACAATATGTTCATATGACTAGTACAGTAGCAGTATACACACAATATATTCATATGACTAGTACAGTAGCAGTATACACACACTATGTTCATATGACTAGTACAGTATACACACAATATATTCATATGACTAGTACAGTAGCAGTATACACACAATATGTTCATATGACTAGTACAGTATACACACAATATGTTCATATGACTAGTACAGTAGCAGTATACACACAATATATTCATATGACTAGTACAGTAGCAGTATACACACACTATGTTCATATGACTAGTACAGTATACACACAATATGTTCATATGACTAGTACAGTAGCAGTATACACACAATATGTTCATATGACTAGTACAGTATACACACAATATGTTCATATGACTAGTACAGTAGCAGTATACACACAATATATTCATATGACTAGTACAGTAGCAGTATACACACAATATGTTCATATGACTAGTACAGTAGCAGTATATACACAATATGTTTCATTTACCTCCCATAATACTTCGCACAGTGTTTATGTTATCTTTGATGGCAGAAGAGAGAATGTCTTTAGAAATCATCTCCCCTGTAGATATCTCTACTGAAGCCAACACTAGTACACTGTTACTAGGAGTTGTCTGTCTTTTAGCCCGAGCACTGCTAGCAGCAGGCTGATCGTTTATACTCAGAATGTGAACATGTCTGTAACAGAGATTCGCACAACACCATCAGTAACTGGGAGACATCAATGAACGAGTTGTGCTGTGACACGCAAGTAGTAAACATACCTGAATTCTGAGGAAAGTTCAAGCAGCGCTTTTTCAAATGCTCTTCTATGCAGAGATATAAAATCCCTTGACGTGATTCCTCCAATCGAAACACCGACCGAGTCAGCCATCATTTCATCAGTAATTGAGACGACCTTGACCCCAATCACTCCATACGAGGTAAACCTTCCGTCAGACACACTGACATTTAGCGAGTACATGCCAGAGTCGAGCGAGTATGAGCTGAAGGCCCCAGTACTGCTGTCCATGCTACAGACAAAGGAGGAAACAGTTAACTTACAGGGTATGACAAGTCCATCCACTCCCCAGTATACATACTCACAAGGCAGTTTACACAATACAATCAGAGCATATAAACAGAAAGGATTAATATTGAAGAGGTTCAGAAACCACAAAGTACGCTCTTTATCTATACACTCACTTTATATTGGTAGACATTTTACCTGAACAGTCGCTGGTACAGTGGGGAGACAATCTTATAACTCAGCGTATCATAGTCTAAATCTCTAGCCTTGACATAGCCTATAATCCCGCCAGGAAATGTGTCTTCATAGGCTACGACTGTGAAGTTAAGTGGGGACGTGACAGCGGGTGGTGACAGAGTAGCCTCATGAACTTCAACTTTAACTTGTGCGAATGAGGAGAGAGGCGGTACCCCGCTGTCTTCCACCTTCACCTGAAACAAGAAATATTGTGTTGCTCGACAAATGAACAAGAGAAAGTCACCACCATACTCATCCTAAAGGTTTTTGATGAAATTTAAAGAATTTATGACTAGCAAGTTTTAGTCACAGTTTTGCAGATCTGTCACTGAACTACTGAGGACTTGTGAAACAACTAACAATTCTATGTTTAACAACTTTTACCTCTAAGGTGTATTCTGTTTTCACTTTCATGTCAAAGGTGCCATGAGCCAAGAGACGACCGTCACTGCTTATGCTAAAGTGATTGTCAGGATCTCCACTTAATATTTCATACTTGAAAGGCCGACTATTGTGGTCATCGTCCGCATCAGTGACTGTCAAGGTCAACGGGCTGTACCCAGAGGTCTCTGTGCCCTCCTAACAATCGGGTATTTGCATATCAAACTTGAGTCTCATTGGGTCAGCAAATGAGATTAAAAGTTAGATGAGAGATAAAGAAACACTATAAATGCTTAGGAAGGCAAAATGAAGAAAAAACTGTTAGAGATAATAAAAGAGAAAGGAAAAGCAAACGTAGTATTAAACGCTAGAAAAATATTCTTGTTGACTTATAAAAAAGCTCTGGTTAGTTAAAAATAAGCCAAGATACACCATAACCAGCTCAATCAAAAAGTGCTTAATCATTGCAGTTAAATCAGCGGTGTGCCAATCAGTGATTGCAAATCAGAGTTTAACCAATCATAATATTAGTAGCATACTTCAGAGGAAATAGAGCTCGTTGAACTGGTTGTTTCTGTGGGCGGAGTAGTGAGTGTAAAAGTAGTGTTACGATACAGCCCACCTTCTGGGTAAACCTGAAAAGCAAGCAAGCAAGTTTCTATCAAGCCAAACCAGTCGCAACTCAAACTCATTCCTAGTAAGTCAGCTGTTATTAGTAAACATCCACTGAAGTTGAACTCTGACAATATTTTTAGTAACTGCAGCGTTAGTTTCTTCTCTCAGAAACAGTGAAACATTTCAACAGTATGAATACTTCCAACTCGGGGAGCGAGTGCACAGATTTCAATGGTGATGTCAGTTTAGATAGAGGTCACAGCTGGGCATACTGTGGCAGCAACACTGACTCATTGGTGCCACTACACAGCTGCACAGCACTGCACAGCTGAGGTGAACAAAGTTTTAACATTTTATTGAAATAAAAAGCAGAGCTAATTTGTAAACCACACGACAGGCTGCACTGCAAACAGTTGGAGTATAAAATGGTGACGTAGAAATGTTTGCAAGGAGTGAGTCATTAAATAAACAAGTTACTAGCAATGAGTTGCGTTCCACCACCAGATTGCTGTTAATTAGAGAATCTCGTAATAGTTTAGAATGTTAGGCATTGTAAATGATGCAAAATAAATCATGAAACAATTCAACTTGGTCTATGGAGGTCTAGCCACAGCATCATGTCTGCTTTAAATTCAATAAGGTGAGAATATACTATACTATAATATAATAGAATATAATAAGCTGAGAGTATACTATACTATAATATAATATAATATAATAAGCTGAGAGTATACTATACTATAATATAATATAATAAGGTGAGAGTATGCTATACTATAATATAATAAGGTGAGAGTATACTATACTATAATATAATATAATAAGGTGAGAGTATACTATACTATAATATAATATAATAAGGTGAGAGTATACTATAATATAATATAATAAGGTGAGAGTATACTATACTATAATATAATAAGGTGAGAGTATACTATACTATAATATAATAAGCTGAGAGTATGCTATACTATAATATAATAAGGTGAGAGTATGCTATACTATAATATAATATAACAAGGTGAGAGTATACTATACTATAATATAATAAGGTGAGAGTATACTATACTATAATATAATAAGGTGAGAGTATACTATACTATAATATACTATACTATAATGGTGTTAGAAGTAAAGCGCTATACAGATTGGCAGGCGTGGCAGGTGATATAACACATACCTGCACCTGGGCAGCATAGTATGGCTGCAGGAACCTTGGTGGGTTATCGTTAACGTCTTCTATAGTGACTAACAGCAAAGCCTGTGACATTTGCTGTTTCTCCACACCCTGATCGGTAGCCTGTATCGTCAGCGTGTATGAACTTATCTACAAGAGGGAGTCAATTGAAGGCTTTCCAAGCTAACGAGTATACAACTCCAATAACATTGCTAGTTGCTTGGGATGTCTAATTGATAGCAGATGTTGAAATAAGACAGTTTTCCAGCACAACTTGGCTGTAAGAAATTATGCTTTAGAGTTTCAACAAACACCACAACACCACAAACTTACTGCCTCTCTGTCCAAAGAAGCACTGACACTGACGTAGCCCAAGTTCTCATCAATAGTAAACTGCTTCAAGTCATTCCCTGCTATAATTGAGTAGACAACTTTCGCATTGAGTCCAGAGTCCAAGTCTTGAGCTTCAACCTAAAGTAATAGCATTGAGTTCTACACTACAATCTGTATAGTACTAGTAATACTATACAATGAGTTCTACACTTTAACGTGTATAGTACTAGTAATACTATACAGTGAGTTCTACACTACAATCTGTATAGTACTAGTAATACTATACAGTGAGCTCTACACTACAACCTGTATAGTACTAGTAATACTACACAATAAGTTCTACACTACAATGAAGTGACTCACCCGTATAACTTGATCTCCGACCTCAGCGTTCTCCCTCACGTTGGCAGCGTAAGCTGTCTGAGAGAATGCTGGCTTGTTGTCATTAGCGTCGGTGACATACACTGTGACTGTACACATGTCACTCAGAGGGGGTTCACCTTCATCCTTAGCTTCAATATTCAGTACGTACTTTCTTACCAGCTCGTAGTTGAACCTGCCTGACGTGGTGAGTACACCTGCAAGCACATGACACTAGTGACAACCTGCAAGCACATGGCACTAGTGACAACCTGCAAGCACATGACACTAGTGACAACCTGCAAGCACATGTCACAAGTGACAACCTGCAAGCACATGACACTAGTGACAACCTGCAAGTGAACATTCCCTAAGCAAACTAAACAGCCACCTGCTACTCTATAGCATGTCAGTTTATAAAATACATTTATTAAAAAACATTGTGTCAGACACTACTTTCTTCACATGTTAGTTAGGTGAGTTCACCAACATGACAGGAAATGTTGTGAGCTGTTTTAGTATAGCCTCACTACCAACAAGTTTAGTGTAAATCTCAGACTAAACTCACCCTGGTGAGGCAAAAGTAAAAAAAGGCTAGAGAAGAGCTACGTACCAGTGTCTGCGTCCATTCTGAATAGCTGGTTGTTTGCACCTCCATTGCTGATACTGTACTTGATGACATTGTTACGACCTTTGTCTGTAGATAGAGCTCTAACCTGCAACAACCTTGTACCAGGTTCAATATCCTCACTGCATGACGTGTCGTACCTGCAATAACGATATCCCCAGTCTCATATACACTATACACAAGTATGGTAATGTATGTCAGTCAACAGATATACGCAGCTTCTTTTCTAATCCTAAACAGCAGCTGATGTGACTGTCTATAAACTGCTAGATATTGATGTAGACGGAATAGCAGCTCACATTGAGAGAATCTCATTTAATGTTATGAATAAAGCAACAGGTGGTCAACTCACAAGGGGCGGAGAAACACTGGGGGGTCATTGACGTCGCTAACATGGACAGTAAGTTGAGAGCGACCAGTGCGAGGAGTTTCCCCGCTGTCGGTGGCAGCAATGGTGAGAGTATAGGCAGCGCTGACTAGGGTATCCCCCTCTCTCAGGGGTCTCACCAGTCGGATGATACCGTTAGCAGGATCTATGGTGAACATGTTCTTTGGTCTCTGCAATTCAATGCTGTACCTCACTTTACGGTTTAGACCTACAAGAAAGACAACTCCCAATACAACAGCTTAAACCACATGTTATGTTTGTGGAGTAACTTGAGTTTATATCAGCTGAGTTTGTAGAAGTTTCTAGTGAGAGGTTTAGAGTGAGACCATAGGCTGTACTGTCTTTACAGTGACAGAGACGATAACCAGAGGCAAAAGAGCAGAAGACAGATGCAGAAGACAGGTAGAACCAACTCACCCGCATCTTTATCAGTGGCGGTCACCCTGAGTAGGAGAGTGTTGTTAGAGGAATCCTCGGGTAGAGTGTAGCTGTACATGGACTGGTCAAACACGGGCGTGTTGTCGTTAACGTCAGTGAGTTTTATGAGAATGTCAGCTGTGCAGTAAAGACCTCCGTCGTCTGTAGCCACCCCGGTTATCCGATACTCCGACTTGCGCTCTCGGTCTAGATTCCGGTACACCCTGATGTCTCCTGTGCACACGATATGTAGTGTTACCAGACAACAGTGCAAACACTTGTCGTGTTACTATGTAACAGCATACCTACTCAATGCTATTACAGTCATTTTAACTGGTAAATTTGAAATCAGTGTTTTGAAAAACTGAACTGTTGGCAAAAAGACAGAGTAAACCATTTGACAACCAGTATGCTAGTAAAAGGGGCCTCTGTACCACCCCCCTACTTCAATACAGAACAATACAAAGCAAGATATTAGTAAAAGCATAGGAAGGGTATAAAAGGAGCACCTCTGATGGCGTCTATGGCAAAGTCCGAGGAACCTTCTCCTCTAAGGCTATATGATATTCTGGAGTTGGGGGTGGAAGGCTCGTCGATGTCACTGGCCTTCATAGAGAGTATGAGAGAGCCTGAGGCTATGTTTTCTGCTATGACCTTCGTGTACATCGGCTGAAGAAACCAAATTACGAATGTTACATTTCTTTCTGGTATTCAATTGATAGAAAAGAAAGACTCGACTGTGTAAACTTGAGAGATGCAAATTATGGAATTAACAGACTTAACAGACAAGTGAATATGAAAAACTTTCAGATATTTGCATTGACATCTAGAGTATACAATGACATCTAGAGTATACAGTGACATCTAGAGTATACAGTGACATCTAAAGTATGCAATGACATCTAGAGTATGCAATGACATCTAGAGTATACAATGACATCTAGAGTATACAGTGACATCTAGAGTATGCAGTGACATCTAGAGTATACAGTGACATCTAGAGTATACAGTGACATCTAGAGTATACAGTGACATCTAGAGTATACAATGACATCTAGAGTATGTGCACTCACCCGCTCACACACTGGGGCGTTGTCGTTGGCGTCGAGGATGTGGATAAGCACCAAGATACTGGACACAAACACTCCGTCAGTAGCCGAGACCTCAAGGTGGTACTCTGTCAGGGACTCTCTGTCTAACGTCTTACTGACAAAGATCTCTCCAGTCTGTTTGATTCTATATACAGTATTATATAGAGTATTATATAGAGTATTATATAGAGTATTATATAGAGTATTATATAGAGTATTATATAGCGTATTATATAGAGTATTATATAGAGTATTATATACAGTGTTATATAGAGTATTATATAGAGTATTATATAGAGTATTACATACAGTGTTATATACAACCATATTGCACTATATGTAACAGTATTATATATAATCATATAAAATTGTACACCTTTATACATGTATACATAATTAACTTATATTGCTAAGTTCTTAAAAAAAAGTTGAATAGGAGTTATGGGTACCTGAAGTGTCCGTGGTCATTCCCATTAGAAATGTAGTACATTCTAGTAGAATGGGCAGGCAAATCCTGATCAACAGCCTCCACCTGCACTACTATCGTACCTATAGGAGCGTCTTCGTTGACAGCAGCTGCAATGAGACACCAACAGTGTGAGTTAAGATGAAGAGGTGAGCTGAGCTAGCCGTGTTAGTCATAACATGCACTACTTATATAATATAGTGAGGGTGCCTGTGGAAGGCCCGCTGGCTAATATAACACGGTGGGAGCCAGGGCTAGATTTGAGACTCAGTTTAGTAGAACAGTAAGTATGGTGAGAGTTAACTAACTAGTACAAGTCATGCTAAGGAATGCAGCATCAGTTATATGGTGGACACAATTCCAGTGAAATCTGCATGGTGGACACAATTCCAGTGAAATATTTCAACATAAAGAAGCTGTTTGATAACATAATCCACTGATAACGGAATGGGATAAGCCACATGGACAAGGCATAACATCTAGCACATTGAACACAATTTATAGTAAGTAAAGTGAATCACTTGATAGTCATTAGAATAATTGATGTGGCAGAACAAATACAGACAATAAATTGTAGGAACACTATTTCTGATTGACATCTACTGAGAGAATCATTGAAGACTAACATTGAATATCGTAGCATGCAGGAAGTAACATAGACTACACATAGAGAGCCATGAGGCATGCAGTGATAGAGTAGGTGGAGATAACTTGAACCCTGTATTTTAGTTTTACACCCTAAATTTTATTTTAATTTGGTTGCAAAATTCCTTACATTTTTCAAGCGATGATGATTATACATTGTAAAAAATTCACACACAATACACTCAAGCGTTGGTAAGTTTTGTCACACCAGATGCTTAAAAAGCTGCAAAACGTTTACATTTCAAAAAATTAGCTCACACAAACTTAGCACACATTTTTCTTTTATTAAATTCAAAGTCAAGAAAAATAATTGATTAGGCCCAAAACTTAACCACACCCACAAATAAAACCTAAATTCTGACCACGCCTAAAAATAGCATAATCAAACCACGCCCACTATTGAGGATTTTAGTACAGGAGTATATAGATGGATATATTTGAATCAGTGTTTAATTGTCGAGTGTTAGAATGACGAGAGGAAGTGAGATGAGAGAGCCATATTGAATTACCTGAATCATTCCAGTACCTAGAACTTCCTACAGGTGGTATAATACATTAGATACATCAATTAGAGGACAGATAGAGTTACACTTTACAGTCCAGTACATAAAACATGGCCGCTTGTGATAGAAAGTGTAATAGGAAAGGCAGGTTAGAATTCTAGGACAATATATAGATATACACTTATGGTACACAATGCATACAGTACACACAGTACATCTATACAGGTAGAACGTGCTAGTTCTCACATTTCAACACTAATTTACTCTAAAAGTCTCGCGGAAACTCTAAAAAGACTCCTGGAAACATGCTGTGGTTCAAACTCTACTACTTAGTGAGAGACAAAGTGCAGCTTTACAAACCACACGTATAAAATTCACACTAAATAGACTATGATCTGTCTGTACCTATCAACTTGGTATTAGCAAATTGCGGGGCGCAGTCGTTGACGTCCAGTAAGTTGATTTTGACTTTAGCCTTAGAGCTAAGTTTCCCTCGACTGTCTTCGTCGCTGGCCTGAATGTAGAACTCATAGGAAGACCGCTTTTCTCGGTCTAGAGGAACCAGAGAGCTAATCCAGCCGTGGTGAGGCTCAACCATGAATAGATTACTAAACATCTTGGACTCCGGTGCAAATGAATAGATTATATTAGATTCGTGATCTTGATCCTGATCGAAAGCCGACACCTGAAATGATGCAAAACATTCGTAGAAGCGAGCAACAACCTTCAGCACCCTCAGCTATGCTATTTCTCTACATAAGCCAGTTATATTTACAGAAGGCTGCATACTATCTTGTGAAATTTATTTTTTACAGATGAAGCATGATCCCTGTGCATGTAGAAATATTTGTGATGGTTAGAATATTATATTTGTGTATATAATGTATTTAAAGGATAAGATTTATAAGCATTGTGAAAGCAGTAGTAACAGCAGACATGTGCTGAAAGCAGACGTGTGCTAACAGCTGTGTTTTTGTAACACAGTTGAACTGAGAGTTATGGATAAATTAAACTGAGGTTAGACATATGGTTTATGACTGCAGATGTAAACTGCAGAGATGAGCTGCAGATGAAACTATCGGTCAGGAACACACTGACAACATGATGTACATTCATAGAGGGCAAGGAGAACAAGAGCAGAGGCCACACGTGTGTACAATGTAGACTGTACAATGTAGACTGTACAATGTAGACTGCGCACTGACAACAGTAAAACACCAGGTGCTACATACACAATACATTAGTTGGTAATAGCTGAACTTATAAATACGCAAGTTGAGTCGCTAGATTTAGACTATTTCTCACATTGGTGACTAGGGCTACCTTAGCTACACGTGACATGTATATGTACTGGAGGATGGATGGCAAACTACTAACAGGATATACTGCATGACTAGATGGTAGTTATTACAGAATGATTCGATTGGTAACATTTTCCAACTCTCTTGGCAACTGAGCGATTCAAATGAAACATATATACGATTGCATAAACGTACAAGACACGATGAAAGAAAATTAAATGTGACTAATGCAGCAGCACTCTCTTCAAAGGTTATATAGCTTGCGCGTGTGTGTGTGTGACAGTGTGTGTGTGTGTGACAGTGTAGGTTACAACTTACCCGTCCATGTACAACGTGAGCCTAGCGTTAAAGTAAGACAAAACATATTAGTTGGGAGACGAGCAGTTATGACATCACTAGCTGCAAACTCACACAACCCAGAAACTCCAAGAGACCTCATGGGAAACCACACACCCATGACTCATGACAAAATGGCAGTTTCTGAGTTGAGTGAGCGAGCTGGTGCTATTATTATACACAAGTGCAAGTCACAGTGCGTCAAATACAGTTGTATCCCCACTACAACCAGACACAAACGCTTTACAGATTTAACCCGAGTAAACCACACGTTAGTACTTAGTCTTAGAACACACCACAACACTTTACCTGCATCAGAGCATAGTCTAGTCTTACCTGCAAGATACTGGCTCCCACTGGGATACTCTCAGCTATGCCGACTGCGTATTCGCCAGACGTGAACTCAGGAGGATTGTCGTTGGAGTCTATCGGAGAGACACGGACTAGAGTGCTGGCGACTAGCTCGGGTTCCGAGTGAGTGAACACTTCCACTACAATCTCGTACACAGCCTGGCTCTGTGGTGGTAGACAGTAATATACTATACAGTAATATACTACAGTAATATACTATACAGTAATATACTATACAGTAATATACTACAGAGTAATATACTATACAGTAATATACTATATAGTAATATACTATACAGTAATATACTACAGAGTAATATACTACACAGTAATATACTATACAGTAATATACTATACAGTAATATACTATACAGTAATATACTATACAGTAATATACTACAGAGTAATATACTACACAGTAATATACTACAGAGTAATATACTATACAGTAATATACTATACAGTAATATACTATACAGTAATATACTACAGAGTAATATACTACACAGTAATATACTACAGAGTAATATACTATACAGTAATATACTATACAGTAATATACTATACAGTAACATACTATACAGTAACATACTATACAGTAATATACTATACAGTAATATACTATACAGTAACATACTATACAGTAACATACTATACAGTAATATACTATACAGTAATATACTATACAGTAATACAATCACAGGGATTAATCGAATGGGAAGTAACTAGCAGCAAGCAGACGTACCTCTCTGTCTAAAGACCTGATGGTAGTGATACGACCCTCAGAGTCGACAGCGAATGATGGGGGTTTGTTGGTCCTCACACTAGAGCCGGATCTTATTCTATACGATAGCCTGTGATCTCCAGCATAGTCAGCCCGCACCTAATATATTATAAGCAAGTTAGATTGAGACATGCCTGTACAGAGGATGTGGTGGTTAGCGAGACGCCTGGGCGTGGCAAAGCAACACTTCACTTACCTGAGTGACCTCGGTACCGATTGGCTCAGATTCTTCCAGGAACATCTGAGAGCTGCCCGTTCGAAAAACAGGAAATGCCTCAGAGGTGAAGGTCACCGTCACCAAAGCCGAGTCCTCGAGGGCTGGTTCACCGGAGTCGGTAACCCGGATGTAGAACTCGATAACACTGTCTCTTTCTACAAAGAGTACACGAAACATTCTATGAACACTCGGCTCCATCCACTGACTAAACACCAACAGTTGCTGAACGTAGCACAGTTCTCTATCAGCTGAACCAATCAAACTCACCGTTGGCAAGGAGCTCCCGTGCCAGACTGATTTGGCCTGAGTCTTGGTCTATCCTAAACAGACCGGTGATGTCCGGGGTGTCCGAGAGCAGGAAGTAACGCAGCTTTGCGTTGTTCTGCTTGTCCGAGTCGAATGCCGAGACCGTAATCACTGGTGTGTGGACGGAGGAGTTACTGAACACCGTAGCAGAGTATCCTACAGGAACATGGGGAGGGTAAATTATCATCACAAATACTATAAGAGTAGCTCGAGTTCATAGACCAAGTAACAAGGCAAATGATACTGGGTCTTACAGCTAGTACTTCATTCTCACCAATTAACTGATCCTGGAGATGGAACTAATAGTAGATATTTAACTTGACAGGTGAAAGATTAGATTCAAGTGGAGACACCAACTGGCAAATACCTGAGGCTACAAACTGTGGACTGTTGTCGTTAACATCATCGACCACAACGTATACAGACGTGAACTCAGTCTTTCCGCCTGCATCTTGCGCCATCACAGGAAGCATGAAGAAATCTCTCTGCTCACGGTCGGGGATAAACTTGAGACTGATGTCCCCTGGAAACAGTAAACTTATGATATACTAGTGTGGCACGAAAACACTCAACTTATAATATACTAGTTTGGCGAGGAAACAGTAAACTTATGATATACTAGTGTGACATGGGAACACAGTCAACTTATGATATACTAGTGTGGCGAGGCAAAGGTTGATTTACATTAATCAACACACCTGTAGCCTGATCAATCTTGAAGTGATCCTGAACCCAATCCCCAACCAAAGAGTAAGTTATCTCTCCATACCGCCCTTTGTCTTCGTCGTTGGCCTTGACCTGACCTAGCACACGACCTTTTTCACTATTCTCCAGCACTTGAAAAGTGTAGAGTATAGAGTCAAACTCGGGACTGTGTCTACAAATATCATAGTTAGCATTGTCTGTCACAGTGAATATTGCCAACAAATATCACAGTGAACATTGTCTACGGGAAGATAAGAGACTACCCACCTGTTGGCTGCTCTCACGTCAACAGTCAGGCTGGTGAAGCTGGTGTAGATGCCATCCGACACGGAGATGTTGAGAGAATACGCGTCAGAAAACATGGTAGTTTGGTGAAAGGGTGAGACGTAGACAGAACCAGTGTTTTGGTTAATGGTGAACGCCTGGCCTTCATTCCCGTGTACAATACTAAACATATTCAAATAGAGTATTAAATTCATATATTTATATATAAGTAGAGATACGTTACATCTACTTACTTGTACATCAGGTATGTCTCTATAGGTAAGTGTAAGTTACATCTACTTACTTGTACATCAGGTATGTCTCTATAGGTAAGTGTAAGTTACATCTACTTACTTGTACACCAGGTATGTCTCTATAGGTAAGTGCAAGTTACATCTACTTACACGTACATCAGATATGTCTCTATAGGTAAGTGTAAGTTACATCTACTTACTTGTACATCAGCTCCCCCTCATTGATATCGTCAGGGTCCAAAGCCCCGACCATAGCAACAAACTGCCCTTTCTCCACCTCATCCGAAATCTCCACGGTGTAAATAGACTCCTCAAACACCGGAGGGTTGTCATTGAGATCTACATGCAGGTATAATGAATTGTGATTGAAGAGTTACCGGAGACATCAAGGCTATAGAAGGGAGTTGCATCCCCACTCCACGAAGGAGAGAATAGTGAACTAAACTCACATAAGAAGTAAAGTTGAGTTAGCTTGCACTCATGACACTGGAAGTATTTAGATGACACCATGTAGCTAGTGCTCTGTTGTGTACTCATGATGCAATGCACATCCTGACAGTGCAGTGTACCTTTACTCATTACACTGCAACTGCTCTTTTACTAACTCTACGTAGTAATTGCTGTCATTCACTGACAACAGCTTTGGCTGTATAAACCGACTAACCATTGAGTAGAACGTGAACGTATGCTTCGGCTGAGAGTCGGGGGTTTCCGCCATCAGTGGCCACGACTATGAAATCTAGCCTCTGGTACCTCTCATGGTCCAGAGGTAAGACGGTGCGAACCTCTGCCTGCCCTTCCCCAGTATCCTGTAAGATAGTGGTTACAGAGTATAGACTCAAGAGTTTGGAAGGCTATGGGTGAAAGACTGAGAGTAGACTGAAGATAATCTGGTCTCTTACACTCACCGATATATCAAACATGAGGTGGTGTGGTGAGTCAGCGTGGATGGGTTTCAGAGTGTAGTGGATGAGACTGTTGATACCCTGGTCAGCGTCGGATGCATTGATGGTCATAACATGGCTGCCAACTGTAATGGCCTCCGACACTGTCTTGTAGTAGTCCAGCAGTCCAAAGTAGGGCTTCTGGTCGTTAACATCCTGTTAGAAATGGCAATAATATAACGTAACTTACTGTATCCCCTTTCAACCCTCACACTGAGTGAAGGTGACTTAATCTAATCTCTGACTTTCTGTTAAGGATTTTAAGATTTCTCAATTTTGCAAACATTTATATTATCTGGTGATCACTACACAATTAAAGGGCCAATTAGCCTCGCCCCATCATGTAAATAAAATCCACTAAACATTGAATCTAGCAACACCCAGCATTACAAAACCTAATTGTAAACCAGCATAGAGTCTGTCCAACAGCTGGAGAGACCAAGCACCAGCAAGAAGGGCATAGCCCAATATCTACCTGCACGTTGATAATAACCACAGCATCAGCCCAGTCCCCCGTCACTACGTCTACTGCCCGTATCTTTAGACGATACTGAGACTTCAACTCAAAGTCCAGGTCATCGTTGACGCTAATAGTACCTAGAAGAGAGAATGATGTCATACTTCAAAAGACGTTCTACTTTAACAGGGAGAGAGAAAAGTGCAGACGACTTCTATGTACTAAGTGACATGCTTGTCTAACTAAAGGGGTGTGTCTACAGATGGGTTAAGTTCCACTTGGGGTCCACAGGACAGTAACTAAACCAGTACATTCAAACGTGTCAATAGTAGTGCGATTAAAATGAACTACGATGACATCCAGATTGGTTTTACAAGGTTTGACTGGGACACTTTTCTGGTGTTAGAGCGTTTAGGATAGGTGAATGGAATTATTTACTATTAAAAATAAATATCACGAAATTCCTGAAAAAGCAAATTAAATTAAGCACATAATAGCCAACACTGTAACTGAAATTGAGCATTGTTTTAGAATCACAATGAATTGAGGAATCACAATGACGTGAGAAATTACAAATTAATAATCAATCAAGAGTAGCTAATTTCATGAAAAACATGGCTGACAGGAAGTAGCTCCTTGCAACAAAGAGAAAATGTAGTGTGAAGAGACAAGAGAAGAGAGTGAGGTAGGCTCAATCAATGAACAAGAAGAAATATTCTAACTAATATTGACTTAGCTAGCAAGTTTCACTCACTGCCTAAATGATTAGCTCAACACTGCACAATAAATATTATTAGAAGATCAAAATCAACAGAAATCATGTCCGGCCCTCAACCCCTCAGCTCCGCCTACAACCCCTCAGCTGCGCCCTCAACCCCTCAAATTTATCAACACCGGCTGTTTACACATAATGTTAGAAGCAATCACCATCAACCAATCAGCATTTTAAAACATTTACAAAGCATTTATGATCCCAGATTGGTACAATCAATACAATCAAAATTTGTCCCAATGGTTGGTTAATGTGAAAGCTGGAAGGAGCTGGGAACACATCTGAGATGGTAAGGATCATCGGTACACTCCACCTTTGAGGACTCAACAGCTCAAATAAATGAAACATTTGGCAAGTAAAAACTAGACAACAATACCAATATCATACTTACAGGGCCCATTGTAATCCATGGCTAGAAAATATTAGTAAATATACAGTGACTAATAGTGATCAGTGATGCAGCAGCAAACTAGTGAGAGCAGTGACTTATAGCTAGCCTAAACTCTTAGGCTAATTTGGGTTGGAGACAGCATCTGCATGCCCGCATGTTTAGTCTAAGAGCTTAGGTTATGATGAGTGGTGAGCTGCAGCCTGTCAAGACAATTAATCAGTTACATAAAATGAATAGCTACAGTCACTTAGCATGTCCGTTAGGGTCAGGGAGTGAGTCAGGGGCAGTCTGTGGGTGAATGAGAGTCGGTCAGCAAGTCATAGTGAGTAAGTGAATCACAGTGAGTTAGTAACTTGGAGTCAGTCAGTAAGCCATAGTGAGTAAGTGAATCATAGTGATTTAGGTTTCTTTAAGTTGTACTAGCAAAAAGCCAGACATCACTTATTTACTCTACTCTTCACTCAGTCAGCTAGCCAGCCAGCCAGCCAGCCAGCCTGCCTGAGAGTCAGTCAGTCAGTGACTGAATATGTCTATGAGACTTTTCTATTAGCAGACAGTCATCAACTGTCTGTACAAAGTCTCCAAATATGTGAAGGTAAGAGAGAAAGCAGCAAAGTGAGGATGGAAAATATACCTGTACTGAAGTGCACTGTGAACTCGCTGTCTGGATCCCCCTCGGAGATCGTGTAGATTATTTTGTTCCCGTGTGTACTCTCTGCGTTCACAGTAGTAACGGCAGAGCTGATGGGGATGTTTTCAGGTATTGATGACTCATAAACAACTTGCGTGAAATTCGGTGTCGACTCCGCAAACACTTTAATGGTGAGATTTGTCTGCGTGCTTAGACTAGGTTCTCCTACAACAAAATAGCTTGAGAGCTCAATATACAATAGCTTGAGAGCTGGGTATACAATAGCTTGAGAGCTGGGTATACAATAGCTTCAGAGCTGGGTATACAATAGCTTGAGAGCTGGATATACAATAGCTTGAGAGCTGGGTATACAATAGAAAAATCTAAACTAATCATCTGGAAAGGAAATTAGTCGACGTCTAAATTAGGCAGTTAAGTACAGGCTATATTTTTTATCTTTTAAAAACATATTTATGGTTTCAATTGAAAATCAACCAATGGGTGGGTTGAGCAGAAGCAGGCTACAACTCCGTCACAGGGTAAACAACTCCTAAGTATTTAAATTACCTTGATCAGTTGCGACTATAGTCAGCATGTACTCCATATTTGCCTTGTCTACCAGAGATCTCTTCACTGTGATGTCTCCAGTCTTTCTGTTTATTCTGAAGTCATTAGTTGCACTGTTGTAGATGTCATAGCGTATCTCGCTATTGATGCCCACATCGTCGTCATTAGCCTTCACCTGACGAATTATATGAATCAAAGTGAAGTTTTCAAGAATTAACACAAAACCCACACCTAGAAAATCACAGCTCACAGTAAAATCCACCCACAAAAGGAAACCAGAATCTCACTGACCTGTAACACGGAGGTTTGCCGTGCCGTATCCACAGTAGTTGAGGCGTGGTAGTGTTCCTTGCTGAAATAAGGGGCGTTATCATTGATGTCCTTGACAGACACAACAACACGAACTTGGGCTAACCTAATCTCTTTGCCCAGCGATGCTACCCTCACTATCACCTCGTAACTACAAGATAGTAATCAGATCTGAGTATGTATCAATCTGCAGAATATCTGACATTAGCCTGACATTCTTCACCAACAGCATCTAGTTGTTGTGGGCGTCTTAAACATGCCGCCATGTTCAACATGAAAACAGAGTTTCGTAACAGATTTAATATATCAAAATACATATCTTTATTAGCATGTGTAGAAGAAAATAATTTTGTTTTTAAATAAAATTGCCAAGAAAGAGAGGACAATTGTGAAAGGGACAGTTGTACAAGGAGCGTGTAAAGTTTATAGAATCTCTATATCATTTGACATTGCACTCACCTTGACCTAGTTTCCCTGTCAATCACTGCTCCCGGTATCGTCTCTATCACACCTGAAGTGTGTCCGATTCTAAAGGTGTCACGGTAGTTCAAGAGTTCAAAGGTCACAGGCTCACCAAGCTCTAAACAAATAAAGATGATCCAGTCAATCAAAAGTGGAAGTAATATTTTTACAAGATAGAAATTAAATGTATGTAGATATGTTTTAGTTATAGTGTTTTATTAATAAGACTTAAAAAGACTACAATGAGATCTGCGCAGAGAAATTTACCTCGGTTCAGCACCACAACGATGAGGACAGTCTGCGTGGAAGTTTTATTCTCAATGACTTCTCCAGTGTAAGTTGACTCTGTGAATGCGAGACCAGAGTTGGAGGTCTCGATCACACTGATCATGAGACTGTACACAGCGTCATGCACACCGTCACTTACCTACAGTGTATATATAGGAAGTGTGTGTAACATGTGTATGTGTATAACATGTATGTGTATAACATGTGTATGTGTATAACATGTGTATCATGTGTATAATGTACATAAAGTCTTAACAGTTATGCAAAGAAAAGTTTATAAGCAAAATGAAAGTGCTGCTTCCCAATGAACTGAACTTAAAGTAACCATTTAACATAAAAAATTACTTACAAAACCTAAATTGTTGCCGGAAAAACTTTCTACTAATCAACACTAAACTTATAGGAAACTACGCCTTTCAGTTGAGACAACCACAATTTTTACCTTCACAACCAAAGAGTAGCTGGAGCGAAGGTTTGAAGGGTCTTTAACATAAACGACACCAGTGTGCCTCTCAACTGCAAACTTGTTGTTTAGATTGCCGTTGACAATCTCGTAGGTCAACTCAGTGTTTAGATCCTCATCCTTAGCAGCGGCTCTATGCACCATGACACCTTCATATGTGGGGGTCAGTAGAGTCGTCTACAAACACACCAACAGAAGATACGCTGCCTAATCAGCAAACTCTGACTCTAACTATGTGTGAAACAAGAAGCAAAAACAGCTCGCAAAATTGAACTCGGCTTCTATAAATAATTTCAAGTACAAAATTAAAAAAAAAGTGTGTAGCAGCTGCAATATGAGTTGAACTTAGATTCGTGTTGTGAGCAGAGAAACCAGCTTCAGTACGAGTGATGATGAGTCAGTTATTGAGGGTATAGGTACCTGTGAGTTGGTCTGGGAGAAGACAGGTGGGGTGTCGTTAATGTCTCCGATTGTAATGATGACCTGGGCAGGATTGGCAGCAGATAAACTCTCCTCACCTGCAGAATACACTTCCTGTGAAATGCTGCCGGCACACAACATGGAGTATTAGTAGGATGTGAGGTCAGAGCGAATTCTTCACACTCACACTGCTTCAAGCGGCATTGAACATGACAGAAATTATTAAAAATAATAAAATTAATTCCAAAATGGTTTGGTGACCTGGGAACCACCTGGGAATCAAATACGATTTCCGGTGATCCTGAATCCGCAACTTGAAACAACATGAATGATGAAGTCACAACTGTACACACTCACACTGTGCACGAGTTCAAAGGTTAAACAAACGCCACAAAAAGACACAATTCATTTGTTGACAACAGTTAAAGTTTATAGCAAAATGGTAAGACTGCATTTGATTAGATCTCGTATAAAACAGTATAAAAGAGGAGAAAACGGGGCACATAGCATAGAACAAGAGGTGGGGTTTAGTACTGCACAGCAAACTCAACTCTACCTGAATGTACACCAAGCCATGGGGCATTCAAGAACTGAGAGTCTAGGGCTAAAACATGCAAGAGAAGACAACTGCATGGGTGTTACGCAATGTACGGGGTACAGGGTTCGTTACGTCACACAAGATTGCATGCAAACAGATTTCACATGCTGGTTTAGTTTTAGTTCTTGTTGAATGATATCGGGTATGTGTGAGAAAGACAGATATAAGAAGGCATTTGATTTAACAATTGGCAGGAAGTGGGAGGAGTAGAATAGACAAATGAGGAAAATGAGATTAGGGGCTAATGATGTATCAATGTCAACATTCAGTCAGTAGGTAACATGTATAGTGCAAGAGGTGGATGGCAAGAGGAAGGGGGAAAGGGGGTGGATGTGTCCAGGGGTGTAACAATGATAGGAAACAGGGTGAGCAGGCAATAGACTGCAAGGCATAGAAATAGTGAAATAATATGTGACGTGAACGTAGGACTACATCTAGATGGAGTTGTGTGCACTATACACTACCTGTCTCGTGGAATGGGGCTGTAACACAAGAGTTAGTATACATCAGTCCAAAAGAAGAACACAACATTTACGAATAAAACATAAGATTACAATATAGACTAAGAACATTATAAATACGCACTCTAACTATGGCAGAAGAAGAGCCCCACCCTACCTTGATCTCTGACTTGCACAGAGAACTCAAACTCTGACTTCATTTCCCTGTCTGGAGTGACTACAGTTCGTACAGCTCCGGTGTTTCTGTCTACGCTGAAGTAACGGCTAGCCTCAGCTCCAACAATGGAGTACAGAAGGAGGGCGTTGAGGTTAGAGTCCCTGTCCTCAGCTGAGAGTATCAGGGGTACTGAGTCATTGGTGAGTACGACAGCACCCCCTTGCGCTCCTTCGCTGACGTATCCTCTGTAGACAGACTGAGTGAAGGATGGCCGGTTGTCATTCCGGTCAATAATGTGGACAGCGACTGACAGCATCACCTGTATTACATAACCCTAGTATTATACCTGTATTACATAACAGAAGTATTATACCTGTATTACATAACACAAGTATTATACCTGTATTACATAACACTAGTATTATACCTGTATTACATAACACTAATATTATACCTGTATTACATAACCCTAGTATTATACCTGTATTACATAACCCTAGTACTATACCTGTATTACATAACACTAGTATTATACCTGTATTACATAACACTAGTATTATACCTGTATTACATAACACTGATACTATACCTGTATTACATAACACCGGTGCACTACACTCACCTGGTGTCCAATGATGTCTGTAGCTCTTATAGACACATTATACACTGATCTCTTCTCAAAGTCAAACACGGCGTTGCTCGTCAAAATTCCCGAGTTGGGGTTGATTGAGAACAAACCTGATGTATCTGCAAGTCATGCAAAGAATATTCCAGAAAAGAAATCACACAGCGTTTACATCAGTGTTTCCTTACAGGAAGTTGAGAGTAGAAGTTTTAACAAAGTACAATGTTGAACTTAGAAATGTGCGGGATCAAACTAAACCTAGTACAGCAGATTGCTGCCACATTCCCCCCTGTGACCCTTTTAGGGGTGGATAGCTATTTTAGGGGTAGACATATACCTTCTATCTAAGGTGACAATCATTTATTCACTAATAAAACATGTTAACATGTATAAGTGAATAAAGTAAAACTAACCTGGATTAACTATTTCGTAGGTTAAAGCTGATTGGCTCTCTCCACTCAAGGCTGTAACAAATGTTCCTATTGGCTCATTTTCGCGTATTTCAACCGTAAACGACGTCGATACAAAAGAAGGCGGCCGCTCATCAGCAACAGTGACAAACACCTATCAGACGTGAAACGTGACAGTTAGACTAGGAGTCATCATCTCATGAACGTGTAGTACTCAGTAGTGAGAAGCGGAAGTTATCTTACCTTCACGAGACACGTGGAGCTGAGCTGGGGTGTACCCATATCGTTGGCCATTACTGTCAACTCGTACTGCGACCTGACCTTGAGATCCAGCTTTCTCGCGAGAGTTACTATTCCGAGGTTGGCATCAATGTTGAATGTGTAGCCCACATTCCCTGAAACACAGTTACATGAGATGATAATCCTTCTCATCCCCCCCCACCCGCAACTCAACTTGTGTCGCTTCAACAATGCAGCAAAATGAATAAGTTGGATACACTAAACAATAGATTGCAAATCACAAAATGCACTTAAATCAGAATTGCGAGTCCAAACATGCCGTCAACTTGAAAACATGGGGTAACAGCTGGATCCAACCCTGAGATGAAGATGGAGTAAGAAGCTGAATTCACTCATCACAGCCAATCAAAAAAGTAGATTTTTGACAGACATACAAACTAAATATTAACAATTAAATATTTAGCAGAAGTAAGAATTTATCTAACACATTATTGCAAGACTGCGTATGGTAAATAAAATACTGTAAGTATATAAAAGGACAAAGCAGCAAAACTTTTTAGGAATTGTTTTTCAAGAGATTAGTAAATGATGGCTATGTAGCTTCACTGAAATAACTCATAAACACTTGTGTTGGAGAAGAAAGAATAAGAAATAATGTGGGTAAGTATATAAAGTATGTACTAATCTTGAACAGCACTCTCTCAACTGTTCAGGTGTCACAAGGGGGAGACAATCACAAGGATTTACTAAAACACAAGGCCACCACGGACTATGTATGTATGATACACAACGCAACCACATACTGTTACACAACGCAACCAATGAGATATGAGAAATTACCTTTGGAGTTACAATCGTTGATCGTAGTGCAGTTTTCTGCGTGACGACAAAGGAAATGGTATAAATGCAGCAAAGGCAAATGTGTGCGGTGCTCGTAACAGCGTACATCGCAATCCAACAGTCAAACCAGACAACACATTTCAGGTAGCAACCGGCAAACATACCTGACTGCAGAGAATATTGGATCCTGGAGTTATCCCCTTTATCCTTGTCTGTAGCCTGCACGGCTATAACCTTAGTTCCAAGGATTGCGCGCTCGTGAATACTTTTGGTGAGAACATCGGCTATGAACTTGGGGGCGTGGTCATTGTTGTCCTGCAAAAGAAACACTTAGTTGTACTCAGGAGAGCTAAGTCAGACTAACGTCATGTCCGAGTCATGCAATCACAGGCTAGAGAAACAGTCAACATGTGTCATCCAATCACAGGCTAGAGAAACAGTCACTGTGCTACTAGCCTCCACGTTGATGATGATCCTAGCGTAGTCCGAGTATTCTTTGAACCCGTTGTCATTCACTTTAACCACAAGTTCATGGCGGCGGGCAGTTTCATGGTCGAGAGAACGCAATGTGGAGACGATTCCTGGATAATATCAAACATTTAAATAGTAAACAGAAGAATAAGTGAAAATGTACAATGAAGACATGAAAAAGTACATGTTTTTGAAGTTACGTTGCAGAGAGCATATTATATCAATAAAATTCAAGGTGTTATCATGGTGCTGAAATTGAACAGGAAGGAAATAAAATACAAATACAGGTCAACGAATGGATGAAATAAAAAGCAGACAAAGTAAGAGTTGCCCCACCAACCTGTCTCATGGTCAACACCGAAGAGCGTGTAGCTGTTGTTATTGTTAGCCGAATGTAGAAGGTAGACGAGCACGTCGTTAGCGTCCTTGTCATCTGCCGACAGCTGAATGATGTCACTTCCTATTGGTATATCTTCTCTCACTGTCACCTCGTACAGCCGCTTGTCAAACTGAGGCTGAAACTCGTTGACGTTGGATATTTTAATGGGTAGCTACAAGATGGCAGATAATCAGTTCACACACGAAGGAGATGGGAGTATATAGCTAGCTCAAAACCAACTACTAGCTCACCAAGCTACTACATATAACCAACTATTAGCTCACCAAGCTACTACATATAACCAACTATTAGCTCACCAAGCTACTACATATAACCAACTACTAGCTCACCACGCTACTACATATAACCAACTATTAGCTCACCAAGCTACTACATATAACCAACTACTAGCTCACCAAGCTACTACATATAACCAACTACTAGCTCACCAAGCTACTACATATAACCAACTACTAGCTCACCAAGCTACTACATATAACCAACTACTAGCTCACCAAGCTACTACATATAACCAACTACTAGCTCACCAAGCTACTACATATAACCAACTACTAGCTCACCAAGCTACTACATATAACCAACTACTAGCTCACCAAGCTACTACATATAACCAACTACTAGCTTACCAAGCCATAGCCTGTGTTATATCCATCGGTGGCGGAGATGTTAAGTATATACTCAGATTTAGTCTCATAGTCTAGTCTCCCAGCCACCTCTACTATTCCATTCAGGGGTTGGATGGAGAACATGGGGAACCCATCTTGATCCGCCCCATCTAGAATAATTCCACATCACGAAAAAATTATGTTAAAGCAAACTGACACAAGCATCGTGATATGAAAGATGCAGAAGCAAGTGTTAATACTAACAGCGTACGTACCGACAATGCTATACCAGAGTTTGTTACTATCAGCATCTGTAGCCTGCACCAGAGTTACTATCTCAAACACAGGCACCGTCTCCAACAATATCTCAGATGGTATAAACGAGAACTCAGGTACGAATACTGACTGCACAGCGTCATCTACCAGCTCGAAGTGTACATCCAGCAGTGAATCCCTGGGCACAGTGCCAGCATCAGCAGCCCTTACCTGCAACATAGATACCCGAGCTTTGTGTTATGATATAAAATAGTAGCAAAGTTTACTAAAGGTCAAGGCGAAGGTTACACGTTATCGGCAAGACTTCATAGCATAGGCATTCTAATGACTAGCAGTGTAGACAAATTATTTTAACTCATTTTGCAATTAAAAGGGGCATAATTCTAAAAATAATTTCAAAAACTAAAAGAAATAAAACAATGGACGTGAATAAGAATAAGAAGATGATTGTGATCTATAGGAGTCTACAGAGCATGCTCAGAGAAAGACGTAAATTGTTGTAGTGTCTAAGACTAAGAATTTAAATATAATGACTTAGAAAGACAATGCTATGTACACTGCCACACGTATGGAGGTGTTGTACTTGACAAGTTGACCTTATAAATGACCTCTACTAGGTAAACCTAGTCCAAATATGCAACGACTGTTTGTGAAGACGACTCCAGTTTAACCAAGCTAATCACATATACAATCTAGTTGATGCAACTGTTTGCAGGTAAAAGTGAGTGCATGCGGTAAGTAAAGATATGGGGTTATGTTTACATGATGATAGAATGAAACGCAAAGACTACAAAATGCTACAGTCTTTGGAGTAGACCTACCCATATGCGAAACAACTCGGCAGTCTAAATATACACACAGGGGAGTTAATTCAACAAACACAAGTAAAATATAAAAAAATTACACAAAAATATTATAAAAAGTTACTTGAAAGGTTCAAGGTCAGTCGTTCGAAGCTTTAAAAATATACCTCATCAAAAGTCACTCACTCACTAACTCACTAACTCACTCACTCACTCACTCACTCACTCACTCACTCACTACACTCACTCACTACACTCACTCACTCACTCACTCACTCACTCACTCACTCACTCACTCACTCACTCACTCACTCACTCACTCACTCACTCACTCACTCACTCACTCACTCACTCACTCACTCACTCACTCACTCACTCACTCACTCACTCACTACACTCGCTCGCTCGCTCGCTCGCTCACTCACTCACTCACTCACTCACTCACTCACTCACTCACTCACTCACTCACTCACTCACTCACTCACTCACTCACTCACTCACTCACTCACTCACTCACTCACTCACTCACTCACTCACTCACTCACTCACTCACTCACTCACTCACTCACTCACTCACTCACTCACTCACTCACTCACTCACTCACTCACTCACTCACTCACTCACTCACTCACTCACTCACTCACTCACTCACTCACTCACTCACTCACTCACTCACTCACTCACTCACTCACTCACTCACTCACTCACTCACTCACTCACTCACTCACTCACTCACTCACTCACTACACTCACTCACTCACTCACTCACTCACTCACTCACTCACTCACTCACTCACTCACTACACTCACTCACTCACTCACTCACTCACTCACTCACTCACAACACTGGATTGATAACTTGTAAATTAATTCCCAAAGTTATCACCACTAAACTGTTGAAGGAAAACTGATGACTCACTTTGAGAATATTCGTCTGCAAATATCTAAGTATACTGACCCGCACAGATACTTGATTGGAAGATGGCCAATCAGATTTGAGGAACAGTTCACCAGTGACTGGGTCTATCCTCCAGAGAACTTGGTCTGAGCTCTGTGGTATGGAGTAGGAGACGTTACCATTCTCCCCTTTATCCTCATCTAATGCTATCACTCGGTACACGGGCTTACTCGTGTCATGTGACCTGCAATGACATAACACTTGTCACCCACTCAGAGAATTAACAGACCAGAAGTACTTTTACAAAGTGACGTGTGGGGAGGGGGGAGTTTCACAGTGTAACACCCCAACCTACCTGAGAACTGAGACAGTGAGTTTTCCCTGAGTATTCCATACTGGGGAGTTGTCATTCTCATCTGTAACAGTTATCCACACCTGGACAGTTGAAGAGAGAGCAGAACCTGCACTTCCATCACTTATCATAACCTGAACCATAAATACATAAACATGTAATACACATAATATATAAAGCAGCAAAATACAGTATCAATATGATTGCCAAGTTCTACCAAAAATTTATTTATACTTCAACTAACATGTAACTTAGACTATGGGAGCATATGCAAAGTCACCAGAAAAAAAGAGGGCAACTCCAATATATTACAGACATTGAGGAATATTTTTTAAATCTGACCTCTAAAGTGATAAGTTCTTCACTTTCTCTGTCCAGTGTCCTACGAGTGGTCTTTATAATTCCTGGAAAAGCATAGAGTAACACAATAATATACTAATATAATAATAAAGCAATATAGTAACGTAATACACACAGAAGTTAGTGGTAGAGTGACATTACAATACATGTAACACAGTATAATGTTGCTAGCACCTAATTACAAACATGAACTTGTGGGCACATAACACTGACATACAAGGGATTTATAAAATCAGCCTGTAAAAATTTTAATCAGAAACTTCTTTGTACTGCAAGGAATAAAAGGTATATTTTGTAGATGACTGGGGCCGAACCCCAGTAGTTAGAGTTGAGTCTCACTACACAAGAGTACGAGTGACATTCACAATATGCAGAGCAATCTTCTAAGTGATTTGAAGGTTATTTCATAGGCTGGCATTGTTTAGGGTAATAAACTCTCATAGCTGAGTCTAGCAGAATATAGAAAGCTGAATGTCTGGAAATGGCCCTCTTCACTGTATAAACATGTGTATGTATGCTTGCTGTGCTTATTATTATACTTGGGGATTAAAAACACTTAGGCAGCCTCAAGATGTAAACACTCAGCATTATTTATAATAGTTTAGCTATTTATGTCTGCATTTCCATTAGACACCTTACTTGAGTGTTTCACTCAACACACCTTAATTATCATCTCAGTTTAATGCCCTTTGGTATGCTAGGTACAGTATGAATGAATGTCTCTTACACATGTTCTAGATTTTATATATTTCAGTATATTTGACTTCTATTATAATTTGACATAAGCTTTTGTTTAAAATTAAAAAATAGAATAACTTTTCATTAATCAAATCATTTTCGCATGTTGAACAGATAGCCAGTTAATTTAAACAATAGGCAGAGAAGAATTCAGTTACAGAGGAGTGGACATGGCTATTGAAACTGAAAGCTACAAAATTATGTAACATATATGTGACTGTAAAACAGGCAGCATATTCTAGAACAGAATTTGTAAGTCTAGGAAAGGGTCAAGTAAACTAGCCAACTAGCTGAAGTTAGCTGGTAAAGGTTCTATAGAGGAAGAAACACAACTCTACACAAGTTACTAATAATACTGTTTCAGCTACACTATTACTTTATTGTTTTCAAAACTTCATTTATAAATGGGCCTGGTTACACCAACATGTGAGGTGTATTCTTGCAACTATACCCAACCTACCCTTAGTTTGTACCCAAAATGATATTTCTGCAGGGAAAAAAGTTCATTACAGGAGCCACAACTCCCATGTCACTGTCTAATCAGACAGAACATGTAAGAGCATCTTGACTATTGACTAAATTCCAAAAGCTAACAACAACTAATACAATGCAGCTTACAATATGTGACTGGGAGGCTAGAAAAAGCTGATGCTTGCAATAGGCATCACCTGCAAGTCCAGGTGCTGCTGATTAGGTAAGCAATGGATTGGCTGCGCAGAGCTGGGTGAACCAAGTGTACCACTGATTACACCCATGCATTGAATATTGAATGTTATAGCATTGTTCAAGTGCCCTCAATAGTCTCAGTATTATACAAACACAGCACTTCAACAGTGCAGCTTTGCACCAAGTAACCTTACACCCAAACACGTCGCATACAGAGCAGAGTAGGTTCAGAGAGCAGACAACTACAGTCAACAGGTGGTGCTATCAGCTACAGTAGAGTTCTCTTACCGGTGACTGAGTCAATAGTGAATGCACTCTGTGTGTTTCCTCCAGTAATACTGTAGGTTATGTCTGAGGTTTCATCAGTATCTGTGGCCTGTAAGTTACATTAAATATAGCATAAATATAATAATATAAATACAATAACATAAACACAATAATATAAACACAATAATATAAATACAATAATATAAATATAATAATATAAATACAGTAATATAAACACAGTAATATAAATACAATAATACAAACACAACAATATAAACACAATAATATAAATACAATAATATAAATACAATAATATAAATACAATAATATAAATACAATAATATAAATATAATAATGTAAATACAATAATATAAATATAATAATATAAATATAATAACACAAATACAATAATATAAACTCAATAATATAAATGCAATAATATAAATGCAATAATATAAATATAATTCAAAATCAAATAACATAAAGAAAGAAAATACAAATAAAAATATATAAATATCAAAATCTAATGATATGAATATAATAAATATGATATTAGTCTATGATAAAGTAATATATACTTTTATCAACAAAAGATAATTATAGTATACTAAACATTCATGTTACCAGCATTTATGTTGTACACAGAGTAATTATAACATATGTGTACAGAATAGTGTGATAATGACACTGAGCAGGTATAATAAAGTAGATATAATAGAGTAGATATAATGTAGTAATATTCATGAATGAATGCTACTATATAATTGCTATGAATTACTATGCAATATAATCATACATCATAGTCCTAGTAGAATATTTATAATAAATTAGGTAGACAACAAATGCCAAGGTCAATGTTAGACTGAGAACTTACAAGAACATGAGCAACATCGAGGTCGGCAGGGCTATTCTCTTTAACCTCTACATAGTAGACTGGCTGGCTGGGCTGAGGTGCGTTATCATTGACATCCTTCACTTGGATGTACACGTCTACAGAGCTGGAGAGAGGGACTGAACCGTAGTCCTCCACAAACACAGTCAGCCAATAGAACGGCGTTGTCTCTCGGTCTAGTAAGATGGCCGTCTTGATGTAACCTAGAGAAATTAGCACCAGCATCTATATAGAAGGTTCTAGAGAACAGGTGTTATCTGCCCCTGGGAGGATAAACTGTCATGCTTAAAATCATTGTATTATACAGTTGGCGTGGTGAAGACAGAGAGAGTGAGTGAGTGAGTGAGTGAGTTAGTGAGTGAGTGAGTGAATGAGTGCGTGAGTGAGTGAATGAGTTAGAGTGAGTTAGAGTGAGTCACCTTCATCATCTATGGTGAAACTGCCCAGGCCCGACCCTCCTCTGATCGAGTAAGATAGCCTGTGGTCTGACACAGCTACATCGTTGTCGATGGCCTTGACCTGAAGGACAGTTGTACCGGATGGCACTGACTCGTCCACTGACTGCTCATAGGCTAGTTGGTCAAACACGGGTCTGTTGGTGTTCTCATTGACGTCTATTACCTCAACCTGTGGAGGATATGAGATGGTAAGATATCACTTACATGGTAACATATCACTTACATGGTAACATATCACGTACATGGTAACATATCTCTTACATGGTAGCATCTCACTTACATGGTAACATCTCACTTACATGGTAACATATCACTTACATGGTAACCTCTCACTTACATGGTAGCATATCACTTACATGGTAACATATCACTTACATGGTAACATATCACTTATATGGTAACATCTCACTTACATGGTAACATATCACTTACATGGTAACATATCTCTTACATGGTAACATATCTCTTACATGGTAACATATCACTTACATGGTAACATATCACTTACATGGTAACATATCTCTTACATGGTAACATATCACTTACATGGTAACATCTCACTTACATGGTAGCATATCACTTACATGGTAACATCTCACTTACATGGTAGCATATCACTTACATGGTAACATATCACTTATATGGTAACATATCTCTTACATGGTAACATGATAATACATATTACAATGAGAAGTCTTCTCCCCTTGGACAAGTTGCTCCGATGATAAAATGTTGTGTAGCTCAGAGCAAAGTTTACTAAGACAATCATTTAGCCAACTGTGGTGCAATCTGAATTTGCATAAAACCCAATTATAATAGTAGATGGAGGTCATTCAGAGGGTAAAACAGATGGGGTTGGTTATTGCACACTCCAAACATCAAACAATACACCAGTAAGGTTACTACACTACGCTAATTTATTCATTGTAAATATGTGGGAAAACTATTTGGATTTTTTGTGAATTTTTTTTACTACCGCATGAACGCACGCATGAAGACACGTAGTTCACACGGAACAACTGAACTTACAACGAGATCACAGTTGGACTTCAGTGGAATGGTACCATTGTCACGAGCCCGCACTGTAATTCTATATATGGTCTTTAGCTCATAGTCTAGCTTTTTCATCAGTTTAACAATTCCAGTGTATTTGTCAATGTGAAAGACATCTTCAACTCCTGATAAGGGAGAAATAAGTGAACACTGTTATGAACACTGTGTCCACCATGGATGTATGTATGTATGTATGTATGTTATACGCGGTAAACAGGGTACATATAGAGATGTCACCACCATACAGAGACACACTGTAAACCCTCTACCCAATCACAAGCCATGCAAAACAGAGCCAACCACTTAACATTACAATAATAAAGTAAATGCCTAAAGAAAACTCTATACGTGAATTAGGAGTTATCTACCTTAAATATTTGTAATACTGGAAAAATGTCAGCATATAGCATATGTATCACCATAATATGTATCAGCATATAGCATATGTATCACCATAATATGTATCAGCATATAGCATATGTATCACCATAATATGTACCAGCATATAGCATATGTATCACCATAATATGTTTGTTTGTTTGTTTGTTTTTTATTTTGTCATAGTCGGGAAAAAATTAATTGAGAAAAAAATAAACAAAATGACAGGGCCTATGGCGCAATAGCACTGTAGCTAGTCGGGGCACCGAGCCATGAATGGTTGACAGTTATATAAGATTTTTGTTTAGGTTTTTGGAAGTTTTAGCAACTTAAAAAAGTATTATTTTTTTATCTGGAAATTTGCCATTAGATGGTCTCTCAGGGCAAGTTTGAAACCAGCCTCCCTCTCCACAGCACGAATAGAACTAGGCAATATGTATCAGCATATAGCATATGTGTCACCATAATATGTATCAGCATATAACATATGTATCACCATAATATGTATCAGCATATAGCATATGTATCACCATAGCAACAGTCACAAACACACTAGTACACACCATAACAACAGTTGCAGCTAAAGACAAAGCTGCATTCTGGACAGGTTTGTACACAATGACCTTAGCCCTGCCATGCAAGGAGCACCAACTTAAACCCAAAGCAAGCTACCAGCTATAAAAGGCTGACATAACAAAACCACATGATGAGCACTACACAGTTACAACATGGAGGTAAGCAAGGAGTGTATATCCAGCAGTACAGCTGCCCACTCTCTCTAAAGCTAGGATACAGACAGCCTTAGAGCAATTGGATTCTATACCTGTCTGTTGGCTGGTGACGCCCCGTCTCTTCCCTAGAAACCCAATAAACTAGAGTACAACAGCTACAGCCAAAGCAAAACACTACACCAGTTAACCAGCTATATGTCTGTCAAGTTGAAGACAGATTAAATATCCGAGAATGTGGAAGCAGACGTAGTTAGTCCTATTGGAGATTTATGTATGAATTTCTAGATATTCTGAAAACTGGATGAATTATACAATCTACTGCAATATTCTCCATTTAACACTTTCAATTACTCTCTCCTGGAGTGATAAAGTGCTCAACTTTTTAAATAATTTAGTAAAGTGCTTCAAGTGGTTGGAGAAATAGACTTTCATTTGCTTTCCACAGATGAAAGTAGACACGCCGCCTGTAATTAGTACTTGCTATTAGAATTGGAGAGTTGATTGCCTAATCAATATAACACTGCATTCCTGTTGTCAACTTAATGCCAACGCAATATACGCTGAAACATTTCGGTTAGGAGTTATAATTACAATATGCATAAATTGACTTCCCTTGACGTTTTCTGTTTATTTGCTTCCGTTCCAAAATGGTAATAGCAAAATATGCAAGTGTAATTTTGAATGGGTTTAAAATTATTACTGGAACAGCTGTATATAGTATTCTTTACGCTTGAGCCTTTACTTGTTACAATATACAAGGTATAGACTATAAAACAGAGGCTATAGAGTATGCAGTAGGAACACAGACTAAGTATATTGGCACACAACACAGCTGCAAGTAAGCTACAGTAAGACAGAGCATCTGCACCAGAATAAAGGTCTGGTTATACTGAAACATTTCCATGGATATTTTACGCCAACTCTTTTCAAGTCACAATTGTGACAGTGCAAGTTTCCTCTCCTAAACACACTTAGCTTGAGTTCTACATCTAAACAGTAACTCTCAACCTGTCCTGTCTGAAGAACGCAGCTAACTACAGAGAGGGTGACATTAGATACAGTCATACTAAAGCAGTGGGCATACTAGCCGTACTGACCTTTAATAATCTTGTAGGTGACTTCCCCGCCAGTGGCTGGAAGGTCAGCATCTTGGGCCACCAGGTTTGTGATCACTGTACCTACAGGGATGTCCTCTCTCACCTTCACCACAAACTCAGGCTTCATGAACTGCGGGGCGTTATCGTTGACGTCCGTTATGTGGATAATTACGGTGGTGGTGGCAAACCTAACCTCTTCGTGTCCGCCTGCAACAGCCACCATGTTCTAGAACAATCTATCTGATATATCTATCTAATAGTAGTAACTAGCAACTACTAGTAATAACTAGAAACTAGCAATGTTCACTAGTAGGCTGAGTTACTTCTAATAACTGCACAAGGAATATTGATTGACTTCAAGCCCCCTAACTCAACCGTTGCCTACAAGAGCTCAGTTGACAATGATGTCTACAGATGAGGCTCAGTACCTGGCATATCGGAGGCCTTGACCTCTAGAATATGTCTGTCTTTACTTTCCCGGTCCAGAACTCCTCTCACCATAATCTTCCCTGTAGTTTCATCAATAGCAAAGTAGGGTGTTTCAGTGACTAGACTGTATTGTATCTGAAACACAGAAATCCGACTAAATTAGCATCTGTAATATGTATGTGTATATATGTAACATGTACGTGTAATATCTATATGTATATATGTAATATCTAGTATGTATATATGTAATATGTACGTGTAATATATGTATATATGTAATATGTACGTGTGATATGTAATATATATATATATATGTAATATGTAGTATACATATATATTTGATATGTATATGTATTATATGTAACATGTACGTGTAATATGTAATATGTATATATGTAATATATAGTATGTATATATGTATATATGTAATATGTATATGTATTATATGTAACATGTATGTGCAATATGTAATACGTATATATGTAATATGTACGTGTAATAAGTTACACAATATCCCAGTGTCTGAGGGCCAGATGTACCAACACAATACTTACTCTGCCATTGTTGTCGATATCATCATCCCGGGCCATGACTTGTAACACCGTAGTAGCAATGCTAGCAGTTTCATTAATGTAAGCTTCATAGTAGAGATCACTGAGAAACCTCGGGGAGTTGTCGTTAGCGTCTAGTATGTTCAGCCTGTAGATTCAAAGCACGTTATATTTATTAGTAATATAAATAATATATATACTGTACAATATATAGCAATAACACTATGACTATTATAATTACTACCAACTAGCTCAGGTGATCCCACATTAATTATTCACCAATAATTTATAAGTTAAATGAATTTTAACCAGTTGCAAGTATTATTAAAATACTATAGTAGAATTAGTCAGCATTTTACACTCAATCAAGGAAAAACTCGAGGGTGGACTCCCGCCCAGCCTTACCTGATAATGATGGACGTGTTCTTAGGGTTACGATCAGCGCTGTCTGAGGCTACAACTGTGAGAGTGTACCTGGGAATCGTCTCCCTGTCTAGAGGCGCAAACACTATCAGAGCTCCTGTGCTACCGTTGATAGCAAAGTGACCTGCAAAGGATGAATAAACAGCAGTGAGGACATGCCTATAGCCTTTCACAGGAAAATCTCATACTCTTTTGGCAAGACATTCCTCAGCAACCTTTCTTAGGTTTGGTAGAAATGAAAGATAATGGAGTAACCTGCTACATAAAATCTATTTGAAATCCATGTCTATTTGACTGGACATGACATGTGACATCAGGTGGCATGTGACATGTCATGTGACATCAACTAACAAGTAACATAAGACCAGCACTAGCAGCACTGTCTTCTGACTATACGTTAAAACTTTTCCCAACCAATTGGACATAACTAGCCAATCATGAACCTCGTTACAAGGTCAGAATCAGTTGAACTGATTGAAATGGATATTGCTTACAAGCCATATGTTTGGAGAGTTAATTAAAGGCATAATTAAGAAGATATAAGCTTATTATATAATAATTATAAGTTGTCACAAGCCAACTGTTGTCAGCATGTAAAACAACTGGACTATATAACCAGACCATCTGCCTTAAGGATTAGGGAGGAGAATTAGCAGATGTTTTGATGAAATAAAGACAGCATTGATCCGCTGACTCTAACAACTGAGCCAGGCTTCCTTATGTAATACAGGTGAGTTAGGAAACAGTGCCAATAGTTGTTTTCCTCTCATTTTGAATATATAATATGTGGAGTTTAACTGCAATAATAAGCCACTTCTTTGTGCTGAGATAACAATCAGAGAAATTGAGAATACAATAATACTCTAACAACTAGTCTATTATCCAAGTGCAGGCAACTGTTAAACCCACCCAAATGTTTCTTTGATTACAACCCCAAATATAATGGTTTTGATTGTCATTGAGATAATGGCAGGTATGCTAAGCCGACAGATTAATTACCTCAAAACATTAACAACTAATAACATAAATCACTGGGACTCAGTCCCTGTAGTGAGCTCAAGACTGGTGACTGGCTCCACGAACTCATTTTTAAAAAAGCAAATCAAATAACTGAAATATTTCATAAATGGTGACTGGCTCCACGAACTCTGTTGGGACTCTTTTTAGAAAAGCAAATAACAACTAAAATATTTCATAAATTAGCCAATCAATATCATATTCACTACACTTTTCACCTTTGAGGCTGCGAAAATCTATTTTACAAACTTGTTACAGGTAGTCTAGACTAAGCAAAGGGACATCAACTACTGAGTCTCGTTGGTAGAGACACACCTGACTGGCCACACAATCCAGCCCCTTACCTAGGGAATTGCCGTCAGCAATTGTGTACTGTATAAGCCCGGCAAAACCAAAGTCCTCGTCGGAGGCTGTGATGTGAGTGACAATGCTGCCGAGGGGCAAATCTTCGGGCAGCGAGTACTGTGTGGAGGAAGTGACAAACTCGTCAGCAAACACAGGTCTGTGATGATTGGTCAGGTGCTCAGTGGACGACAACACGAGATCTTCACGGCTCGGGTTTACTTCCTGTGAGAGCTGAAACAGTAGACATCAATGAAAGAGAGCTGAAATAGTAGACATCAATGAAAGAAAGCTGAAATAGCAGACATCAATGAGAGGGAGGTGAAATGGTAGACATCAATGAAAGGGAGGTGAAGTAGTAGACATCAATGAAAGAAAGCTGAAATAGCAGACATCAATGAGAGGGAGGTGAAATGGTAGACATCAATGAGAGGGCATTATGTTCTCTTGTAAGCCTCCAAAAGTTCAAAAACTCAAATTGAAAATCTCTAGTAGAAAACTGTGCAAACAAGTGAAACCTTTAGTCACCTTAAGCAAATAGCTTAGCAAATCAAAGCTAGTAACTAGAGTTAATGGAGCAAGCTGGATAACTTAGTTAATGAATTGCTTCTGTTTTATGATAATTAATAACAAATTAATGCTGCTGAGATCAGCTCATTATAATAATTAATAAAGTTATAAATATCCGTGGCTAGGAATAAAGTACCTTCAGGGCATCTTGGTAAGTTCTCTTAGCAGCAGACTCTGAGCATTCCACCTGCACATAGTTGGGAACAGAGTCTTCGATCTTCACAATAAACTCTAGGGGCTCTTCTGCAGTGTGTGACCCATCAGAAACTATAAGAGAAGGAACCCAGTCTAAATAAACCTGATACAGTATACACTACCTGATACAGTATACACTACCTGGTACAGTATACACTACCTGATACATTCTACCTGATACAGTATATACTACCTGATACAGTACATACTACCTGATACAGTATACATTACCTGATACAGTATACACTACCTGATACACACTACCTGATACACTATACACTACCTGATACAGTATACACTAGCTGATACAATATACATTACCTGATACAGTATACACTACCTGATACACACTACCTGATACAGTACACACTACCTAATACAGTATACATTACCTAATACAGTATACACTACCTGATACAGTACACACTACCTGATACACACTACCTGATACAGTACACACTACCTGATACAGTATACACTACCTGATACAGTACACACTACCTGATACACACTACCTGATACAGTATACACTACCTGATACATAGTAGGAGTAGGTTCTGTCTACATAGGGGTGGAGGGACTCAGTTGTGGATACGATGCCAGAGTCAGCGTGTATACTGAGCAGAGTGTGGGAGAGTGTCGCTGACCTTATACTGTACGTCAGCGAGTTGAGCGAGCCATCTAAGTCCCTAGCCGTAACTTGACTAACTCTGTAATCACTTGATAAGTCCTGCAACATCAACACCGAAACTCAACTTCACAATACAGCAGGTCTTATAAGTAGTTTTCAAAAAGTTAAACATATCATCCTATTTTTATGGAGAATCATGCAAAATATGACAGTCTGTATTTTACCCTTTCTGCAACTTAATTAAAATATAATCAAAAACATGTGACGCACAAAACATACCTTAGACAGTTTGAGTTCGCATCTGGCATATTCAAATATAGGCTTATTATCATTGACATTCTCCACAGACACAGTGAACACTTTCTCTGTCTCCCGTCGATAAGGGGAGCCCCTATCTGATGCCCGCACTGCCAGGTGGTATAGTTTAGGTCCTATGTCGTAGTCTATGCTGCCACTTAATCGTATCTTCAAACAAACCAAATTATGAGTTGATATTCTGATACACTGATAGAAGCTAATTACTGAAGTAACATTTGACACTATTTGAACAGCAATAAGCCAGCTTGTAACTCTTGATAATACTCATTGTAACTTTGTGTAAGAAGCTAGCAAGTGCTCTCAATAGTTGGAGGAAATAGCTTGAGTTCTTCACTGAGCAAGTAGCTTGAGTTCTTCAACAATGTATAAATTATTGCAGTGACAAGGTATCCACACAATATACTCCGAAAAAAAATGACTTACTCAAGAAACTACAAATATTTCCCTAATTTTAACATAGAGGCCCACAATAAAAAAGTACTAAAAAAAGTTTTCAAAGTGAGTTGAAAAAAAATATGATAGGAACGGATTTTGAAGCCTACAGGAGCACTGAGATCAAAGATTAAACAGTCTGTTAAATTAAATTGGAAACTTCAGATAGGTTTGGCAACTAATCAAACTCGGTCCATCTACTTGTACTCAGAGGCATGACTGCTAGACTCAGCCTGATTTTCCTGCATGTTTTATTTCCTTCTAAAGTCTCAACACTCTTTCAAACCCCTTCGAAAATTAGACAGATGGCACTTTTATTGCCCGTTAATTTGAGTGTGAGGCTATGCAGACTGTAAGAGTATGCAGACTATGTAAGACCTATCAGCAACTCATACATGCCCTTCACTGCAGTTTGTATTTAGTCATTTGCATGTATTATTTATGAGGTTCCCAGAGGGGCTTGTGTTGCTAATTCTATTGGGAATGCTTGGCTCTACTCTTTAGTAGCTTCACATAACTTGGCAGAAAAATGATGCAACAAAGTTTCCGCTCCCACAAAGTTTAAATTTCAAATTCTTAAATAAAAACATTCACCTGTTGGTTTATGTTAATTATGAAAGTTTAAATTATTGAAAATGGTGGCCATTTTGCTGTCAGAAAAGCATAGGCAGGTTGAGTTGTGGAAACTGTTCAAATAATTAGGTGGCGTAATATATAGTGGTATCATGATATACCAGTATAGATTAGTGTATATATATATCATGATATATCAGTAGATATCATGATATATCAGTAGATATCATGATATATCAGTAGATATCATGATATATACTGATATATTACAAATATATACTTATACGTACTGATACGCCAGTATATATAAATTTATATCAGCATATATAAATATATATCAGCATATATAAATATATATCAGTATATATAAATGTATATCAGCATATATAAATGTATATCAGTATATATAAATATATATCAGTATATAGGGTGATCATGGTTAAGGAATCCCACTAACCTCTCCATTGAACGGGTCAATTTGGAAAGGAAGTTGGTCAGAGTTGGTGAGAGAGTACGTGATGAGAGCATTGTCTCCGGAGTCAGCATCTGTCGCACTAGCAATAGTCACCAGGGTGCCTGAAACACACGGCAGCGACATACTGTAACTTAGTAGGTTACTACAACACATTTGGCACTATTACAACACAGTGTATATTGTTAGCAGTTTTTGGTTGTATTATAACATTTTTGTGAATTTTAAAAGCATAATACTTTAGGCTATTATATATATGTATGCAAAGTCTATATAGTGCAGATAGCGCATATATAATACAATATGATCTAATATAATATACTATAATATAATATAATAAATGTTGACCCAAAGAACTGCTTACCAACAGGGCTATTTTCAGCAACTGGTTTTTCTATTGAAGATGAAAACACAGGGGAGTTGTCATTTTCGTCTCGTATGGTGACTATGAACTTTACGGTATATTCAAACCTTTCCAATACACTTAGCTTGGCTCTCAGTCGAACCTGCAATATGAAAATGGTAGTAGTAGCAGTAGCAGTAGTAGTAGCAGTAGTAGTATTAGTAGTAGTAAAAGTAGCGCTAGTGGTAGTGGTAGTAGCAGTAGTCGTAGTACTGGCACAAATGGTATCAGCAGTTACAAAATGAAAATATTTTTTCCTATTTGCATTTAAAATCATACATTTAATAAATAAAAGCCTCAACTTGGCCTCAAGATAAGTTAGTGCAGGTAAATTCAGCCCACCACTTTAACAAGGAGTTTATTATTGAAGTTGAAATAAATTGATATCAAATGCTTTGTAATTTGTTAGTTGATTTCACCAAATGCTCGCCCCACACTAATCCAAACACTAGACAAATATAAAGCTCTATACAAACTGAATTCTAAGGAAAAGTATTTTCTAATTTCACGGACACACAATAGAGAAGTGACCAACTATTGACATATGGTGTAGCTAATCACAGCCCTTTTGTCTATCTCAGCAAACATAGTATGAATACTAAAAACAATTATAAACTAAATTACAGCCAGCTAAACCAGTTCAACAAAACCAACATGGAGTACTGCAGCTTAAACTAAGAGAGGTTTTCAAGTCTAGTTTCAGTATTTTAGTATTACTATGTTTCAAGTATAAAGATATTCTCTGCATCTAAACTCCTATCAACTGTAGAAATAGGTTCCTATAATATATAACATGTTCTTCTGCTGTACATGTGTGAGCTACAGCCAGTTAGTTCCAAGCTTTTCTATGTAAAATATTAATTATTAAAACACTGATGATATAAAATATTGATCCTATAAAGCATAAAAAGTATGTGGTATGATCAGACAATTGAGAAAACTTTCATGATTTCTAGAAAAAAACTTTCTCAGTTATTGAAACTAGCAGACCAAACGAACCTCAAGACGAGTTTGATAGCTTTTCTCAGCGTCGACAGGTTTCTTGAGAAAGAGAACGCCACTGGTGGAGTGAACTCTGAAGACATCAAGGTCATCCGAGGCTATCCGATACGTGGCGTCGAGGGAATCTTTGGGTGGAGCTATGTAGTGCAGCGGGGTACCTGACAACCAAATGCATTTATTAGTAGAACTAACTGGAGTTCTAACAAGAAAGCTGATTGGTCAACTGCTGCTAGAGATTAGCCTGTGATCTAAACACTCACCAGCGGGCAACCCCTCATCTATCTCTAGGAACACAGTCTCCTCTTCCTGTAGCTCTTTGTTGGACGTGATAACATCCAGGGATATGGTAGTAGTAGAAGACTTGACTGGGGTACCATTGTCCCAGGCCTGGATGGTTATGTTCACCTGACAAACAAACTCACAGACTAGTCACAATCATCTATACTAACAAGTTCGGGAATACTATCTCACACCAATTTGTATATGATGTCCAGAGTAGCCAAAAAGACTTGATTATACAAGCAAGGAAGTCACAAGTATTCAGTTTGAGTACTACTCTACATCTACCTGCAAACTTCAGTTTAGAAAATTCTTTTTTTATATAATGTAAGGAAAGAGAGGAAACACAAAGTATATGTATTCTGCTTACAGAAGTGTAGAGGGGGACTAAAGGAGTGTAGAGTGGAACTAAAGGAGTGTAGAAAGAAACCACTTTAGTTCAAGTTTTTTCAGCCAGCAGTCAAAATAGTTGAAATGTCAAACATTTAATTTCACAATGACTTAGTGAGTCTCGTGAGTATTACAGCAATTTTACTGATAACATTAGTAGTGTGTTGAACTGAAGGTATTTTCTTATCACACCACATCTAAATAGCAAGATTAGCCATCTGTAAATATAAGTAAGTGAGCTTAGCATGATTTCTATGTGGTCTCAGGGCTGGGGTAGCCTTAGGGCTGGCGTACCTGATGTCCGATATCACGTAAAGATTCGGCGACTTGCAGTTGATACTCCGCAGCGTGGGGTTGAGAGAGAGGTGTGGGCCTCAGGCTAAAATATAGTCTCACATCTCCGATGTTGGAGCTCGTTGCTGATATGATCTCCACAGATTGAATGTCTCCATTGGAGCCCGAGTCAACGTCCAACACCTTAGAAAGAGACAACTATAGTCTAAGTTCCATAATATTAGTAAAGATGGGAGGGTGTCACGCCTCTCTCTTGAAACACAAAGAAACTAATCTTCAAGAAAGATAGTGAGTAAGAGTGGACCCGACACGGCCATGACCTCAACAGGAAATGCACACAGATTAGCATTAGCTGATGCATATTGATAACTGCTTCATCTCGACTAATAGAAAGTAACGTCACAGTGTACACTTCCTGTATACTGATAGTCTTGTCATACGAACAGCAGAAATACAACCAATAGCCAACTACTGTTTGATTCTATCAATTATATTGTTTACAGAGAAACACTGGTGACTCTATGAACGCTATGCTGACTTTTTACGTTACCTTTATCAGCAGGATAGTGATTCCCACAGGTGCATACGCATTGACTGGGGGTCTGTCGTTGACAATAAACTCTGGGGTGTTGTCATTTCGTTGAATAATGTTGAAAACAATTTCAGCTTTAGTCTGACGACCAGACCCTCTGTTGGAGGCCACTATGTAGTTGGAATACTGTCTTTTAGCTGCAATTAAGAGACAGGGCAATGGTTTACAAGCACAAGCTATGGCATATAGAAATTGTACTAGCTTTACAGTCTATGCCATATAATACTCATACATAAGAAACCATTCAACTAAAACTTGCAATATATAGAAGTCATAGTTCAATGCAAGAAACAGCTAACATCAGTTCTAATGAGTTTGTATAAGATAGTTTGAGGAGTTATGCTTCCTATCAGCACACTTACTTGTGGTAGTCATGTTTCTTGTACTGTAAACATCGCCGAGGGTGGGGTGTACTGCAAACTCCGGCATCCAGTCCTCAAAGGAGTAGTAGATCTCCGCATTAAACCCTTCGTCAGCGTCCGTAGCTTGGACATTGCCGACAGTAGAGAATAAGTCGGTAGATTCCGGAACATCAAACATATACTTGAGTTGAGTGAATAGAGGTGGGGCATCATTGATATCTAGTATGGTAACGTCTACCCTAGTCACAGTGTCTTCTTGTGTCCCGTTGGTAAAAGTTATCACAGCTTTGACATTGAGGGAGTAGAATGACTTCCACTCTCGGTTGAGATTCGTTGAGCCGTCTGTTTTAGTTCTGATGAAGAGGAACGCAAAGTCTCCGACTCTCAGAAGTTCGGCTTTAAACTGATTGGTTGGATCGGAAGTACGACTGGACTTGGTGATGCGGTATTTAATATTTGCTACGTCACTTGGGTTGGGGGTATGAATGCCCATCCTATGCTCTGTAGTCACATATAATTTCTCACATGCTACAGAACATTCCTTAATATTCCCTGTATAAGAAGGTCGTGTGAAGGTCAAACCACTGGCATCAGTGGCCAAAGACAGCATGTGTATCAAAAACAGGCTGACTCTGGCGAAGTGCCAGCGGCGGAAGTGCCATTTAGCCGTCATTTTAGACAGAAAGATTTACCATCAAAATGGAGATCCCCATCCCTCTCCACGTGAACAAAGAAATGCCAGCAGGTGTACCTGAAACAGTCAAATAAGATAAATAGGAATGTGCTGGGACTGCTAGAGCATGTTCGTCTCCATGGCAACGGGGAATTATAACATTCACACAGAGAATTGGCCAAACTGTAGGCTTTAATCTTGTCTAATGAACTGAAATGACAATCATAAATATATCATTTCAATTCTTAGGAAAATGCCTAAATTGAAAGATAATTATGCAGAAAAAATACATTAAATAAAATATCTGGAGGCTTATGGCAGGTATAGCCATTCATGAATATTTTAACTTGTTAAACAGGGAGAAGAATTTAAATCTGGATTTATTATACCACCACATGACTCAGAAGTTAGAAATTAAAAATAATTATCATTGCTTTAATTGTTATTAGGTTCAATTAAACCAGTTCTGAGAGCTGAGTCTGGAGACTGACTGGAGATATAAGATCTCTGAACAAAGAGGTATTAGTTGCAGAAGAGGAACGTAAGGTGGAAAAGTTGATCTATATTGTTGTCGAAATAAATAAGCTGTTTAGGAATTTGAGATGGCCAAAATACAGTGCTCTCTCTACATCTCACTAAGCTGTGGGTCCTCCAAACCTCAATTCGTTCCATATTAGATTACCACATTCAACCCATGAATCTGTTCTATACACACATGCTTAAGCCACAAAACGGGGGCCTAACCCTTCTTGGTGACCTATGGAAATAGATTTGTGAGATATGGAGAGAGCACGGTATCGTCCTTATTGCATTTAAAATATTTACTGATAAATATTTGCTAAGTCGTTAAAGGCAGTCAGCCATTAACACCAAAAGTGTATATGATAAAGATGACTCTACAGGTACTACGCAAGACTGGTAACTGGTAACTGTACAATCAGTCAAATAATTGTCATAGCGTGACCATTACTTGGTAACTAATCTCTGATAGGTATCAACCTGCAGCTACTACACAGCAATCTGAAGACATCTTGGGTCAGTCTTGTGACAACTCGAGACTCTCAGGCTACACTTTATTTTCATAAGAAGGTAGCCCCAAATCCTGACATCTTTGCACTAAATTCCCAACCACACAAGATTGTGAAATCAGTTCTAGAATAAACTGATTACCTAACACAAGGCAGCTTGACAGTTCAATAGACTAGCAGGCAGCAAGGCAGCATGTTACAGCAAGGCAGAATGTTACATTGTACAAGCAGTTAAAATAACAAAGTATCCATTTCATCAGCTGCTGGAATCCATCAACAAGCTCTTTGAGATGAAAAGCAGAAAAAGGAGAGTAAAAGACAACGAGTGAAGTGAATAATGCAGTGTAACACAATAGAGTCTATTCAGCTATGTAATGGACATCCTGCTTAATAAACTCTAGCTACTCAGTCAATAAATTGCTACAGAAAATCTATTTTGTCAATGAAAGAACACACTAGACTGAGCATGTAACGAGACTGGTTTATCACAAGCTATTGTTTCAACAAAACTTCTTCCGAAATACAGCTGTGGTTTATTAGATATTCGTGTTGAAAAAGCCACAAACCTTTATGGTTGTTTTCATAAATTATTCGTTGTGGCTAAAAGGTTATTAGCAACCCCACCAAGTCGCAATTAAGTAGCCAACACTTGAACTTAGGGAGGGAAGACACTAACCTAACTATTCTGTCACTGTGTGAGAACTGAGAGAGAATTAGTAGAGTGATGAAGTAGTGGTAGACTAGTCACCTTATCAGAGTGAGATGGGAGTGTGAATCAGAAAGGCAATATATTGTCACAAATACTTTCTTAATTCCCCTATCTACATTCACGCAATGACCCATATATCCAATCACAGTGTAAACAAACTTTTATCAATCTATCATTTAGTTAAATGATAATAACTACCAACTCTGAGCTGTTGAGTTGTTAGAATGGAGTTGAAACTCAACTTGGCCAGTAGATTGTGAAGCTGCAAGCTTGTCAAGCAACAGCAAACTTTTCGAAAGGAAAATTCTAACTTTCTCAACCTTTGCATTAAAATATAACTCCTTATTTAGTCCTGTCTGTAGAGTCGTTCTTATTACCTAAACTGCTAGATATTTACGCACATAGCACAGGGACAGCACATAGCACAGGGACAGCACATAGCACAGGGACACGTCAGGAAGTGAAGTAGGTATTCATCAGCATTACAAGCTGTACCTGCTGCATACACAATAGACTACTAGAGTAGGTCTAAAATTAAAACTCCATTTCACTTCCTTTCATCAGCTCTTAAATGCAAGTAGCCATTCAAGTGTTTTCAACAGCCCCGTATCAGGTTTCTTCAATATCCACACCCGAAACTGTACGCCTTACAAAGGCAGTCATTTAAAGCAAACACAGCCACCATTAAGCACAAAAGATTCCAACAAGAATGACTGCTAGGCTTAGTAACACCAAGCACTTGGAGGGGGGGGGGCAGCAAGCCCAGTCCAGTAGCTCCTAATCTCCTACTAAACACAAGGAAACTAAGCACTAGTATTCGCTATATCAGGTAGCTCCTTATTACCTTCAGCCTACTTGTATGAATGTCTTGGAAAGTTGAGAATCAATTAAACTCTGGAAATTCCTTGGAAAGAAATGAAGCAATGACTACGGAGTTTGAAATGCCAACAAGTTTTACAAAAGGAAATGAAGTTTTCTTCAGTAAAGTGTGTGTAGTTTATTAGAATACTCTCCAAATCCCACCTCATTCCTCCACTTAACACTCCATTGTCAGAGTTTGAATGACTGCTTAAAGGCGACTACTTGGCAAGTCACAGTTTATCCCCCAAAAGAATTTGATAAATGTTAGAAATAGTCAGTGTTCCATGCAGAACCATACATTTAGTAAGGGGGATTCAGAGTAGCAGCCCAAACCATATCCTTATTCAGACAAAGTACTAGATTATTTCAATGTTAGCTCTGGCCGACAGTTTTTATAAAAAAAATGTCCACCAAATGAAATACTGGATACAGATTAAGCTTGTACAATTGCATTACAATTTTTAGTTATAAAAAACGATTTAAAAAAAGAAAACGAAAATAATTTGCAATTTCATAAGTTATTTATATAACAGCAAAGTGCTAGAGAAAAGTCATATCCACACAAACATTAGACTAGTTTAACATTTTGGACTAGCATTGCAAGCATTGAATTCAAATGCATAGAGGTAATCAAATGCTTGAATGCCTTGCTATGCTTTTCATTGATTTGCTAAATAATTGTGTATTTACTTAATTCCAAGAGCAAACAAGTTCCCATTGGGATATGAGTAATACTGAAGCCTCTCTCAACAAGCCACAGTTAATAAACTATTTTCTAACTCGGCTCAATATTTTGTATTCAATTTATATTCTCAGTGAAATTGAATTACTCCTTCATTCAAAGTGCAAAGGATTAACTTGGGACAACAAGTATGGGCAAGTCGAAACTGCACAGGCCTACGGCGGACAGTACAGGCCTTAGAGCGTACAGTGCACTGGGTGTGCGAACTGCTCAGTCTGGTTTTATTAATCATCACAGTTTGATATTTTAGTTGGTTGAAGATAGGAGATATTAACGTCTGTACAATCCACAGTTAAAACCTCGGACAACTTATTAATGAAAATTATAAGCAGCCTAAACACAGCAGCAAATACTGCTTATATTAGGAAATAGTTAAACCACCATTTTGGTGGTTCAACTTGCTCATTTTATTCTTTAATGAAACTTACAATAGGTACTACAAACAATTTGTTACATAAATCTCGACAAATCCCATTTAGCAAATATCTACTGAAAGATGGAAGAACCCTATTGAGTTTGATGCTTGGTGAAATGAAACTAAATTAACTTAGGGTTGGCTTAACCAAGTAGCTTGGTAGGGGAGACACCTTTGTAAAGTAAGTTGTTAGTAATTCATTAAACTGAGGGTCTGACGAATGAGTAAATCAATGAGTTTCATATATACTCAGCTGCCAAGTATTTGTTGATTGGTAATTAATTAAAGTGTAAACAAAAATTAATTTAAAACAAGCTTACAAATTAAATGTTGTAGAACCCACACTTTATCTGAGTATAAAAGTTTTACAGAAAAGGTCCCTCAAGTTATAATAAGCATATAGCCAAGTGAGAAACAACTTTTCAGTACTCAAGAACAACAGAAATCTATTGCAGAGTTGACTGAGCAAACAAACATGGCATCTTTGGGGATGGGAATCAATTAAAACATTCCTTGAGGGGCGACTGTGATATGAAAGACAACAATGAGTAGAACTGGACTAATACAACTGCCACCAACCTCAACTATGGCTAAATGAGCAATTGATAGGTTATCGGAAGTGCAAATACATAATAAAACCATATCAATGAACTGGTAATAGATCTATACGAGAAGATAAAGCCAATGATGAGTAACAGAAGACAATGGTGCTGATATGAACCCTGAATTGGGCCAATCAGAGAACAAGGATTGCCCAGTGGGGGGGGGGCTGAGCAGGTAGGGGATGGGCAATTTAGTTGACAATGGTGCAGTTTGAAAACAAAAAAAAATGATAACACAGTTCCAACTAAAACTATTATTAAAAATACTTTAACATCATCACCTTTAAAAATCTATGGCACTCAGTGGCAAGTTACAAGTAACAAAGTGTTCCAAAGTTCCAAAGTGATCCAACATTAATAGAACAATGGCAGAGCAGTAGCAGGACTGGCAGAGTATAAATAATAGATACAAACTGTGTCCTAACTCTATTCCTCTACTACAGTGTCAACTAGTAAAGTCAAATAAATATAATTGATACCAAACTTAAACCAAGTAAAACATCTGTAACCATTTGAGCTATGACTGTGAATTTATTCAATTTTCTACAGATAGTTTCTACAATTAGTAGCAAAGCCTGTTGCTATTCAACTTGCTGGTGTTGTAAAGTGACAAAAGATGAGAAACAGCAATAAGACTATAATCCTCATTCCATTAACTACTATCCTAGCAAGCCCAAAAAATTGGTAGTATAGGTAAAGCAATGTGCAAAGTGGAGAGAGTAAACAAAGACTGAACTTACAGAGGAATTTAAAAGGAAGTATAACAAGCAACTTATCCTACAAGTGTTGTTTTGAATTCTTTTGGTAATTTTCCTAATTAAAGAAAATATTTAAAATGATCTTTAGTTTATGACAATGAGGTTCAAGTATTCACTTTGATGTATTTAACTCAACCACAGTACAGTTTTAGTACCTACATGTCTCACATGTACAGATATATTAGATCTGATGCATATATGTAATAGTATATCTAAAATTATGTTTACTTTTTACAATTAATCTATTTTTAAACCATTGCGTTAATTCACATATAATGCATAATTTATCGTAACAAAACCGAACACTAAAACAAAACATTATTAAACTAGCATTTTATGAATACTATTAAAATAAATTGAAAGTTAATACTAACACGGTCAGTGTAGCAATCGCAACGTTAATATAAATTAAACTTTAATTTACAGCTATAAGTTATAATAGGGTGCAGGTCATTTCGTAGTACACACTTTTTCAGGTCGTACACATTAATATAAATTAACCAAAATACATATGTTTGGTATTTATTTATTATTTGATGTGTGAGTCATACAATACTCGCACTTTTCATGCCTTCATGTTTTATACTAATAGATTAATATACAACATTGATCCATTGGTGACATAGGTTGTAAGAAATAAGTAAACTAGTATCATTCAAGGAGATTTCCAGTGGTCAATTTATTATTTATTTTGTGTACGAAATGGTCAGCAGTTTGTGTACAAACGACAGTAAGTGTAACCCGTTATAATATTAATAAATAACTTGAAGTTTCTAGCTGATGAGTAAAACCAAACTAAATGTTGAACAATACTTAACACTTGCCATAGTATTTGATCATTAATGACAATGTAATGATGAAATCACAAGAGTGAGAACGCTAAACGTTAAACTTAATAACCACTACGTCTGCTGCTCACTAGCTCATCATCTTCCCCGGTAGTGTCTTGCCAAGAACCATTAAATTTAGAGTCACCAGAACAAACATACATTGAAGAATTAACAGAACATCCACTTATTGTTAAGAGTTGAACGTTAACAATAACTGTTTGTGTTTTGTGAGTTAATCTGTAGACGAAGTTAAGTAAATTGCACACTGACACTGTAGAATAAACGAGGAACTCGTATAAGTATAACAATAGTAGGTAATATTAACCATAGGCATAAGATAAAGATCAAGATGATATGTGTTCCTCGTCTTGAGTGTTCGATATCTTCAATTTCAAAGGTATTCAAAATCAAAATGACATAATATTAATAATAATTAGTATTTTTTAATTCTATTTACCTGGTTTCACTTTGTTGTAATAGATTTAAATTATCCGTAAGTATGTAAAATAGCTACAATTCTAATGCCTGCCAGTACTAGTAGTCAGCATAAGATAATAATTGATATATCTCCAATCTTCGTCGCCTTTTTACACTTACATTTACAGAGATGATTGAATGTTAGAAATGAATGAAAAGCACGAAGTCGAACTATCCAACTCCCCGCTTGATTTAAAGATCGCCACGTGCTATTGACTTAACACCACGCCTATTTTTTATCATTGGGCCACACTGTGACAAAACGTGTACGATGGGCCAATAAAACAAATTAGCATTTTTATGAGTAGATAACTCTAAAAGAAAACTGTTTTGCTAAGTGGCCGTGACACAGACCGGTTTTGCAAAACAGAGATTTAAAGTACTGAAGTGGCCTATAGATTAGCGAGAAAATTGTTGTTTTCTCAAGTTAGGATATCTGGTTTTAGATATAATGGCTGCCCTTTGTCGAAATGCTTGTAAAAAGCTTTCATTAAATACATTTTTCACTCCAAACGTTCCTGTATGTTTCAATGTGAAACGAAGTTTGCGTACAGATCCGGAGTATGAATTTGAACGTTTATTTATTACAGAAAGTTTACAAGAAAAACTTTCTAAATTAGAAAAATCATCTCCAGATACTCATACTGCTAGCATAACTTTTGGTGATGGTCTTCCTAAAGTAAGAGATGGGCTTCCAATTGAAGACCAGCAAGGCCATAGCTTAAATAAAGAACGACTTCGTAAACACACTACTAGAGCGCAGCGTTTTAGTAATTCATTACTACTTAGTCGCTTTGATCAAGCTGGTTTGAAGCCGATCGACTTGACTGGTGTTAACGACACATACATGCTGGAAAGTGATCCAGTCCAAGCATCCGAAGTGCTAAACCACTATGGCGTGTTGTCTGATTTATTAAATGTCCCCGTTAACAACGTGGTATTTTATCCAGATTCATCAGTTAACTTACGAATAGCATTTGATTTAGATTCAAATGAAGTGCTTCCCGTTTTTCGTGGAAATAAAGTTCACCCTGAACTTACCTCGAAGGCGCCGTCAGTTGGTTTTGAGGGAAAGTCAGAGAATTACTATACTTTACTTCTAGTAAATCTTGATGGGCATCTGCAAAATGCTGATGGGGAATATCTTCATTGGTTTTGTGGTATGATAGTTATATATTATTATATTTTATTTGTATGTTTCCTAATTTTTATTAGTAGCTAAGCCTAATGAGCAAATTTTACTATTTCAATCATTTTTCTTTTGAAGCAAACATGACTTCTGATGAAGGACTGCCAAGTGGTGAGGATTGCAGTTATTTGCAAGCTATTCCTCTGCGTGGAACTGGGTTTCATCGATATGTTTTTGTTTTGCTTGAGCACAAATCAAAAATTTCACTATCACTCTTTCCGGTAAAATATATTCTAGTCTTATATTTGTAAATATTTTATTTATTATTTCATTTTACCAAAAATCCTCTAAATATGTGTTTCATGAGTAGACATGGGATGAATGAGTCATTGTCGTAGATAAAAGATGTCCCATTGGTTGTTTGGGTTGCAATCTTAAAAAATTAGAGGCCTGAAATTTATTTGTAAAACTTTATTTTGATAACTCAAACTGTAGCATAGTGTGATTACAAGCAGTTATTCTATTTTAGGACATTGTTGAAGGTGATTTGGCATCCAGAGAGTTCTCATTTTCCAACTTTTATTCTCAGTTAGACCAAAGCAGTGTGGTCCCTGTTGATGTTCGATTCTTCCAAAGTGAATGGGACCCAACGGTTAAACACATTTTCCACCATGTCTTAGGTACCTGCTGCTACTATTAAGTATTAATACAACTAATACTGCTACTGCTGCTGCTGCTGCTATTAATAATAGTCTCACTATTACTTCTTTCACTGTTATTATATTTTTTCTAATTGCAGCACTTAGAACATGTTAATGCCAATCATTTCTCGCACAAAACAGCCAGTAGATTCAACTGTTGAAAATTCGCTGTTGATGTTACTTGCTGTTATTAGTGCAATTTTATAGTTTTATAGTTACTTGTGCAATTTTATATTTTGGATTTTTAATGTTTGTTTATAAAAAAGTGGTGACCCACGAGTTGAGAGTGTGCCAGTTGTGAATATTCTACTGTTGACTATGTGAAGTCACTAATTATGAATGCATTTCTCATTCAGATATGCCTGAACCAGCTTACGCTTATGATTATCCACCTATCATACGCAAGACGCAAACTAAGCACGCCCCAAAGCAACCTTTCCAGAGGTGAGTAGAATACATATTTGTTTTCAATATGGCTGCTAGTTCAGAGGTCAACATTGTTGAAGATTCATTTGCCGGCCTAAGCATTGCCTGTAAGCCTAAGCAGGCCCTGTAGAACTGCCCAAGTGCTAAATACATTAGGAAATTGTCTTCACTCTACTCCTGGCCACCTTTATTTGCCAATTTTTCCTTAAATACTTTTTAGGAAAGATTTTCTGCAGTTTTCATTCTTTTGTAGTTATCTGGACAAATATAGAGACAAAAAGGAAGTAGCTGAGGAAGTTATTAAGGAGCACCTCTCCGAGATTTCTCCATATTCACCCTTAGAATCCCAGCAACTTCCATACCCTCTGGCCAAACCAACCAAACCTGGAGTCTACCATGATCAGCTACCGCCCACTTGGATGCAGAAAAATGCCATCCACAAAGTTAAGAAAACTGGCAAATATAAGTATATTTACTCTGGTGACTCGTGAACTAGACTGTGAACTAGACTGTGAATGAGCCAGTTAGCTTTCTGGTCATTTAGTTTACTTCTGGCATCAACATAATATGATGGGATATTTACACCCTGCAGTTGACACTTGAACTATGTTCTTATGTATATACAGAGATCTGCCAAGTTACTCTATGCTTTTCATTCATTCTGAATTAAGGCGAACTCAGCCATTGTTTGAATTCTCTTATGGTGTAATTTTTATGATTTATTCATCAAGTACATATCACAATACATATATATAAAGACTCTTATAGTAATGTAGCAACTCCATCTAGAACTAGCAATCTTAGAGAGCAAGCTGAAAATCCATTTATGTTCATCTCGCTAATTTCAGTAATACAATGTTTCTTACAATTTGACATGAGAGTGCATGACATAAAAATTCAGTGAAAGTATTTTATGGCCACTTGCACAACATTTAGAGTTGCCCATAAGTTCAGTGCATATATAGGTCAGCTTTTACCTCAGAAGTAAAACAAATAATAACAATTTATTTTGTAAGTTGTATTCACACGAAACATTCAGAGGAAACTGTTTTTTACCAAGAAAGAAGCAAGTCAGAAAATGAAGCATGAAATGTTTTCTGCAAACAGATTTGGTACAAAAGTCATATAAATTAAATTCAAAACTTGTAAAGAGCATGCTTTTACAGATAAATAATATAGAAATAGATAATATAGAACAACTATTTTGATTGTTATACTCAGTAAAATATAGAACTTGTTAGAAAGTGTATAAATTCGGAAAAACAAACACAAGGCTATAAAAGAGTTGGTGAAGGAGAGATGCATTGGTTGACTATCACTTCAATTTGCCATGCAGGATACATGTGAGATATACTCATAATCAAACACATGAATATAGAAACTATAGTATAATAGTACTAAATTTCCTGTCTTATTTATTGTTTTATCAGATATGTAGAATTTAGCACTGCTCGTACAGTGTAGTGCCTATAGTGTAGTTACTGTAGTGTGTAGTGCCTCTAGTGTGTAATGTACAGTGTAGTGTGTACCATGTAGTGTGTGTAGTGTAGTGCCTGCAGTGTAGTGTGTACAGTGTAATGTGTGTGTGCAGTGTAGTGTGTACAGTGTAGTGTGTACAGTGTAGTGTGTACAGTGTGGTGTGTACAGTGTACAGTGTAGTGTGTACAGTGTAGTGTAGTGTGTACAGTGTAGTGTGTACAGTGTAGTGTGTACAATGTACAATGTGCTACTTTACTGCCAACTATCAGAAACCCTCATCCTCATCATTGTCATCAGCTGGTCTGATCATGTCATTGGGCAGAGTCTGGAACTCAGACTCGGGCACCTCCGCCTCAACCACCTCACCCTGCTCACCGGTCTGTGACGGTGTTGAAAGCAATGGCTGGACAATGCTATCCCCAGTTGCGGTAACAGCACCTAAATGGTTGAATAGTACTAAATATAGAAACAACCGTGATATATCCATGCAGTCTTATGACTAACTCTGGAGTACAGCTGCTTGACAGCTAAACTTGAAAGATATGCCGAAGCATGTAGCAATTAAAATTCAATATTATTTTTTGTGTGATACGCCATCGAAAATGTGAAATGTATGGAAAAACCTTTCCCTTAAATTCCATGAAAGTTATATGGGTAAAAAATGTGTTACCTTCACAATAAGGAGAAACCTCTTCATTACCAGCTGCAAGATAGCATAGGGTGCTGGAAGATGTGCTAGCCTGAGAATTTGACTGTAGAAGGAGAGCCACATTGGGGTCAGAGGTTGACGTCTCACAGCGTAGATCATCTTCAGTACTCCTGACTTTTAACAAGAAATAGAGTTGAATGTTAAACTAGCAAATGAGTTGTACTAGAAAATCCTTCAAATACTCGAAAAACTGCATCTTCTGAAGTCTTATAAAGTGAATAATTTGTTGACGAAATGATGAAAACATTCAATTAATATATTTCAAATTGCAGATAAAGTAAGTGGTGTAATTGAAACCACTAAGATCAACATTTATGTTGTATAGAAGTAGTCTAGCTAAAAGGTAACGACTTACAATTTGGGCTGATAGAGTTGTTAAGTTTTCTTAGAATCTCGTCACACTCTGGCCGAGAGGCTGCATGGTAGCTCAGCATTTTAGAAATTATGCTTATAATCACAGGATATTTATCACTGTATCTTTCAATCTCATCCTGTATAGCCATCTGGCCTGTACCAACGTCAATAAATCTTTTAATCTATAAACCACAGAGTTCAGAGTTGAAAACACACAATCATACCAAAGTGTAGAAGCAAATAGACAAGCACAAGTTTGGTAACATCACTTGCTGTACATAGTCAGGCAATTCGGCAGGTGCCTGAAATGTTTTAATCCTCTAGAGAAATAGTTTTAAAGTTTACAGTTTCTAAAGAACTAAATTACACTTGAACTCTTGAAAGTGTTTATTGTATGTCATTTCCTTTCTGTTTGTTTTCATTCAAATTGATGGCTATTTTTATTTTGAAAATTGGTTAGCTTTAACTTATATGCATTATGTAACTATTCAAGCAGCGTTTATTTCATTATTATTTTTTTAAATTCAAAACTTATGCAACTCTTCAGTTTTACTGCTAAATAAACAAATATCTGGCAAAATTCAAAGCAGAGTAAATGTAAAGTTAAAACAGAGTCAATATTGATCATGTTTGTTTACATTGTGAGATGACAACAGTATTAATAAGGGCTGAGATTTGGAGGTGTTCGAGAGGAGAAAACTTCCTACAAATAAACTACCGGAACCTGTGGCTTTTCAGTTAATCTAACTGGGCGAAATTCTATTCAGACATTTAAAAATGTAGTGATAGCATGTAATTTCATAATTTTGGATGTGACTTTATGAACAAAGAGTCAACCCATTTCTATGTGACAATCCAAACCTGTAATGTTTCTTGTTTGTTGTACGTTTGCGTGGGTAATAATTAAGATGAGACCATTGGAATAATGTATCGTGATGTTTATTATTGTAAGGTATAAAGTATACAGCTTGACAGCATAGAAAGAACTGCTGCTGATCATAAGTGTAAGGTATATATATATAACATAGGAATGAATCACAAATCTACGACATATGTATTAATAGCATATTACTGTTAGGTATATAAATAACTCAGCAATTGTAAACAACATTATACTACATCTCCCCTTTCTAAATGTTTTATAATAGAAAAGCATAAAACAACAGTATAAGCATGATGAAAAGTTGGCATGCAACTAAACTAATTCTCACTAATGATTATAATGACATAATAAATGAATACAAACTCTGCATGCTATTAATTGCTAGGTGCTGGTGCAAAGCTCAACTACTACCCATGGCATGTTATTGTTAATTCTACATGTCATAACCTAATCTCTTTGGTTTTCTAACTAACCTCCCTCTCTGAGTTCTATATGCACCTGGAGGATTTACATTCGAACTATTTTCAGATTGTGAAGTGTTTGAATCATCAGCTTGATCTATAGGAGGGCCAGGTATGGCAGGGATAGATCTGTGCATAGGGGGCAATACAGGAGTAGGTATTTGTTGAGGCTCATTTGTTAAAGTTATATCCCCTCTAGTTCTACGGTACAATTTATTCTCGTCGGTTACTACCCAGTATGACCTTGGACCAGTCAGGTCTTGTTTCTGAATTTTTCCCAAAATCCACTTATCATTAATTTTTGCACGAACTCTCTGACCAGGTTTTAAAACTGAAAGTTCAGATTTAGCATGTCTGTCATAACTTAATTTCTGCGTAGATTTGACAATCTCAAATTCATTTTGAATTATCTGTTTGTCATAGCTATTTGGAAAAAGCGTTTTCAAATCTCTAGGAAGAGTGTCCGGCAGCACTCTACCTTGTAGTAGTACAGCTGGCGATGGTATTTTATCACTTATTGGAGTGTTTCTCAAATTTCTCAAACCACCATAAAATGTTCTGCCTTCAGCTTTGCATTTTTTTAGTAAAGCTTTTGCAGTCCTAACGTACCTTTCTGCACACCCATTACTTTGTGGATACCCTGGTGAAGATGTCAAATGCTCAATGCCTTGTTCATTCAAAAATATTTTGAATTGTCGACTAGTAAACTGGGGCCCATTATCACTTCTAAGTACACATGCAACCCCAAAATCAGCAAATGTTTTTTCAAAACATTGAATCACTGATGAGCTTGTTGTCGTCTTTAATGGCTCAATAATTAACCATTTGCTAAAGTAATCGACAATTAACATGAAATCATTCCCGTCCAAAGAAAACAAGTCAGCTGCTACTGTATGAAAAGGGTATTTAGGTATCTCACTAGCCATCATTGGCTGCCTACATTGCTGCTCAATGTTTTCCCTACATTGCACGCATGACTGAATCATTTCCTCAATTTGATTGTTTATTCCAGGCCAAAACACCACTGTTTTTGCCAATGCCTTTGTTTTCACAATGCCTTGATGTGACTTATGTAATTTTTGCAAAATTTCTGTTTGTTTTGACATCGGTACTATCAGCTTTGAACCAACAAATAGAAATTCATCACAAATTCCAATTTCATTACGCCATGGCCAATATTTTCTTCCAACAAAGCTGCACGATTTCCTATATGGCGGCCATCCATTAATTACAAATAGTTTGAGTGCCTGTAGCTCTCTGTCGCTCAAAACTGCTTGTTTGTATTCTGCTTTAGCTTGGTCAGAACAAAATATCATTTCAGGCAACTTGTTCATAGGATCAAATTCAGCAACATTTACAGATGTATCTATGTCAGGGTATGATGCTCTACTCAGCATATCAGCTATGTACATTTCATTACCTTTCTTGTACACTAATTTGAAATCGTAGGACATTAACTCAAGCAGCATTCTCCTAATTCTAGGATTTGTGTCCTCTATGTTTTTCTCCACTATGCCTAGTAAAGGCTTGTGGTCAGTCTGCACAAAAAATTTGCTACCTCCATAGACATAATAATGAAACTTCCTACAGCCAAACAACACTGCTAACAATTCCTTGTCTATTTGTGCATAGCGCTTCTGAGTGTCAGTTAATGACTTGGCTGCAAATTCCACTGGTTGGCCTTTTTGCATTAAAACTGCCCCCAAGCTAAATGAACTAGCATCCACTTGCAGTGTTATTTCTTCATCAGAATTAAAATGCTTCAAAAGTGGTGCATTTGAGACAAGTTGCTTAATTTTAACAAATGCGTTATTGTGTGCCTTTTCCCAAATAAAAATTGTATTCTTTTTCAACAGCTGTCGCAATGGTTGTGTTTCATTTGCTAAATCAGGGCAGAATTTTCCCATATAATTAACAAACCCAAGAAATCGTTGAACATCATTTTTGCATGTGGGAGTCAGCATTTCCTGAATTGCTTTAGCCCTATTTCTTTTTGGCAAAATTCCATCACCTGAAATTTCATGGCCTAGAAAGTTAACTACTTGCCTACCTATAGCACACTTCTCAGAGTTTAATTTCAGATTTATCTCACGGCATCTCAACAAAACTTCCCTAAGCCTTCGGTCATGAATCTCTTTAGTAGGTGCATGGATTAGCAGATCATCAATATAGATTTCGATTCCCCCTATATCACCTAGTTTTTGACACATTGTTTTATGAAAAACCTCAGCACTCGAATTTAACCCGAACGGCAGTCGTTTGTAGTTGTAACGCCCATAAGGTGTAATAAATGTTGTCAATTTACAACTTTCTACATCAAGTGGTATCTGGTGAAAACCATTTGTAGCATCTAGAGTACTAAAAAATTTTGACTGGCCTATCCTGCTGTATATCTCTGTAGTTGTAGGCAACTTATAGTGCTCTCTCATGATCTCTTTGTTTAACAGCCTAGGATCTAAGCAAAGTCTTATTTGGTTGTTAGGCTTTTCCGCTACTACAATGGGTGAAACCCAATCTGAAGGCTCATTGCATTTTTGAATAATTTCTAATTTCTCAAGCCTATCAAGCTCTGCTTTTAGCTTTGGTTTTACATTTATGGGAACAGGTCTAACATTACATACTACTGGCTTAGCCTCAGGTCTTAGTGTAATGTGGTGTTCTATGTCTAATTTTCCAAACCCCTCAAAAACATCCTTGAATTCTTCAACTATCAACTTACTGCTATCAGTATCTACTTGCTCTACCTGATCTATTCCTATTAGACCAAGCTCTTTGATGGTGGGCAAGCCTAAAAGAGGTGTGTTTTTAGCAGTGGTTACATAGAACTCAGATTTGTAGGTTTTACCCCTAAAACTGAATGGCAGTTCTACGACTCCATCCACTGGAATAACATGACCAGTGTAGCCTGTGAGCTTTGTACCAGCTTTTCTAAGTTCCCTACTTACATCAAGATTTTCAAAAATATCTCTTGTCAAAACATTAACTTGTGCACCTGTATCAACTTTCATGGCAACCTTAGTTTTACCAAAAACAAAATTTTCAAACCAAACTGAAGAATTGCATGCATTAAGCTTAACATTGCTACATAATCCTACATTAAGCATGCATGGTTCCTCATTGACATCTGTAGTAGCATCTGGTACTTGTACAGCATTAGTTGTAGATTTCGTTATAGCCTTAGATCTACATACCTTAGCAAAGTGATTAAATTTACCACATTTGTTACAGGATTTTCCATACGCTGGGCAGTGTCTCCTTCTGTGACTAGATCCGCAGCTATGGCAGTTGTTAATAATATCCATTGTATGTTTTTTTGGCTGAAAATTGTTTGAGTAATCTCTTTTCCTTATTGCATCTACATCTGCTGGTTGCTCTGGTGCAGCACTCGCAAGGTTTCTCTGTATTATCTCCTTGGCTCTCATGCGTTGTGTTACGTTTTCTAGCGTTAACTGATCTTCTGTCAGTTGCTGTAGCTCAATTGACAGAGCCTTGTCTTTCATCCCTGTCAGCAATCTATATTTAATGTTATCATTTACCGCATTGCCAAATTCGCAATGTTGTGCTAAAGAGTATAGTGCCCTGATATACTCCTCATTGTTTTCATTAGGTTCCTGAGTTCTTCCATTGAACTGCACAATGTGATGTGCCTTGTTTGTCCTAGGTTTGAAATATGTGTCAAATGCTTCCTTTACCTTATCATATTTCTTTCTGTCATCATTTGTGAGTGGTAGCTGTATAAAAATGTCCTCGGCTGCTTCTCCCATCGTATATAATAGACTGTCTATTTGTAAGTCGTCAGCTTCTTTTGACATTTTTGTTACATTGTGATATCTGCTATATCTTCGTATCCACTCACCCCATCCACTTGGGTTAGTGAAGTCAAATGATGAAGGTGCTCTGGTAGCCATTATTCTTCTTTCAGGTCACACACTTCTGACACCATGTAATGTTTCTTGTTTGTTGTACGTTTGCGTGGGTAATAATTAAGATGAGACCATTGGAATAATGTATCGTGATGTTTATTATTGTAAGGTATAAAGTATACAGCTTGACAGCATAGAAAGAACTGCTGCTGATCATAAGTGTAAGGTATATATATATAACATAGGAATGAATCACAAATCTACGACATATGTATTAATAGCATATTACTGTTAGGTATATAAATAACTCAGCAATTGTAAACAACATTATACTACAAAACCCATATAATTTGGAATTCTCGAAACACTTTATAATAAGATAAGTCAGTATACCTCCTTTTTAATAGCTGCTTGTACTTTTTTTCTTCTCTCCTGCTTTTCAATTTTCATTTTGCGAGCTGCCTGGACATCTTTCACAGAGTCCCACGGTGGCGATAAGGTGACTACGTGATGGAGTGTGGCCCCCAACCCAAAGAGATCAGAGCCTTCCTGTAGATCTGAGTCCACAATCCTCTGCATAAAATATAAAATAGTTGGGTATTAGAATGTTGAGTGCCACATGTATTAAAAGTTCCCCTACTATGTATCCAAAACCCAACACCCGATTAGAACATGGCAGTAAAGTCCTCATCCTATGTTGCCAATATGGTAAGAGACACAGTTCTTAGTCTGATTCAATCAGAGGTTCTCACAAGAATAGAGGCTTCAAACAAATTTTTCTATTAAAAATTCAAGGCAAGCATCTAAAGCCTATAACTCAAGTAAAGTTTCTAAAGCAACTTTTAGAAAGATATCCAATAAGTCTAGCACCTCCGGAGCCATGTAGTCTGTGGTACCTCCGCCATGTTTGAATATCTCTCCGGGAGCACATTTGTAAACAGCTAAACCAAAGTCAATCAGTTTAGACATCTGAGTCGCCCTGAAATTACCACCAACAAATTTCTATAAACCAAAGGTCCAAGTGCAAACTGGTTAGTGTTAATTACCAATAAGTACCAAAATGCCATGAAGCAAACACCAATGGTGTGATGAGTTAGACTCAAATATGATTCAGTTAAGCAACTAACTCGCTGTACAGGATGTTATCAGGTTTAATATCACAGTGGAAGATGGCGATCTTTTGAAGATGGTGTATAGCGTCAGTCTGTTGTTGAAGTATTTTAAGCAAGTGCTTCACTTTTATACTAGATTGAGACTCATTGAGTGCCTTTATCACAGTTCTCAAAGACAAACCTACAACAGACATAATTTGCTAGTTCCTGACGGGTGTGACAGATACTCCTTGTGTAGTAAACTCAATATCATCTAATCTAAATTCCAACTTGCATTCTGATTATTACAATATAGTCACCAAACATATTACAGACTTGCTATAATATCAAAAAGATGTACTGACCAATAAAGTGCAACCAATTTTAGTCTATGAAAACGTAAAAAAATAAAAACAGCTTAAATCCTTCTGCAGTGCTCTAAGCTAACACTTATGCAGAATACAAAATGATACAAATGCTCATGAGAGTAAAATCAAGGACTACTTGTATACAGTGTATTTTGATTTGATCGGCTCAAAGCGCACAGACACTCAACTCCAGCAAACCAGAGCCACTGTGGAAGTGAATGATGAAAGATTTAACTTTGAAAATGTTAGCTAGAAAGTTGTTTGTCTGCAACAGAAACTGACTGGTGAAAAAAACCCAACTATCTAACGATGATGAAGCATACTTTGCCTAATAAAAGGAAAGCATTTGAATTAATATAAATACAATAAAGGTAGATTCAAGTATTGTGAACTTTTCACAAAGGAATTTATATTTTGGAGTTGTCTCCTCCCACAGGTACATAGAGAACTTCTATGATTGAGAGAAAACACGTAAAATTAGTAGAAAGTTAAGGTTTGTGTGAGGACAATTGCTAGCATAAGTTTCTTCTTTTCTGAGATAAATATTTTGACCTAAGCACACATATTAGCAGTTCCAAAGAATTTTTAAAAGAAACTTTGAGAAAAATGAACTTCAAAGTATGTTTGTGGTTTTGATTACTGAGCAAGCTGAATCGGTCACCATGCTATAAGTCCCGTTAATCATTTGTTATGCTGGCTGTCATGTTCAATTTTTAGCTGTTTACCTTTCAACTCTTTGGTCAGATTCTGCTGTTAACACGGTCTTACTCCCTAGACACACTTTGCCACACACACACACACACACACGCATGGGACGTCTTAATCATAGTTACCATTTTAGCATTGCTCAACAACCAAAACCACAAAAATACATTCAAGCACAATTTCTTCAGCATTTTTCATGTTAGAAGGACACAACTCTTAATTGTAAGAAGGATCTCGTTGATATTGGAAAAGGGTCTATTGAAACTTTCACAAGGACTTAGTAAATACGAAGTTTGTTGTAAAGTATATAATTAGATGCTGTGTTACCATCAAAATATTCCAGACCCAGAAAGATGTCCTTGGAAGATTGACAGAGGAAGAGGCGGTCTATGATGTGCGAATGTTGGTGAGCGAAGAGATCACTGAATATGTCGTTCTCCTTGGTCAAAGCTTTCCATCCTCGATTTTTAGCCTGCAGCGAGTACAGATGTTATGATCAGGTTCAAAGACACATCACCACATACTCATAAACTGTATGACAACAACTCCAATTAGAAAGTTTATACTTGTGTAAGATATAAATAACAGCAGTAAGCTTTCCATTATGTTCACACAAACATTAAAGGACCTCACACACTCAATAAAACACTGGGGATTCTAAACAACCATAGGTAAGCTGATCAAGTTTTAGTTTAGCTAAACGCTTTATAAGAAATAAGGTTGAAACGGTAATTTGTTTTTGCAGTATAGATGACTCAGTTAGGCAAGAGAAATGATTATCCGACAGCACCATCACTGTTTGGTCAACCAACTACATGCTTACAATAATTGCTATTGATTAGATTATTTTACACTTCACTGAAATGTCTCTATGCCAACTTCATACACACCACCAGCACACTTTTCCTCAATATCACAAGTGGAAACAAATCCTAAAGAGACTTACTCTTTTAAGACAAATTGGGACGAGTGCCTTTCCACCACCACGAGAGAGTTCTGCTTTGTACGCAGTGCCAAATCCACCACTGCCCAGAAGTCTATCTACGTAAATGTTTTGCACACTTCTAGCTCCCTAGTAAACAATAATGAATGTTCTTTACTTGTTTTATTTCAGCTTCTAGGTTTGTCTAACCTTTCAATAAAATACTGCAGGGTTACAGCTAAGGCTCTCAACAATGCCATAGCAAATACCAGACACACTCAGCATGGAAGTACCTTTGTCTGAACACCTATTTAGCTAAACCTGAGGGGCCTGACAAGGAATCAATATTTATCTATAAAATTAGGTTTCTATCAACATAAAATATGGCTTGTAGTAGAAATAATATTGAAACCTAGAGAGAAGGAGCTATTTAAGTCTAACATAACTTAGGCTTTATGTATGAAAGTTTCTTATTTCCTTAAACAGTGCATACAAATTTATGTCAAAATGAAATTGGGCAAATCTCCAATCATGCCAGTGTTTACTGAACAAAGTCATTATAAATTATACAAAAACCTTCAGTGAATAACTACTTCTTAGTTTCAATTTTCCACCAAACAACTCCTTTAGCAGAATGTGTTTATATTGAAACACTAACCTTAACCGGCTCTCTGCCTTCTGTAGCTGGAACTGCAATGCTGTCACCTGGAGCTCGCATCATTATGTTATACTCGACACTTTTGTACTCGTCCATCTAAAGTGACATGTATAGCAGGTTATAAGTAGTGACATGTATAGCAGGTTAGTTATAAAGTGACACATTTAGCAGGTTACAAGTAAAGTGACATGCATAGCAGGCTAGAAGTAAAGTGACACTTATAGCAGGTTATAAGTAAAGTGACATGTATAGCAGGTTAGTTATAAAGTGACACGTATAGCAGGTTATAAGTAGTGACATGTATAACAGGTTAGTTATAAAGTGACGCATTTAGCAGGTTACAAGTAAAGTGACATGCATAGCAGGCTAGAAGTAAAGTGACACTTATAGCAGGTTATAAGTAAAGTGACATGTATAGGAGGTTGGTTATAAAGTGACACATTTAGCAGGTTACAAGTAAAGTGACACGCATATAGCAGGTTAGAAGTAAAGTGACATGTATAGCAGGTTAGAAGTTAAGTGACACGCATATAGCAGGTTAGAAGTTGAGTGACTCGTATAGCAGGCCAAACAAAACCAGTTCATATACTGACGTCTTTAGCTCGAATTGCACCCTCCTCTTGTAGCAAATCCAGAAGTTCTCTCTGTTCTTCTAAGTGCTGATCACTCCTCCGCTGCAATTTGGAAACAACTTGTTTCAGGTAAAAACAAATCACAGGCAGAAAGTGTTTTGAAATATCCAACAAAATGTATATATAAAGCATTGCTAAATATATAACAGAATGTAAGTATAAAGCATTGCTGAATATATAACAGAATGCACATATAAAGCATTGATAAATATTATATAACAAAATGTGTATATAAATCATTAATAAAACAACCCATTGATATATTTACTTTCATTGCAACAAGCTCAGCCCTCTCTAATACTGGGAAACGGCGATGAGGATGGCGCCTGGGCTAAAAAGAAATTAGATAGACAGATGTATTCACCAGCCACTTTGGTAACCAGAACAATCACAGTGCTATGGAATTTTTTTATCAGCTGCAATGTGAACAAGTAGGATTATCATTAGCACACTTACGCGTGTATCTTGAGTCTCACCATTCTGCCGAGGAATATTACGAGAGCCTATTTGTCTTGCTGATTTACTGGCCATACCACGAATTCGCTACCAAAATTACAAGATAAGACTTGGGGTAAAGGTTCAGTGTATTTATTTGTGGCATAATAAGTCAGTATATCTGTCAGTATATATGCTCAATCAACAAGTGAGAATGAACACCTACATCAGCAACAAAGACTTTAATTATTCATTCAACTTGTTACACTGGCTAACAAAATAGTTTCTAACAAGCAGTTAATGTCCAACTATGAATAGTGTGCCGCTACCTTTGCAGGGGGTTGTTCTATATCTTCCATTCTGACTTCACTATAATCAGTTCCTCTGATAATCCCCTAAACATATTGAGAAAATTTTCTTAAATTTCAAATAACCTTTTATTTTAGGCAAATAAAATTATGGCTTTTCCGTTTACATAAACAGGTAAGGAGTTGACAGACAAATTTTATCTTAGACAGCAGTAATACACTATAGATAAACAAAGCTTTAAGATGGTAAGGCAGAGAAAATAAATAAAAAGCTTTAGAATTATTTTGATGTTCTGATAAATAAACGCTGTGAACAAGTAAAAGCTAGATAAAAACACAGTAAAACTAGCATATTTAATATTCTATTAATTCTATATTCATTATTGCCTGTGCCATTGTTATCTGTGCCATTATTATTTGTGCCATTATTATCTGTGCCATTTTTACTAGACACCCTAATAGTCTACTGATGATAACTAATCATAATGATAATAGTAATAAATAATAATCTTAAAAGGAACATTATTAGTAATGCATATCTAACAGTAATACTTCTAACTTTAACTACTAACTTTCATATTGGATTTAATACCATACTAATACTGATATCTTTTCAATTTCAATTTGAATTTGTGACCCAAGTTTAAGTTAACAATAAATCATTAAATGCAATACTATTACTAGTAATATTATTTATTGATTGTAATCGATTAATAGTAATACTTATAGTTATAGGAATACTATAGCTGTAATATAATATAACCAATAGAGATACTAAAGTAACCTATCACTATCAGTTAATTTATAATTAACAATGTAAGTGATAATAATCATCGAAATAATAAATATTATTATTTATTATATTTAACTTATCATACTCATAGTGATAAATCTAGCGAGCCAGCAGCTACTATGACTGTCACTGTGATTATCATATGACTTTCATTTTGAATATCAATATAAATATGAGTATCAGTATAACTATCACTGTCACTCTATTGGTATGACAATGAGTATGACTATGAGTATAACTTGGAGTACCTCTATTGCCACTGGCCACAAGGATCTTCCTTATAAATATAGTTATAGTTATACACCAATGGCAGTACAGGTTACTTCCTGTTTGAAACGTTTTAGTTTATTAAACTATTACTATAGGCTGAAAATTACATCAGTTGATGCCTGACTTACATAATGATGATGTAATTGTATGTAGAGCTTGATCTATACGACACTGAGAGTGAGTAATATAGTTCTACTGATGCAAAACTTCCTTGTAATGGGGAAATTTGTTAGATCACATGGTAATGGTTATTGGCTGTCGTCATGCAACCAAGCCCTCCGCCCATTTTGTGAGAATGGAGTACCTATTGGGTGGGAGCTTTAATGAAAATCTATGACACATTTCGCGTATGAGTATGAAAACATTCTACCCGCTATTTTGGGATTGTAGGCTCGAAAAATTCGTTTTTTAATTGATTTTGTGCACACATGTGCCGAGTTTATTTGGGCTTTCTTATTGCTCGCAAGTAACATTTTCGTAATATTGTTTTGATGCTCGATATATAAAATAGAAAATAACTCCTAAAAATACTTTTGAGGCTAAGAGATACTAAGTAGTAAATAGAAGTGGTCTATGGTGTGTATAACAGTATAGGCCTATATATATATATATATATATACATACATATACATATATATATATATATATATATATATATATATATATATATATATATATATATATATATATATATATATATATATATATATATATATAAGCCTATACACACACACACACACACACACACACACACACACACACACACACACACACACAAACACACAAACACACAAACACACAAACACACATTAAACATGTATATAGGCTTATACACACCATAGACCACTTCTATTCACTACTTAGTATCTCTTAACCTCTTAGCATCTTAACATTTTATTTGAAGATTGTGTATATACAATGCACATGAAACTATTAGTAATAAAGTGTTCTAAATCAAATTTTATCGTTCATTACTTTTATTCACTTTGCTCTGCATTAAGCTCTTTTTAGTGGTTAACTATACACCATTTTATATATATATATATATATATATATATATATATATATATATATATATATATATATATATATATATATATATATATATATATGATACACCTTATAGATTACAAGTCGTGCCTCAAGTCTTGACATCTGCTTATAATAATATTAAGAAATATAATACATATTAATACATGCAATCAGAGTCATCAGGTGAAAATCTACAACTACGTATAGTTGTCTCTTAATTTATGCCAGGCACAATTCCATCCAACCATCTTTTGGTGATTCTTTCCTTTTAAGCACGAGCATCACAAATTTTTTTTCAAAACTTAGGTGTGTATGACTAGAAATATGAAATCTATTACAGTAATATCTACACTTGTATGGGCAATGCTGTATACTGAGTTTACTTGGATAAGCTGTCTGCTTATGTATGTCCCTGCAATTATTTTAATATACAATCTGACACTCATAATATTATTGTCAATCGTATGAATCTGTGTTTTACTAGGTATTTATATATTTCGCAATACAAACAATCCACGCGCAAAAGGAATTAAGAAGAAGCTGGTATGTAATGATTTTGGCACTTAATATATCAATTCAACTTATAATTTAAATACTTAACGTATTCTTTTTGAAAAAGACAGCAGTGCACATGATTGAAAGGTTAGAAAAATTAATAACATGAAACTTGCATTTCCAAGTTTTTTATTTTGATTTCTAGTAATTTCTATTTCTATGTCAACTACACAGTATTTAAACTTGTATTAGGGCAGTAAGTATTCATAGGCATGAACATAGAGCAGTGTGTTTACACAAACTGCAATCCCCTTATTGCCAGCCTCTGTGCTGCACAACATGGAAAACATTGTAATTGATTCCAATCCAGAAGCTATTATAACTTTCGCCAGATTGAAACTCGCCAGTCATAAGTTAAACAATATAGTATATCTTTCACTCAATATTTATTATGTACATACTGTGGTGGTGGTGTTGGTGGTGTGTGTGCGCGTGTGTGTAGGAGTGTGAGTGTGTACTTGATACTACATATAGCGATATACTACAGACATTATTACATGCAATTTTATCAATTATAGATATTTATTGTATTATAGTTATATATTATTTATGTACAAGAGAAAACCATAACATTTGAATTTATGGAAATGGCACGATATTTGCAATTTTATACTGTGAAACAATACAATGTTAATTAAAGGCGTGCATTGTAATACATCTACATCAAATACATAATGTAAAAATAGAAAATATACTACTTGATAAAAATATTTGTACAACTAATCTATAAAAGATATGTAAATATACGGAAAAGATTTTGATTAAGCTTATAATCACAGTAAGCAATTAGAATTTCTATAATCTACCACTAGCATTACACATATTGTATCTACTCGTGCACTAAACTCGAATTATTCAAATTCTAAGTGATTGGGATAAGTTTTACAGAATAATGGAATATACTCTATATAAAATATGCTATTTTAATTTAATTTGATTGAATTATTATGAATATTGAAATAAAAAAAGAGTATCGATATTAAAATAAATGATAACGAATGTAAGTTCAATAATCATAAAAGTAAAAAAATGAAGCAGACTTTAGGAGTAGTTGCCTCCTGACAGGGATTCCATCAAGAAAGCAAAATTAAACATTCTAGGGTAGAGTGATTAATGGGAATGATAGAAACTGCTCATTCGGCCAGGAAACAGCTAAGGCTAAGCAGTGACATGTTCAGTTTGTTTATTCGAGTCTATAGAATAGAGAATTAGGCTGATAGACGTGACAGATCCGTGATATTGCCGTCTGCAGCTCTGTTAGTCTGAAATAAATTATACTTTGCAGTCAACTACAACAATACACTGTAAGTGAAATCTTCACATTGACATCTACAGTTTAACAACGTACTTACTCACAGACTACAAGTCATCTTCATTGTCATCTTCAAGAGGAATTCTTGACCTGAATGCAGCAGTGGGAGACAACTGAGAGGTAGACTTGGACATCAAATTTGGGGGTCCAGCTCCGGCCGGACGTAATCCGTCTAACAACACACGAGTGAGAGCAAGCATCAGAAATACAAATTTCTCAGCTGATAAATAAACGAATAAAATGGAATCAGAATCAAAGTAAACTTGAATATTCTAACTGTAGTTCAACTAAATTCCTCCACCACCACTGCAGACGACAAACAAACAAACGACAATTCCTGAAACTAGAACAAACTTGTTTAGAAAAGCATTGCACTGGTAAATAAAAAAAAGATTTTGACAATCCACCAGTAATATAATATGTTCTATATATACAAACACATTTTCTCAATAGTCACAAAACTGCAATAAGTAGAAATGTGATTTGTGAAAACCTTCATTGAAATTTTAATGAACCAAAATTAACCTTAACCTGGCAGATGATACGTTATTGAAACCAGAAGCAAATACGCTGACAATAGAATTACGTCAGCGGGAGATGGACTCACTAAGTGATGATGGAGTAGAGCCACTTGCTCCATCTTCCGCAACACGCGGCATAGAGAAGTTGTCTGAGTGTGGCATAGAGAAGTTGTCTGAACGCGGCATAGAAAAGTTGTCTGAGTGGGGCATAGAGAAGTGTGAAGATGACTCATTAGCCTGATTTCCTGCCACGTATGCTGACATACCCGTCGGGTCGTCGTCTGCCAACACAAAACAACTTCATTGTCACTGCTAGATGTCAAGGTCGAACATAGACTATGGTTAGATTACAGACAGTATCATTATTCATAATGCAAGCATCACCTAATTTATTTACTAAAAATTACATTTAGATTATAAAGCAGATAGAGGTAGTAACTGGTAACTTAAAGCATAACAGTAACGGTTAATGGGGTAAATACTGCTGCGAGCAGTAAATAGGGAGACGAGAAATGAAAGAGAAATCAGTGTTAGAACTTACACGCGCTGTCGGTGGGCTCCATGCCTAAAACACAAATTTCATCGACAGTTTAAACTATACATCAAATAGTAAAATAAATTGCAGCATATAAAGTTACTCATATAATGCACAAGTGAATGTGATAGAAGCAATGCTGTAAGAATGAAGAGAACTAACCAGATTGTGTGACGGACATCATCTCAGTGCTCGGGTATGCCAGCTGCTGCCGGGCATCTGATGGCTGATCGATGTATGAGCTGATCTTGTTCAACATGCTGAAGTTGGGCTGCAGTTCCGATGGGCGATCAGGTGCAGAGTTGGTATGCATTTCCTGTACGCTGGACCCTAAAAAACGAGTGCTGATTAGTAACACCAAACCGTATGCGACCTGAAGAGAAGCTGCAATGGTTAAAAACAATTATGGTTAAGAAAATATTTGAGAATAAGAGTAGAAATAGTTAAACAACGAAACTTTCCATTTTCTACGCTTCAAACGACAATATATGGTAATTAGCTGCTAAAATGACATGAGCAGCAAACATAACGTTATGAGTCAAAGTAACGGAGGTCCTACCAGTGAGAAATATGGGTATGTTGTTAGCTGACTGAGCAGACATCATCTCCTCTTGCTCCTCGTTGGCCTCATTAGCTGTAGAAGAATCTCCTGCCAATGTCCCTCTAGAAGACTGAGAACTCATGGACATCTCGCTGATCTGGTGCTCAATAGCGGGGGCCCCTGTATAGTTATCCTCAATGTACTTCAGTATGTCCTCGCAATCAGGTCTAAGTCTGGGATTGTGTCGTAACATCTTGCATATAATGTCTTTCAGAGGAAACTCGTAGCTTTCAATACACATGAGCTCTTCCTGTATGACGAGGAATCGCGGCTCATCATTCTCGATGTCCTCTATTTCCTCTTCCTCCGGGGGAAGTGACCTTCGATATCTCGAGATCTAAATATTAGAAAAGGGTATAAACGAGAAAGTTTCAAAAGACAATTAAGAAAACAAATATTTGCAAGTTTGAAGAGGTAATGCAGCCACGAAAAAAGTGCAGAGCTAACGCCCCATGTCAAGGTCAATGTCAATGCCTAACATAAAGTTATCTATAATTATGCTGCTGGGAACTACTATTCACAAAAATATTTGCGCTATATATTGTATTACTTCCGCTTTTATGAAGTGCCTTCTTTTAGACCTTCGCTGAGCTTTAAGATTGGCAATATTTGGGCTGTTGGCGTCCAACACCTCAGCATTCAATGCCTGGATATTTTCCAGAGAATGCCACGGTAGCTCCAGTGTCATCACGTGATGTAATGCCGCACCGAGACCAAACAAGTCGGTGCCCACCATCAACTCCCCGTCCAATAAAGTCTAAAAACAAATTCTAGATTCTAGAATACTAACAACTCTACTTCAAAATTCTGTATAACCCAAAGAATTCTATTTGTTCGCAATGTGATATAGGGAAGTGCAACAGATTCTGTATTCACTTACCTCAGGTGTATCTACTTACCTCAGGTGTATCTACTTACCTCAGGTGTGTACACTTATCTCAGGTGTATTCACCTACCTCAGGTGTATATACTTACCTCAGGTGTATTCACCTACCTCAGATGTGTTCACTCACCTCAGGTGTATTCACTTGTCTCAGGTGTGTACACTTACTTCAGGTGTATTCACTTGTCTCAGGTGTATTCACTTATCTCAGGTGTATTCACTTATCTCAGGTGTGTACACTTACCTCAGGTGCCATAAACTCTGTGGTGCCTCCCTGACTTTTGAATATCTCATTTGCTCGATTTCCAAAGACAGCCATTCCAAAGTCTATCAACTTTGACTGGCGCCGTTTGCTAACAACAACACCATCATACATGTTAGGTAGATTACTTGCTGTACTTACTCTACTAACTACTGTACTTACTCTACTGTACTTACTCTACTAACTACTGTACTTACACTACTAACTACTGTACTTACTCTACTAACTACTGTACTTACTCTACTAACTACTGTACTTACTCTACTAACTACTGTACTTACACTACTGTACTTACACTACCGTACTTACTCTACTGTACTTACTCTACTATCTACTGTACTTACACTACTGTACTTACTCTACTAACTACTGTACTTACACTACTGTACTTACTCTACTATCTACTATACTTACACTATTGTACTTACACTACTAACTACTGTACTTACACTACTGTACTTACACTACTATCTACTATACTTACTCTACTAACTACTGTACTTACTCTACTAACTACTATACTTACACTACTGTACTTACTCTACCATCTACTGTACTTACTCTACTAACTACTGTACGTACACTACTATACTTATACTACTATACTTACTCTACTAACTACTGTACTTACACTACTGTACTTACACTACTGTACTTACTCGTTATATAGAACATTCTCAGGCTTGAAATCACAGTGAAAGACATTACATATCTGAAGATGTTGAATTGCCTCTGTTTGCTGTTTCAGCACAGTAACAATGTGTGCAGGATGCAAGGAGTACGTAGGCCTACGCTGCCTATAGTACCTAGTCAGCGTGATGTGGTCAGCGAGGGTGAGACCTACACACAGCAGACGTAACGTCTTCACAAGCAGACGGATGTGACATGAACAAAGAGACGCTATACAGAGACATCACATGAACAGGTACCTGCTGTCATGTCAGCACTCGCTTACCGTCAAAGTATTCCAGTCCTAGCATCATGTCCTGAGGAGTCTGACACAAGAACAACCTTTTGATTATGTTGTCATGTGGATAGTTGTTGAGGTAACTGAAGATTTCATTCTCTTTGATCAAAGTTTCTATAGACTGATCTCTTGCCTGAGAAGATAAGAAAGTGGAGTTTCAATGCCTGTCCAGATTGTGGGAGACAACTTCTTAAAGGTATATTACAGGAAACTTACTATCTCATGTTGCTTTTCCATTCTTTTCATTTTAAATCAAATTTAAATTGAAAATTATGACAGTATTAAATGACTAATACATATCCTATAGCAACTAGTTGCAGGCAGAGCCTACTACGATTACTTGCAGCATAAAATTCTAATCAACTTTCTTAATACGCAATGCCACACCCTACCCTATATTATTAGTTTAGCAAACTATTTATTTATATGATAACTTGAAGTTAATAATTCACTTGCCTGTTTCAAACAAATATCAATGGAATGTTGTCCACCTGGAGTTGTCATACCAGCTTGATAGACAACTCCAAACCCTCCTCCACCTTTCTTTTTATGGACAATCAAATGATATGTTTCTTTAGTCTTGGACTAAAATGTGAATATATAAGCAACTTATTATATATTATATAAAGAAGTTGACACTAAATAAGTAAATGATATAAGAGTCCTTTGACTTTAATAAGTTAGATCAACTGCAAACTAATTTGAATATATTTATATGAGCCATTAATAATATGCCACCTTTAAAATTTTAAAACTATAATACAACCATGTAAAATGAGCTTTGCTACTGTACTTTAAAGAAATGAGAAATTCAATTAATTCATTTTCAAAACTGAAAACACGTGCATTTAGTGCTGCTTTTGCCATGAGTAGCTCATGATTCTAAAATATTTTAGAGCAGAACAAATATACACACGAGGGTCATTTTACTTAATTTAGTACACACTCGAAATCTTCAGTTCCTATCTAGTTAGTTAATTTGAGTTTTCGGACCATCACGGTTTTTTAGGAAAAACATGGAAAATTAAGCAAAATTAAATAGAACCTTGATTACTTAGTTGTATTTATTGATATTTTATTAGCTTTGACAAAATCCCATATACATTAGCAGCTAAATTGTAAAAAATAGCTAAAAACTGAAGATTTCAAGTGTGTACTAAATAAGTAAAATAACCCATGTAACACTGATAAACATGACACCAGTCTCGTTATTACATTTCAGTTGACTATTTTCTTTGACTGCCCATTTAGCATTATGATTTGACTACCAACCATCACACTCTACCTGAAAGCAGGTATACTAATTATGTTACACCGTAGCAGTGCACCTTGCATTATAGCAGCTTTCAACAACCAGAAGTATTGCTTTACTACCAGAAGTAAACAGTGAGGGTACCTTAGCAATGTTGTCACATGTATTACTATACAAGTAAACAGTGAGGGTACCTTAGCAATGTTGTCACATGTATTACTATACAAGTAAACAGTGAGGGTACCTTAGCAATGTTGTCACATGTATTACTATACTAGTAAACAGTGGAGTACCTTAGCAATGTTGTCAGAAGAGGCTGGCACTCCTACAGGCTCACTGGAGTCATAACCTTGAGGTGATGAGTGGAACAGTTGTTCACCGGGCATGATGAAGTATTCCACATTGCTGTTGGCACTCTGCACACACCAAACACAGCGAGTTAGTAACAACTCAGTAAGGAGACAGTAACAAGGTGAGATAATAACTCCAGACAAAATAGAAATTTTATTACCAGATAGCTGGATGAGAAATGTCTGGCGATTTTGTTATTAATGATATTTGAAAACTGGCATCACATTTTACTGAAAAGCAAGTGGTCTAATTTGATTTCCAAGTTTAAATTACATGTTTCTTATTCTCATGGAAAGAGATGTCTGTGTGCCTATGAGCTATACACAGAGCTACAGTTATGACTAGCTTCACAGAAAGGAGGAAGTAAAAGCTGAAATAACTGGAGCAAACAAGAAACAGGAGTCATAAATCTCCAACCAAGACAGTAGATGTAAGTTTATTTCCTGTTCCTAGTAGAGCAATAATGCCTGCATATGCATGTTGTAGCTGCTCTATACAAAACTTGGCATGTGGCTCTTACAGTGGCAGAGCTCACTGCTGATAAAACTAACAGGAACTTGAAATATACAACAAAAGTCTGTAAGCTGGCTATAACTACTCAAGTCCTGGTAGCTATGGCAATATAAACCCATCATACATGTTCACATACCAGAAATACTTGCAAACTTGTATCAAATACTGCAAGTAGAAACTGCTATTATGAGAAGTGGCCGACCTACCAAATGCTAACAGTGTGAAAAACATTTAAATTCTATTATATTGTATTATATTATACTATACTATATTTGTACTATACTACATTTACATGTACTATATTCAATTATACTGTGCTCTATTCTAATGTACTTCATTCTACTATGTTTTATGCAAGGGAAATGTTATAATGTACTTCATCGGATATTATAATAATATGGTATTACATTATTGTATTACATTATATTATATTCTAGTATATTATGCTAAGATTACATGAAACACACAGAAAGTGAAGCATCTACAAACAACTACGGTTACCACGGTTACACAACACTTACATCCTGAGCCACAATAATAGTGTGACGGAGCCTTTCAGACAGCTCATCCCATTTATCCGACGAAAGACCAGCACACTTCGTATCACCCCGCCTTTTCTAAATTAGATATAACTTCTCTTTCAGTTCTATGCTAATTGTACTAATTAACTTATTGAATAACATTTATTGTCACAATTTTAATGATAACATAATACAAGTTAACCGCAGTTACTGTTGAAGAAGCTCAGTAGAATCATGTTAGGAACTATTGCAAACGATTATAGAACATACATACATACTTGAGATGTTCAAACAAGTAGTGAATGTGCTTATATGATAATATTTCGATTGAATTAATATTTCAAAGCGGTTAGAGAGTTGAAAATTTATATTTCTATATGTTAAAAATCATAGCGACTCACTAACTAACTTACTTTAATACTCATGTTATAATTCTAGTCTTAGACTCCATAAACATGAGAAATCTGCAATACAAAACATTGGTTTCACTTTAAAAAGAACAAAACAGTTGTTAAATTACTAAGGCAAAAAATGGTCAAGGAGCGCACAAACCACTAGGATAAAAACATTAGCATTTTTACAACATTTCCCAAAACGCTTTCACTTTACAGCCCACAAAGTGTATCTTTCTGTTAGTACTAAAATTCAGTACTAAATAAATAACAAGTGGCGTAAAATATGCGTAGAAACTATATCCAAATGGGCACAGTGGTTGTGAATATTCAACCACTCAGCCTAGATCAAATTCAGCATGGGTATGATAGTGCTTAAGCTCAATGCAAAAAGTAACGTCCAAAATAAAGCAAATTTGTAACTGAAAAATCATTATAAAAAGGAACTCGAGATTAGGTAACTTTTAGTGACAATTTTAGACTTTTCAAGACAAAGATATTTATTACTACAATAATTATAAACAGGAACTACAATTTATCAATTAGTATAAGCAGTAGTAACAGTATTGCTGTTGCTATTAGTACGATATTTAATTTATAATAAATTTAATGATACTGATAAACATGACAAACAAGTTATTGAGCATACTTGACATAATCATAGTGATAGTGAATGAACTTCATTTTCATAGCTAAGAATCATATTAAATTTCATACTCATATTAAACAAATAATAATATGATTAGTCAAAATAATAATCGTAATTATTAATAATAGACATATGTCTATGTTGAATATCAAAATGATAACTACAAAGTACTAACTTTAATAGTAATGGTAATTGCAAGACTAAAACGAAAAGGAAGCCAGCGAGTAAGACTAGCACCAATACTAACACTAAGAGTAAGACTAAGTGTAGCAGTAACATCAACAGGTAAGAAATAATCCAAAGACAATATAAATTAATATAATAATAAATTTAATACATTATCAAAACTAATTACTAATCAGTAATTACCAATCACAATGACATTGTAATATAATTATAAAATTAAACATGCAAACAAACACGAAGTAAAACTAAAAAGGCAAGGCTATAAATTCCAATTTGTTATATAACTAGTAGTTGAGTAGCACTAGTAGACAGTAGTAATAGTACTAGCCTACAAGTAGAAGTACAAGTATAACTATAAGTAGTAGCAGTAGTAGTAGTAGTACTAGTAGTACTAGTAGCAGTACTAGTAGCAGTACTAGTACTGTAGAGTGTAGTACTAGTAGTAGTAGTACACCGTAAACTAAAAAGTAAAAATCGAGGTCTAGCACTCACAGTCACTAGCAGTAGCTTAAAAGTTAAAACTAAAAGTCAAGTTATTTTAATTTTAAGTAAATTACTAAACTAGTAAGTGTGACACCATTAATAATTTTGACGTATTAGTACTCATATTACCATCACCAAATTCTTATTGTAAAATAGTTGGCACTGCACTATCACAATACTTTATTTCAGTGAAGACTGAAGTGAGTACATCCAAGTTTAAAACCGTAGTAGTAGCAACTGGGTGCAATTTTATGAAACTTCCTAGCCAAGTTCCACAATAAGCTTGCGGAAAAAAGAATATGTTCGAAATAAATGTATATGGTAAAGAAGCGCGGTACTTACAATCCCGTAAATAAAACTTCTCAACCGTAATCCGAGTCTAGGAAAACTCTAAAGTCAAACCGTTTAATCTACATGCAGGCGTTTTATGGTCGTTCAAAAATTATAAACGGCACTCGGGATTTAAATCTTAATACAGTACTAGACTTTCTTGTTCCAACACTGTCAACTTTCTCGAATCTTTTGTATTAGATTTTAGAACTTAGATTTTCTGTAAAATCCAAAATCTAAAGTCTAAATCTCTCAGGTTTTAGCCTGGGCATTAGGATTGCAGTTGTTTATGCTGGTAGTTATTTTTTAGATACATTTTTAGCGATATTATTTTGAAGGTTTACTACAATCTGAATTTTGTGTAATATAATTATATAAATAGTTTTAATAATAACCCATTTCGACCCTAGGCTAATACTAATAGTAATAGTAATACTAATACTAATAGTAATAGTGATACTAATAGTAATACCAATACTAATACTAATAGTAATACTAATAGGCAAGGCAAATCACTTGTTCATTACAGTTAGTGTTACTCATTAGACTTAGTCATTACTGATTACACTAAAGTTGCAGTCAATGTCATTATAAATACTAATTACTAAATTAGTAAATAAATTAGTACTATAACTAGTACTATTGTCATCGAAAATGGCTCACTTGACTTTCAACTCATATCTTGCTCAGGTTAGTAGCCAAAGACATAAAATTAAATGCTGAATTATACTTACTTAATCAAAATAAATATACAATAATAAGAATACCAACTAAAATATAATGTAAAATGATAATGAAAAGTTCAAATATTGAATATATGATTACAATATAAATATTTAAATAATTGCCAGCGCTCAAATGTCAACATATTTCATATTGCAGGTGCTTTTGCTTACTGATAGTGATATTGAATATATTTTAATCAAATTTAATTTCATTTCCGTTTAAAGGAAGTCAAATACAAGTTTAATAGTATAACTGTTGATTTATTTAGATTAGAGAAAGCATAGATGAACAAGATGGATTCTTAGTAGGGGTGAGTATCTATAGGTTAGTAATAGATAGCATACAGAGTATCTATAGGTTAGTAATAGATAGCATACAGAGTATCTATAGGTTAGTAATAGATAGCATACAGAGTTTATAGATTGGTAGTAGATACTAGATAGCATGCAATAGTTATAGGTTAGTAATAGATAACATGCAACTTTTATAATAGATAGCATGCAGCTTCTATAGTTCAGTAATTAATAGTATATATCTTGTGTGGATTAGACTCGGATATTGAGTTTATGATTTGTAGTTAATCTAATTCAATCTTTACAAGTCTAAGCTCAACAACATTCATGTAGTCATTTCCTCTTGCAGTTTACTTGTTAACTAATGATCTTCTTAAGATAAAACTAATTTATTTGTGATCTATGCTATACACTATGATTTATAAAAGAGAGTTAATATTAGTATCGATTTCTATAGTTGTATGTTGATTGCATTATAGCCCCTCCTATCTTTTAAACACCCTCATATCAGCAACCCTCGACTACAAACTAAAACTCCGGAACAAAAGTGTGAGCAAATCCTACAGCAACCATGGGATGAGATTGTTGCAGCACATGTTCGGTAAGTTTGCTGTTGTCTGAACGCATAACACTCTGTGGTAATGTAACATTTTGTAGTGTGAAACATTTATGAAGTATGATACTTTTTCAAGTTTTCATTTATCTTCATGTTTTCGTGTGTAACAACTTTTCATTGATCAAGGTGTTTAGATGAAGTTAAAAGTATTTCTTAATGTGATGACAAAATAGGAATCCATCATTAGATGCATACCATCTTCAAGGGTATATAGTCTAGCTGTAACAGTGTGTCTTATACTATTTTCCTTAGTAAATTACTTGCTCACTTTAACGGCATTGTAATGACATCTTTTCATATTTTTACTGGGTTCTAGATTCTATATTGTATTTTGTGTAAGAAAAGTTACTTGGTTAAATATGTAATTGATAAGTAGCAGAATACCTTTAAAATACTGAAGTCAATCTGAATTATTTTAGGTTTGCTTATTTTGTGCAAATAAATCTAAAATCTTATTTCTAATAAAATGAATATGGATTTGCTCAACTTAAAATTGTTAAAGAATATGCGACCAACTTCTCAAATTTAAGAACACACGGGATTTAACAGATAAAATTGAATTTCTTCAGAAGCACAAGTCAATTCCGACTTTACTTAAGTTTCAGCCTATCAGCCATTATTGAAAATATGGTCGGCAATGAAAAGTCCCCACAAAGTGTTGAGAGCTGTGTCAGGGTGGCTCCTTAGTCTAACCCGAACTTTAGCTATATTCTGTGTTTGTTTCCAGGGCTATTTGGGCCGTGGCCAACAATGACTTTGTGGAGGCTTATGCTTGCCAAGCTGCTGCTATCACTGCCTTCACTAAAGTCTTCCAAGCCATGAAGGATGAGAACTGGGCCCTGCCCATCATGTTTGTGTTGTGCATAGACCTGAGGCTATTCGCTATTTCGGTACTTTATATTCAAGTATAGACTATATTATTATACGTCTTACTAGACATCTCATAAGTGTATTATTATATTATAATGAGGAAAGAACACAGCACCCCCTTGCAACGACTGATGTAAATACTCACTACACTCCTTGTCTAACACTCTGTCCATTGTATCTCTAGAAGTATTTAAACATTGTCAAATTTTCTGTTTTAGTGCCAAAACTTTGTTACTGAAATATTGTCAAAGTATTGCGTAGAGCTCTTTGTTGTTACTGTCTGGTAACAACAATGAGCTCTACACAAAGTCTGGTAATGTAGGCGGAGGCACAGAAGTCATCTAAGTTGCATGCGGCTAAGAAGGGGGAGATGTTGGAGAAAGCGGCAGACTCCATTATGGGCTGCTTCAGAGTCTGTGCTAGCGATAAGTATGACTCATAGCTGTGGTCTCTAGAGCTCAATGTTGTTGCTATGTAGAAGTCAATGTAGTTAATTTATCCTGAAGATGTTATGATGAAATTTTGCAAAAAGTTGTTATAAGTATTTCAACTACATTACAACTTCATACAAACATCAGTTTTTCCCTATCAACTGCTTCTATACAGCTGACAGCAGAAGTTTTCAGTTGATTTCATTTTTTCTGGTAGCTATTATTCTATCTGTATTAACTTATGAATTGTAAGTCACTAAAATAAAGGTAAATGCGCTGAACATGGGCAATGATCTTTTGATAGTATACTTATTATTCTGCCAGGTTTTATTTTGGGCTAGTCTGTTAGCTCAAGTAGAAACTCACTTTGTTTTGCTTGTTCTTGAACAAGGAATACCATTTTCTTTAACATTAACACTGCAAATGCTGATACATTCTTTGCTGTGCTAACACATTATTTGTTATGCTGATACATTATTTGTTATGCTGATACATTATTTGCTATGCTGATACCTGTTGCTACCTTTCAGTCGCTCTGCACCTGAGAACTCAAAGAAATGGGGGATGCTGAATCTAGTAAACCAGCTGTTCAAGATCTACTTCAGAGTGGGTTTCCCTTCTTATTATCTGCCAATATACATTTATAACATACGCATTAGAGCTACTTGCTTATACCAGGACTACAAGCTCGTATTAGAATTGGGTTTTGTTCAGAACAAATTGATGTGAAACTTTGAGATACTACCATTGGCATATAATTAATAAAACTAGAAAAACATTTAAAATTTTTGTGAAAATTGAATTTAGCGCAAATAATTGCACTGTAGAAGCTTCTAGACCCTGCAATTCTTTATGCTGTGTTTGCAGATCAACAAACTTCACCTGTGTAAACCACTCATTAGGGCCATAGACAGTCTGACTATCAAAGACAGGTTCTCCTTATCACAGCTTGTCACTTACAGGTAAGTTACTAGTAACACACAGGTAACTAGTAACACACAGGTGAGTGGTTATTAGTGTGCTTTTGTTATCTTGTAGGTATTATGTTATCCTGTAGGTATTATGTTATCTTGTATTATGTTATCCTGTAGGTATTATGTTATCCTGTAGGTATTATGTTATCTTGTAGGTATTATGTTATCTTGTAGGTATTATGTTATCTTGTAGGTATTATGTTATCCTGTAGGTATTATGTTATCTTGTATTATGTTATCCTGTAGGTATTATGTTATCTTGTAGGTATTATGTTATCTTGTAGGTATTATGTTATCTTGTAGGTATTATGTTATCTTGTAGGTGTTATGTTATCCTGTAGGTATTATGTTATCTTGTATTATGTTATCCTGTAGGTATTATGTTATCTTGTAGGTATTATGTTATCTTGTAGGTATTATGTTATCCTGTAGGTATTATGTTATCCTGTAGGTATTATGTTATCCTGTAGGTATTATGTTATCTTGTAGGTATTATGTTATCCTGTAGGTATTATGTTATCTTGTATTATGTTATCCTGTAGGTATTATGTTATCTTGTAGGTATTATGTTATCTTGTAGGTATTATGTTATCTTGTAGGTATTATGTTATCTTGTAGGTATTATGTTATCCTGTAGGTATTATGTTATCTTGTATTATGTTATCCTGTAGGTATTATGTTATCTTGTATTATGTTATCTTGTAGGTATTATGTTATCTTGTAGGTATTATGTTATCTTGTAGGTATTATGTTATCTTGTAGGTATTATGTTATCTTGTATTATGTTATCCTGTAGGTATTATGTTATCTTGTAGGTATTATGTTGGAAGGAAGTCAATGTTTGAGAATGACTTCAAGTCAGCGGATGAGTATTTGACCTTTGCCTTCGAGAGATGCCACAGGTCATCCAAAGCCAACAAAAAGCTTATACTCATTTCACTTATTCCTGTCAAGATGCTTACGGTGCGTTTACCAAATACCGTGACGTATTGTTATAGTAACAATAGTATGCGATGATGATTTCATCAGTTGTCACTAGTGATATTCATATATACTTTATAAAGATATTTCTAGAAGTTGTCTGTCCCACAGCTACTTGGTAAATATTTTCTTTATAGTGTTATCACATGCTGTGATATATAGCTACGTATCTCGCTGTCCTATGTTGCCATGACAACAGTCTAATTTCCTCTAACTTGGATACACTGAAATGCATGTACAATTTTCACTACATGTTCGTCAACAGGGACAACTCCCAAATAGACACATATACACCTATTAAGTGTACATTTCTGTGAACAGGGGCGGCTGCCATCCCGTGAGGTCTTGAGAAAGTACGACCTGATGCAGTTTGCTGACGTAGCTGATGCCGTTCGATGTGGCAACTTGCTCAAACTCAACGAGGCTCTTCAGACCCACGAACTCTTCTTCATTAAGTCGGGAGTTTATCTGATCCTCGAGAAGTTGAAGGTCATTACGTACAGAAACCTCTTCAAGAAAATGTGAGTTACTCGATGTCTTCAGCCATATCTCTCTTACCTGGCTCACTGCTAAGTCTGTGACAACATTAATATCTTTTCATAACTTGCTGCACTCGTGTCTCCTATTTTCTTAAAATATTTTATGATATTGGAACTTTTCTGGTTTAAACTACATTCATCTTTGAATAGCTAGTTACTGTTTGATTGAGTGAATTCTGTTAGAGCTAGGATTGCGTAAACCTAGCGGCTACAACAGAGTTTTCCTCTCATCATTACAATTCAAATGAAAAACTGATGGCATTTGAAAGCTTGAATTGGTATGCAATTAATTTTAAACAGATGCAGATTTAGGGAAACATATATAACATTTTACATTGCTAGTTGCCAATCACTGTATTTTACATTGCTAGTTACATTGCTAGTTGCCAATCACTATATTTTACATTGCTAGTTGCCAATCACTGTATTTTATGTACATTAAAGATGGCTGCTCATGAAGACTCACCAGCTTCCTGTTGGAACGTTTGTCTCGGCACTACAGTTGATGCGATACGAAGGGATAGACTTAGACGAGGCAGAGTGTATCATAGCAAATCTAATATATGAGGTATGGACACAGTATATCTGCTGTAGTATATATGTTATATTATATACGTTATATTATAAGTTTAGTCATTGAGTTGAATAAATTGCAATAGTTTTGCAATAATTTCATTATATTTTAGAAAATAATGCAAAAATAGTATTTCTGTAGAATAACTATGTAATACACATTGTTGACTAAAAATGAAATACTTTTGTGGTGGTTTGTAGAAAACATTATACTCCACATTCCAATATAGCACACTCAATTATTTTCATTTCTTTTAAAATATATGAAAATAATATATAACTTGTTTTCTGTAGCATCATGTCTCAAGTGGAAAAGAATTTCCTGTCCCAAGTAGCAACTACTAATTGCTATACTAGAGAGAATTGTTATGATAGTTTCTGGGTTGTTAATGTTTCAGGGTAAAGTGAAGGGCTACATATCCCATGCACATAGAACAGTAGTTGTTAGCAAGCAAGAGCCGTTCCCTGCCTTGACTGAAGTTCTTTGAGGGACCCCTACCCCCCCCACCCTTCTCTGTAAACTCATCTATGTAAATAATGTCTACCAGAGTGGAGTTGCTGCTTCAATGAGGAGATGTGGACAACAGTGTAAGAGTTACTGAGTTAGTGAGAAGTAATGTGTAATAATACAGTGAACATAATATACTCCTCCATGTACCTACTGTATGTATAGTTTGTGTCTTATGTAATAAACTTATATTTCCTGGCAGCTGGGAAGAATGTCAATGTTTGAAATTATAACAGTTTATTATTATAATTATAAATAATCAATTCAAGAAGTATTGAGCAACATTTCCACCAATCACAACTGGTGACATTGTGTTTCCACCAATCACAGCTAGTGGCATTGTGTTTATATACACAGACATAGTATAAAGGGAAACTTCTACATTTACTGGTATTTTTCAACTAACAGCATTTCCATATCAATGTGCAGTAAGATCAACATTAAATTCATCACAAATTAAATTAGAAAAGGAATCTGAAAATAAAGATACGGAAATTGAAAACATGAAATCTATGTGTTAAGCTAAATTGGAAAAATACTTGACTATAACAAACTACATTTATGGAATGCATTATAAGTAACTACATTTGCAACTTTAACTTTTACAGTAAATAAAATCACATTATTGGAAAAGGATATGAAGAAATGAGATTTTTATAAAAAATACTTGTCTTTATGAAATAATACTTAGCACTAGACATTATAAGAGTATTAAAGAACAGATTGCACTGAGAATAACTACTGAGAGAGTCAACCAATCAGATTATGTGGTGCATTTGAAAAGCCACTCATAGTTGGCGAAACAATGAGTAGCGTGTTGCATACAATAGAACCAACTAGACTGCGTCTAGTCTACAGTACCATGTGACATTGTTACCTCGAGACTAGACGACCTTCACCTTCTTAATGACTAGCCTGAGGCTCATTCAACTGAACAAAATTGGTGGGGAAGAGACCAATCCTTCCATCTTTCTCTCCGGTAGACCATTCATCCTCAGAAACTGTCACTTTCACGCTGTCACCTGCCTTTAAATACATACAAATCTTTACTACTTTGACATCTACAGTGGCTACTGTAACCCTTCATATTTCTATCAGTAGCCTTAGGCCCTCTCTAGCTAGTAGTTCACTCACCTTCAAAGACAGTTCAGAGTCATTCTCAGCCGTGAAATCATAGAGGGCCGTAGCCCACACCACCCCATCTTTACTGCCATTCTCTTTAGCTGCTGTAGGACTAACTTTATGTATTGGCAACTCTTCAATCTCTTCTGCAATATTTTTAAACAGATTAAGAATTGATGTACACAAATTTAGAATTGTTTTCCCTCTGTCAACTCTGTCATATTCCATGGCAGAAAAAAAGTAATGACATTTCCAACACATTATACAATAATAGGCGCTGAATAAAATATAATATAAAGTAATATGAATACAACATAACATAAATACAACATAGCATGATATAATATAAATGCAACATAATATAACAATATAAATATAATAAAACAGAATATAATATAAATATTACGTCTAGTCTGCCACTCACCATCAGCAATTGATGCGTAGAGAGAAGGAAAGACTCCCCTCTTCCCGTCAACTTCACCATACAACCACTGAGAGTCAACTTTACTCAAGATAATGACCTCCTGACCTCCCTTTAGACTCAGATCTCCCGGTTTACTGCCCTTAAAGTCAAACGCTACTAGGGCTGTGATAGCACCTGGGTTCTCAGCCTACAAGCCAATGTACGTTATCTCAGACTCTCAAACAACTCATCAACTTGAAATTACGTAAATATGGCCGAATTCTCATCTAAATCTAATAAAACTGTTTAAAGTAGAAATTGCCTCCTCCAGAATCTGGTTGTAGAAGTGTTCAGTGAACCATGACCTCTACATTTCATGACTAGGATTAGTAAAAACGAGTGTCTCAACTTTTAGAGATGTCATAATGAATTACGACCATAAATTGCTCACAGTTTCATACCTTAGCAGGAATCGCGCTCTCCACGATGTCTTCTATAATCTCAACATATGCTGCAGGAAAGAGCCCTGAAATAACATTATACAGTTTTACCATCAAGGACATTTCCTGTTGTTTCCGCTCGGGTATTTATTTCTATAGGAAATATTGTGCATTATTACATACAATTATTATTGGCAAAGTGTCACAAGAGGCAATCACGAACAATTCATTGCATATGATACAACGTGTCACACAGCAATGACAGCATGACGACTTAGTATATATGAGACTGTACCTTCTTTCTGCCCTATCTTTCCTCTAAACCAATCAGCATCCACCTTTTCTAACAGCTCTATCGTGTCTCCTTCTTTAAACTCTAAATCCATTTTCGTCTCTCCAGCAAAAGTATACTTGGCTAAGCATTTCCCAGAGCGCTGCATATAAAGATGTCTGAATTCAACAGACTACCAATAACTTCTGAGAGAAGAGGAAATATTAGGTCCCTAACTCACTCTATAATATGTATATGTGTATTATATGGATATATGCATATTACTTACCTTTTTCTCAATAAATTTCACAGATGTGGAACCATTAGCTACAAAAAATGACAACAAATATCAAAACATGAGAATGTACAAATAAAGTTAGATGTTGTACCAACCTGCAGCAGCCAACAAAGAATAAAAGTGTTGCCCAACCTAAAAGCTCCATACAATTCAAAATGTACTGAAGAACCTAAAACTAATTCCTTACGAAGTTTTACATCCATCGGTTTCTCACTGACTCCAGAACCTAAACTGATTACCTGAAGAGTTTGGTGCTTTGTTAGGGGTGGTCGTAGACCGACCCGTCTCAGTCTCAGGGCCTCCAGGTTTCCAGAAGTTGGAGTCATTGTTAGGTTTGTCTATATAGCAGTCGGGTCTGTGTTTGTACTTCTGAGGTTGTTGTTCCTCTCTGGCCTTCTTGTAGCCGTATATTCTCTGCAGAGCTGACGGTTTGCTCACCGCCGCACTCTCACTGTGACCCCCGCTAGTCTGATAAAACATGTCCGCAGGTGACTCCTCTGGCTCAGAGTTTACCTGCGACTTCAGCAAATGTGTAGCTCTTGCTGATTGGTCCATGAGGTGGTCATCAGTCTTACCAGTTAGGCCAGAGTTGCTGGAGCTAATATCCACAGGACGTTGAGTTGGGTCATTAGACTTGTGACTGACAGGCTTCGACTCATTCTAGTAGAATAACACAAGTAAGTTTACACAAAGGAGAAGAAATGATAATCTACACACCCTCAGTATGATGGAAACCCTGCTCAATGCCTTCATCATAATTCTATTCATGAAACTTATTGGTATTTTAATTTGTGGCTGGGCCACTTGCTAAAGCATTGTAAAATATTTATAGTCAATGGACACTTCTAATTGGCTGCAGTGAATGCACTTGAGAGAGAGAGACAACTCCAACAATCTAATTTCAACTGAGTTTGTAAATGGTAAAAATCTTCAAGTAAATTATTCCAATTTATGATAAATTGTAAACTAATTGCCATTATGACAAAAATTAATAAAAATTCGAGTCTTTTGGTCAATTAAGTATATTTTTTCAACTGTCCAATTAAATAATTTAATTTTTAACTGATCATGAAATGACAAAAGACTATTGCATAAGACAAGTTACTATAAATCATGTTCCAAATTGAAACTAATCAGCTTAAAATACTTTAGATCACAGCAACTCTGTCACTTAAGATATACAGAAATAAGCAGACCATCTGGATAAGAAAAGCAACCAACACCAGAGCTAAAGTTCTACTCACCGCATTAACTGATACGGGGAGGGCCGGTACACGCTGAGACTTGGGAGGTGGCGTATCGCCTGTGCTAAAAGCTAAGTTATCTATTGGCCCGGGACCCTGTAAACAAGCAAATGAAATTATAGCATTGCAAAACAATCAACACTGGATTGCATCGTATTTTAGCTTAAGCCCAGAGTAGGAATAGTAATCTCAGCTGAGGACACAACGCGGGACACACTGAGAGGAGTCCCTACTGGTTAGTTGATCTGCACAAACCTTAGTCTAACAAAAGCATTACTAAAGTAATTGCCAATAACTGATTATCGAAATCAGAAGCTATAAACAACTGCAGCAACAGCAGCAGTCCCAACAAAATTACGGAGGAGCAGGGGAATGCCCACCAATAGTTGCCTGGTAAGAATAGAGGCTAAGCGTAAAACTGAAAGTTGCCTAAACACAGCTTGTAGTAAAATATTACATGATGGGGTGAAAGGAAGGGTTAGACTGAGTGTAGACATGCAGGTAGACAACATCAAAATGTGAACAAACCTGTAAACTTTTACAGATGCATAGAGTACATACAGAGTACATACAGAGTGCATATAGATAGAGAGAACAGACAGACAGACAGACAAACTGTCTCCAAGCGCCAGCTGTACAACACTGTTCATACCTTCACTATCTGGTTCCAGGGATCTTTTTTGAGGTGAAGTGTTTGAGGCGGTGTTCTCCTACGGGGAGACACCGGAGCGACGGCTGACATGGTGAGAGAGGAGTTAGTGTGAGTGTTAAAGTCAGTTAGAGGTAAAGTGAGGGGAAGTTTGTTTGATGGAAGAGTTGGCTGCAACAACACAACCAAATATACAGCCTGGTTGTTTAGCAGTAGCAGTAGTAGCAGCACTCTCTCTGCTTACCCGGAATAAACTAGAGACAGCTGAGCAAAATTGAATCATAACTGAATTAAACTCAGTGAAATTCCTTCTATCTTCCAATAGGATATCTGGAGCAAAACCAACCAATCAAATGCTAGCACAACCGAACAGACAGACACTATATAACAAGGCACTTTCAGATGATTGCCTGTTCAGTATGAAATGTAGAGTAATGCTTACGTAGAGTTCAGTGAACTTAGTAACAGTAAAGTGAATAGAGATGTAGCATAGCAATGTCAATTAGCAGAAGACACGAGTTCCAGCTAGCATCTGATTGGTTGGTTGTGTATAGCCAGCATGAATCATACCACCACCACTACGTTGCTAGGAAGACACTGTATATTACCTCTTTAGACGCAAGAGCGGGTGAATCTGTGGGCGGGGTTGTAGCCGGCCTGGAGGGTCTTATAATAGTCGGTTTCCTGCGTGTTTTAGAAGTAACGCTGTTAGGAGTGTTAGCTGCACCTGTGAAGATACACACTAACAGTAGTAACAGTATCTGTATTAATACGCTGTTGGCCAGCAGTTCCATACATTCACTTTGCAGGTACTGAAGATTGTGTCCAAACATCAGCAAACTCAACTTTTCGTATTGAAACACCCCTGACAGCAAACCCCTGACAGCAAACCCCTGACAGCAAACCCCTGACAGCAAACCCCTGACAGCAAACCTCTGACAGCAAACAACCATTCCACTCACTATTCAAACAGCCATACACTTATTTTTGTTCTAACAGCCACCCTGAGACTCCATCATTTCTTGTAAAGAGTAAATTTCTGAATTAGCATGTCAACGATTTTCTGGTGTCAAAATTCTCAGGTTTCCCTGGAAGCTCTGGCCCCCTGGGTTGTGCTCACAGTATACTGTTATGGAGAAGATACAGTTTCAATGCTAAAAAAGCTTTGCTACCGACCCAGTACAGGAGTTATTGATGAATACAATTATTAACCAGAAATATGACATCACTTCCTGAAAGACCACCACCCAATCAGCAGCTTACTGTGAAATCTATTAGAGAAGAAGATTCTAGAACTGACCGTGAGATGATGACTCATCTGTAGAAAGGGGCGGATGAGGAGGGGGTGCTGTGGGTGCTTCCTGACTCTCAATGTGAATATTACTTGTCTAAAACATAACAGCATTGATGTCAATACATACTAGTAGACCAGACAGACAATGCTATTCAATAGAATGTATTATAGCTTACTCTTGTTCAGATGTGTTGAACATACCAATTAAATATATTAATAGTTTACAGCAGACATACATTAACAAAGTCTAAGTATATCCATAACCAAATGTAGTTCTTACAGCTTCAAGCATGTTTATGTTTAGAGTTTAGTTTTCAATCTAATGTTGATTTGAATTGATTTGAAAGAGTTGACAAACCATAAACAAGCTTTCAAACAAACCATTTTTAAAAATTACTTAACATAAAGTAACTGAATACTGGCAATGCGTCTGCAAATTCTGCCAACATCAGAAGCCATGAATATGATGAATTTACAGCTCGTAATGTAAACATAGCCATCATGCCTGGCAGTCAGATAAATTCTACCAAGTTACATGACATAATGTTAGTCTTATTCTACTAAATAAATCATAAACCTGACGCAGGTCACGTATGAGTATAGAGATATAACCCTGCACAGCTGAATGCATCAAGGAATTTGCAGAACAAACTTTTGAGCCCAAAACTATGAGATTGAAATTTGAATAATCTAAATATTTAATCAGAGTGAGAAGTTAGGCCACGGAACTCGTACACTTGTGTTTAGATGGTTGGTCTGGTAGTTGTATGTTGAAGCAGACGGATATAATTAAAACTACCCTCCCAGGGGGATATCTCTAACTACTATCACCCTTCTATAAACTACACTATGTTGTCCTCTTTTGTATCATTTGTTTGATTGTTTATCGATTTTAGTGACTCAACTTAATGACTGAAACCAAAGCTTATGATGAAATACTGCTGCCCACCATAACATTCACAGTGGAATAGCACCTTACCCTTAGAACAAAGTATTAACTTCAAGTAACAGCAATAGACTACCAACCAACTGATTATGAATCACTCTTAATGATTTTATTCATTATAAAAGTACGGAAATGGGTCGATGCCCAAGTTTTCATTGGCATGACTCATACGTGTTACTAAAAACAACATTAAGGCAGCATTGTGAACTTGCTTCCAAACTCGCTGACGAGACATTCCCGCCAGTGAAGTATTGATTTCACTGACAGCTTTTCGAGATCACAAGTCACCAAATAATTGAATTAATTTGGTATTATTTCATTAGGAAGGTGACATGAACGGTACAGTACATGATATTTGCAGCACTATACTGATATTTGCCGTGGGCGGTTCTGGAAATTGCTAGAAAACATCGGCTGACGCAAGGACTAGGAAATTAAATAATAAAATTACATTTGCACAGCCTGTGCTCTACCAGCTATACTAGTGAGATTTACCATGCAACTTTACTATGAATGTTGCACTCTCAGTCTAAACCTGATCACCATGCTATGGTGGCCAATAAATACTCATAGACTGTCACTGGTCTTTCTTAGGAAAGCAGTAACCCTTTCCAACCCCCCTCACCCCTCTTGTCCATTGTAGCTGTAAATCTACTGTACGTACAAATCAGCACACACTGTGCTATAGTATATGTGCTATTTAGTACACATTGTGCTACTTACTATAGTATATGTGCTATTTAGTACACATTGTGCTACTTACTATAGTATATGTGCTATTTAGTACACACTGTGCTACTTACTATAGTATATGTGCTATTTATTTACCTTTCCAGCTTTGCAGCTCTATTTTTAAACTCAGATACTAGGAAGTCACCTCTAAAGTCTAATGCTTCTGGTACTACTATTAATACCAGATATATTACTATTAGTACTGGATGTATTACTAGTATTACTGTATATATTACTATTAGTACTGTATATATTACTAGTAGTACTGTATATATTACCAGTACTACACACAGTGCTACTATACTACTAGTATTACTCACAGTGTTACGTTTACTACTCACTATACTCTCAGTACTACTCACAGTGCTACTCTCAGTGCCCACTGGACTAGTAGTGTTAGTACTGGTCACTGAAGGTGGAATTTTCACATCTCTGAACCCCACCTCGCTCATAGGACGAGCACCCAGAACTGTGATCTCCAGTCTCCTGTAATTAAAACCTTTCATCGTAGAAAACATGTCTGTCTGTTACTAGCCAAGTCAGCGTAAGTGGCAGCTTTACTTGTACACAAAATAAATCAATGAAACGGAGCACAGCTACTTGTGTTCAACACTGTATATAAAATATTGATGAAAACATCCTAGCAGTATTGAAAGCTTGTGATAGCACGCAACATGCAGCTTATCGCAGGGAATCATTACCTATGGCAGCAAACATACAAATAGATATCCTGTACACATGTCAGCATGATACTACACATATGTATGGACTGGTAGAAGTCATGCTAAGACGATAAGAAGACATTTCACAGGAGCTGGGAACAAGTGCCACTTGAGTAATCAATGCCTTCATCAACACGCCATGTAATAGCATGAGAGTACTAAGTAGAGAGCTACATGCATCGGGCATCTCCTTACCCCCCCCCTCTCTCATTCATACACACGAGGATACAAGGCATGATAACTCCCAGCTCTACAGTTAGTGAGTGCTGCTCAGTGCATGCTGACAGGAAGTTGAGCAGGCAGCATCTCAAAATACTCAGAGTTTAGTACACAACAATATTTCTAAGGAAGTATTAACATCAGAGAAAGTGTATCTAGTATGTATAACATATCACAGAGAGAGGGGATAAATCACAATATACTATAATGCACTATAACTGGATACTATAAGCCTAGACTGAGTACATTGACAACAGAGCCCTTAGATATCTTACCCAACACTCCCAGGCTACAATAATTACAGCTAATATATATAATATGTATCAGCAATGAGATGATAACTACAACAGTAGAGCATTGTAAAAAGCAATAGTGGAAAAATAGTTACACTTAGAGGTACTTTGTAAATTACAAAGAGTGGCAACACTTGGTAGAAAAACAACTTGTATGTAACATGTTAGAAAGATGACAAACCTTAAAAAATACAAAATTTCTTAAAATCATGGCAACATATAACACAGCATTACAACATTCACAGTGTGTTTTGTACCATTGTTTTTACCAACAGGTCTACTAGTCATACTGCATCATTACGTTTAGCCAAACGATTTGCAATGGCATACTATACTTCTTATATTGTAAGGATTTCAAGACCCAACACTTTCCAGTACACTAATTACACAGTGAGACTGTATGTTGGGGTTTGAAATACCAGAACAATATTAACATTTTAATAATCTACTTTTTGAAACACTTTGTTCATATCATAAATATTATAAAATCAATATTGCATAATATCGTATTGTAAATATTGTAAAGTTCTAAATATCAACAAGAAGTGTTAGGTATGACAACTCCAACATTAGTTGTCACATGACTAGAATGATATGGGGCTTTATGAACGAATATATCTACATTATCATATCGCATTATCACAATATATAATCACACTACGTTATCACATTACACTATCACAATTGCATTATATTGGCTGAAAATTTCAGACCAAATTTTTATTTCTTAGAATTAATGCAGAGGATATGTAGAATGTATTTAAAGCAGACAACCACCTATAAAGTTGTAATAACCACAATGGTAGATACAGCTACTGTAGGAAAGTTTACATACAGAGCAGATACTAATAATATAGTTGTTCAAACGCTATTTACGTAATTACGAAAGTTGAGACAGTAGTTGTGGTAGTAATTTTGGTAGTAGTTGTGGTAGTAGCTGTGGTAGTAGTAGTAATAGTAGTAGTAGTAGTGGTAGTAGTTGTGGTAGTAGTTGTGGTAGTAGTAGTGGTAGTAGTTGAGACAGTAATTTTGGTAGTAGTTGTGGTAGTAGTTGTAATAGTAGTAGTAGTTATGGTAGTAGTTGTGGTAGTAGTTATGGTAGTAGTTGTGGTAGTAGTTATGGTAGTAGTTGTGGTAGTAGTTATGGTAGTGGTAGTAGTAGTAGTTGTGGTAGTAGTAGTAGTAGTAGTTATGGTAGTAGCTGACACTGATTCGGCCAACTATTGGCAATGAGTTAATTTATTCTGAAATTGTGACCAACTTTTAGTGTCACTCTATCATTTTAAAACCCGAATAGAAATACAATTACATCACCACACTACCCTTAATGGAGGTTACTAGCTAAACACAGTAAATAAAAAAAAACTTGAATAAAATCAGATAAAATCTAACGCCTGAGTAATTTAGAATGACAGATGCAGACGTAAGCACCATGACATGGATACCCAATAGATGATAGCAACACTGCAAGTGTAAATGTCGTTATGCTCTACTGAAGGCCTTCCATTAGACAAAACTTGTCAGTGAAATCTAAAATACTCTGTATTATAAGAAAGCAAAAGTTTAATCTTGTATACTATAGAGATACTCTACAGTCTACAGCATAGGGGGGCAGCATACAAATAAGACATTGCTTAGCCTTAGAGTTTAGATTATACATCCACTCTTTATGATGGGAAATTACTTCTACTGACACACTCAACTCTGAGCTAAGAATATTCAGTAGATCTGAACCTCTCACAGCTCACATAATATGGCGGACAAACAGGAAGTGTGCTACATAGAAAGTGATTAGTCACATCTGTTGAATTACCAGCTCTTTCTACCCAAGAATCTGGTAATATTTCTAATAGGGAAAATATTTTATCAAATAAACCAAGAAATTTGACTGAACAATCCTAAGTGGGAGATAGAAATGAAATAGAGGAGTTAGATTTACAAGAAGCTGATTGATTGGGTGCATTTACTGCTGACCTTTTAGCAGACGACTGTTGCTGTTCACTGTTGGGTAGAGTTGAGGGAGACCGTGCGACAGGAGTTGTCTTCACAATATTGCCTGAACAGAGTAGAGAAAAACATTCATACTCGACACATTATATACAATGTTATACATATTCAATACAAAGTTATACACACTAGATACAATGTGAGGTACACCTAATACAACAGTGCACATAGAATACAACAACCTACACACCTGGTGCAACAGAAACCGTCGGAGTTTCAGGTAAAGCTGGTTTAAAGGTCGGTTTCACAACTGGGGGTGGAGGTCGTTTCACAGAAGGAGGGGGTGGCCGAGCTGGTTTAGGCTTCTTTGGACTCTGCCCCTGACTGTCGTGAGAAGAGGAGGCTGGCGGAGATGGACTGGACATTGCTGCCGGCAGCACAGGCGAAGAGATCTCAGACGTGTTTGTAGCCTCAGGGCTAACAGCATCAGCGCCGGCTTGAGAGGGGCGCACTCGGGGCAGGGGTTTGGGAGGGGCACTTGTAAGGGGCACTTGCTGTGACAGACTTGGTGTGATGGAATCTTCCTTGTTAGTTCCAAGGCTGTCAGAGACTGAATAGGAGGTTGGTGAAAGGAGGCCCTTTGAGGAGCTGCGTGGTCTACCAAGAATAGAGGTCAGCTCATTAGCCACTTTACCGTGGATCTCGTCGTCTGTTATTCTAATAGATTTTGGTCGAGTTTTCTGTGGCGCACTCGCAGTTGACTCATTTCCTCCAGAGGGCTTCAGAGGAGGAATCTTTGGCTTAGCAGAGATGGGTGGCTTAGGCTTAGGAGTTGTCTTCGGTTTATTGGTTAAATCTGAATTTCTTGAAGACAATGCAGAAGATCTCCGTGGTGCAGCTACTGGCCTTGGAGCAGCTGCCGGGACAGCAGAGTTGGAAGATCCCCTCAAAGACTCAACCGAGTTCTCCATTGCCAGAGATCAGCATTACATTCTTATAAATAATATAACAGAAATGTTCTAGCAAAGTTTAGCAGCAATATAGACAGGCTTACAGAAAAGTTAGTCAATATTAAGGAACATTATTTGTATAACAGCTCTAGTAAAGAGAAAATACAACATTTAGTTGCCATTGTAATTTCATTGGGAGCGCTAAAGTTACTTAGTCTGTTGATGTATATATTTCCAACAGGAACTGACGCTGGCTATGTTGAATAATGCAATATATTATAATATCTTAAAAGCAGAAAAGGTTTTTTAAAGTGGGCTAAGAACTTATTCATATGTGGCGTATGAGCAATTATAACTGGATGTTCTTCCTAACATTACCAATGGTCTTTACTGGGGACAAAAACCATGACTTGAGGTTTATTAAGCTTTTTCTGCCTAATTTAAATTACAAGACTAAGTCTAATGGTAATACTAATAGTAATACCAATAGTAATGCTCAAATTCAAAATGAATATATTATAAATGAATAGTATTTTTAAAGTAATATAAATTAAATATGGTAATCATAATTTTTATTACAAATATTAAACAAATCATCATCCTTTCAAGTTCATTATCATTGCATTGCTAAAGCAAACGACTCGTTCTCTTTAGTTTCACCATTGTCACCAAGCGGAGGCTTGGACAGTAACACTACCTTAGAGTTAGAGTTAGCCTTAGGTATTACGATTATCATTATCATTGTCCCATTATGATTATGGGTTTATCATAATGATAATAATTACCATCACCACTATGATTAAATTTAGTGATTAAAGTTAAAGTTTTAATTTTACTTAAGCTAAAACTAAAAGTAAAAGTAAAAGTGAGACTCAAGTAGAGTCACTGTCAGAGTGAGAACCTGTGTCTTTGGAGTTGGTCCACAACTTGGTGTTTTAGTTAGTTATTCCTTTCAAATTTTAACGCTAAGCATTAAAAAAATACTTTAATCAAATGTTCGACATACTTGACACTCACAGCTGTGTGAGAACTGACTGAAGATACAGAGCTTAAAGTTTATCAACAACCGATTATTTAGTTGAATACACTCACACTGATTCAATAAACATTTCAGGAAGATGGGCAAAGAGATTAAGTGGACCTGCTCGACAAAACCGTAAACCGTACCTTTTATTGCTATAAAAATATTAATGATAATTCTTATTGGACATAATATAATAATATTATAATAATAATAATAATATTACTATTAACCAAACATGTTTTTAAAAGCAGTTTCGAGTTGTGTGCAGTAGTTATAGGGTCCCAAGTTTAAAGTTGGAAACATAACTCCAAACGTGGGACTCCTTGAATTAAAATCGTCTTTCACCCCCAACTTGGAGCTGCTTATAGAACTATTCGCCTCACGTAACGCCTCGTCTCTCGAAATTCCCATTGACGCAGAAACTGCAAGCAATCGAGTCCCACTACACTCTTGAGGCTTCAGCTGGAACTAAAGGTATGCAAATTACCCTTTTCTGTTAAAGTCCGTGCTAATTGCTTAGAAAAACTTCGCAGTTTTACTTTGCCATTTTAGATATTGAGTGATACAAACCTATCACAACTGACCACAAGTACACAGGTACATTATCTGATATTATAAAGAACTAATGATGTGTGGTATGCTGCGAGACCAGTGTTATTGTGTACGTATAGGGTATAGTCAACTTTTTGTAATTTATCCAAGACAGGGTATGTTTCTCATTAGAGTAAAGATAACCATAAGCTAAATAAGGGATTGGTAATCATGAATATGACATTGATGGGTGTTAAATGACTATTGAAGTATTATGTAAATTATAACATTTTTTTCATTGCCGTTAAAAATAAATTTATTTGCTTCTTATTTTGTTGTAACTAAATAGCCATAGTATTAATTGCTATGCTTAATTAGAAAATTGCTATAAAGTGTTGAAATAACTATTTTGCATTCCAATAATCCAACAAGCGTTATATTGGTGTTCTGGTTCTCTAATACTCCTAGTGTCAGGCTGGGCGGAGATGGCTATGAATGACCAGGTGAGCCTTTATGATATACTTATATCAACTCAATAGTTGATAATTTTTTTAGGTATTCTTGTATTTCAAATATATGTGCTCTTGTTGTGCAAGTTTCACTATGCTAGCAAAAGTACTCTTATATATTATTAAAGTTAGCATATGCATGGAAAAGCTTATCTCATCAATTGCGAGACAATGGACCCTTGGAAGCAACAGATGTAAGTAAATGCTAGACATCAATTATCAATAATATTGGTTTGCAGTCTAGACTGTCTAGTAAACTTTTCAAATTTCTTCTGCAGCAGTGGTTTTATATTCAAATAGTTATAGTTTATATTCAAAAATAATGAGTTGGGAGGAAGGTTAAAACATTAGTATTGACCAATATAGCGGTCATGCATTTTCTGCACAGTGTTACTGTTGATGTGAAAAAGTTTGCTACAAACTTGTTATGCTAAAGTAATGAGACTTTGAGCATCACTTCACCAATCATGGACCTGTAAAACTTCTAACTATTGCTTTAAAGTCATTTATCAACAGAAAGCAGTATCTTGAGCATCAATTTGGTTTTCTGTAACTTTACTCTGGTTATTTAAATCAGTTATATTTTCTTCAATTCACCTAGGTAAATGTTGTTGATTATTAAAGCTTTTATCCCATGTATATAATATTTTACTATTTAATTGTTAATTAGCAGTACTTTCAAGCTAATTGTTCTTTTATCTAACATATTCATGCATTTAACAGAAAGAGGGGAAAAAGTACATACTAGTCGATGAAAGTAGGGAAGCTGGAAATCAGGTGAAATTTATTCAAATTGGCAAACTTGTTGATATTGTTTGTCAATTCAGTAGAATGGGTAATCTGTAATTCCCATTAAGCCAGCATAATTTCTAAGCTAGTGCTCCATGCACAATAGCTAATAATAATTGATCAATATTGTTTTGTATATCTTGAAATATCTTCTACTGCGAACATGCAAGTAGCATATGATTATCAATGTTGTAGGCAGGCCAACTCATCACATTGGTGTTAACAATTCCAAGGATTGAAGAAGGAGGCTTTGCACTTGTTTATCAGGGAAAACAGATAGAACCTGGTGGAAAAGCTGAAAAAGACATTTGTCTAAAACAGGTGTGAAAATAAAGAAGTCGTATTTTTAGTCTTTACACTTGCATTGAAAAATTTGCTTAATATAGAGATTTTGATTTGACTTTTATCATCTTTCAAAATTTAAAGGTTTTTCTTCGGGGAAAGGTAGTATAACGGCTAAACTTAATTTGTCTTTATAGGTGTTACCTTCTAAAGAGAAAGGTTCGTAGCTTAAATTTTTCAGCCTTAGCTTTAATCAATGTTGTTTATTATTATTGCTGTGACACTGTTATGTTATAGTGTGATTAAACAGTTGGTTTTTTGTGAAGGCTTTGCCGTTCATAAACTACAGCATGTATTCAAAACCATAATTTGGATCATTTGCACTTTAGTAAGACAGAGCTGACTAGTGTAGCTATATTATGTAAGATGAGCATATGTTAGTATTATTCTAAGAGTTGAAAGGTTAACAATTCTAAACAGAGTGGTGACAGCCAGCAAAACAAATGATAATATGATAGCTGCCAGCTCAGCATTGCTCAATAGCCAAAAACCGAAAGAATGTTTTGAAGTTCAATTTTGGTCAAATATATCATGAAAAGTTTTTAAAAAAGTTTCTGAAACTGCTAATATGTGTGCTTATGCCAAAATATTTATCTTAGAAAAATGTAACTCATACTAGCAATAGTCTTCACACTAACCTTAAATTTCTACTGATTTTATGGGCCTTCTATATATCATGGAGACTACCTCTTGGACCATGGCAGGAGACAACCTCAAAATACAAATGCCCCTAGAGAAACTTGTGAAAAGGGTCTTTTGCAAAATAATGAGTCATATTTTAGTGAATATGTGATAATACTTATGGGTCTCTCAAATTTTATACAATTGTTGAATTGCCAGAAGTGATTTTTGGGACAAAATCATGGATGAAATTTGAGAAATATGTAGTGTTTCAATTCTTTGGTAACCCTTGTAGTGTAACTGCTTACTAGTTAAAAGGCCGAGGTTAAAGTGCTAGAAAGTTATTTTACAAGAGGTTCAAATGTTATTATTTTACAACAATTATTGCTGAGTTATTTTTTATTTTCCATTTTTGGTAGGCTAAAGGAGATCGCACCGGACCAGCCCTTGCAAATGAAATCAAACATTTCAATAACTTGAGAGCTGGTGAAGCTCATGATAATATCATACGGATGATGTTTTCGTGTACAGTTGGTATAGAGGAATTCATTGTATTAGAATTCTTTGAAGGTGCATATTTAAAATCCTATCATACATATTATGCATCTTCAAGCTTCCTTAGTTCAACTGGCGCTGTAAAACAGAGATTCAATGATAAAAAATAGACATTTAAGGAAGATATTTGTTGTTAATAAAGTCGATAGTTTGCATTTTGATTTCACATAGCCTACTTTGAGAGGTAGGTGCAGTAACTAAAAAAATTGGGAAAAGCCTGTGTTATACATTAGAAATGTAACTAAAGATAAGTTGCATGTACTTTTTACCTCTAGGTAAAGACTTGCACCAGCTGATTTCAACTGAACACAAGAGAAACAGTCCTGTACGCTCTCTAGTCCATCAATATCACATTTCTGTGATTTTACGCCAACAAGCCAGAGTCATCAAGTACTTGCAAGATAGAGGGATCGTACATAGGGACTTTACACCAGCAAACATTCTTTACAATAGGTATGTTGCTTTCTCAGTTATTAGATGTTTTATAGCCACTTTTTGCAAATTACCTTCAGTTTTGTCTTAGTTAAAATATGTTGCCTATTTACCGTAATTTCTAAAGGAACATGGAGAACTTCAGCCTTATATAGTGCAACAGAACTCTTCCATATAAGTTTAACAAAAATAATTTTTACCTTTAAATGCTTGTAAACAATTTTCTTCATTTTAGAGAATGATTTTGGATTATTTTCATGCACCCAGACTTATTTGCTATATATGATTTATATGTGTAAAAATACAACTCAATGTTACAGATCCTCTGAGTTTTCCAAGTTGATAGATTTTGGCCTGGCCTGCTTTGTTAATGAAGCACATAAAATAGATGGTTATACAGCAGAATATGCAGCCCCAGAGGTAAGCTTAAAATATAATTAATTTCAACAGTTGAAAAAACATGATAAAACAAAGTTACAATGCATTGTTTTCTTCGCAAAATAAATAACAATGCTGAAGAGTATAACAGCTCACTTAATTATTATTGTTACACCAATCTGTGCCCAGCAGCTGTCTTAGGGTTTTTCCCCTCTTCAGCACAGAACAGAGTACCATGACCCACACCTTTGAAATAGTAGAAACTTATAGTTTCACTAAAGCATATTTAAAAGGTGTGTAAAACCAAGTCAAAGAGCTCAAGTAACTCTAGGAGTTACGAGCCCTGCCAGCAGCTTGAGTTTACAGCTATGGTTAGAGAGCTCAATCCTGATTGTCATTGCTGAGCATAAAGATAGCCAAGCCTTATAGTCTAGGAGTAACTTCCCAAAAAAGTCAAAAAATTAACTTATTACACTTTACTAAGTGGCCACTCAAAAAAGGTTGTTCCTTATATATTAAAATTTTGTGCTGATTCTGAATGTACAAACTCTAGAATTCTATCTCTACCCAAACTTAAGTTATTACAAAAAACAAATCCACATCTTGAATGGGTAATAAAAATAAACGCAGATCGTGCAAAATAGCATCCGCTATTAAAAGATAAACTATAAAAAACTATAAAAAACTAAAAAAAAACTATAAAAAACAATATTGTGGTGGCTCGTGGAGCTACCATGCAAGCAACGTAATAACGGAAATGTTATTTCCCCCATGAGTGTAGCACGGGGTCATAGAGATGACCCGGAACAATGGACAACCAATTAGCAGGACTGACCGTTTTTAGTAGTAGTAGTTTCCCTGCTGTTTAGTTAGTTGAGTTTAGGCTGGTGAACTGTATAGACCGTGTCAATTAGCTGAATGTATTTGTGTAGTTTTTGTGATGTGTTCTTATGTATAAAATATATTAGTATTAATTCGAACTATTCTGGCGAAGTTTCTCTAGCATAGTAACTGAGACTCTCTTGATTGCACACCAACCCACAAATTCTGAAAATTATAACAATCTTTTTATGAGAAACCAAAATTGGTTGTTTCTTTTTTAATATTCTACACTGATTCGGAATCTATAAATTGCAAAACATTATTTTTATTCAAAGCCAAGTTGTCAATAGAAACACAAGTTTGCTATATGAATGACACATAACTTTTAGCACAAGCATATATAATAAGTATATGGAAGAAGCTAGTTATGTAAGATCAACTGCTTTTTATGCTGATGTGTCAAAGAATTATATATATATACATATACATATATATATACATATACATACATACACACATATATATATATATATATATATATATATATATATATATATATATATATCTGGTATATGTGTGAATGACTGCTCACTAAACAAAGTGCTCAAAAGTTTTATAAAAAAGTCAAGTTGAATACTAAAATTTATAAGTTGAAATATGGTCACTTGTTTTGATATTAATTTGAACTTGATCATTTCAAAATTTTTTCATGGGAAAATGTGTGCTACTTGTCAGGCTGACTGATAAGACAACAATGTTTTATAAAATGTTAGACAGAATAATTTAAAACAACACAAGTAGTAGAATATAAAATTGACAATAAAGCAGTGCCTATAACATATATAAGTTTGTTTGGATCTCTTATTCAAAGTACTGATGTTGAGTTTATACATAATTTGTTACTTTTTAATAAGTACGGGTTGCAATGCTTAGATGATGGTTTTAGCTGGTGGTGATTGTGTCCCATGTTCCATCATATCTTATGCTTTTATCTTTAAGGTATTATATATGTGTTTGCTTAGATTTGTGAAATGTTTGCAGTTACAGCGTTCAATAGTTCTAGCATAGTTACATTGCTCTTATAGATGTCTCATTGAACCTCCTTGACAGCACTCATAGGCCAATAAAAATTGGATAACAATCCTCTTTATGCAAATCGAAGTAATAAAACACTCCCCAAAGATAATTGAAAATGTTTCAAAATATTATGTCAACTATCTACCTTTTAGCAAATGAAGAGTACTTCAATAGTAAAGCACCCATGTACTAAAAAGCCTTCGCCAACAATAGTTACAAATGTGCTGTAAAATATGAGAAGCAGGCTACCTACCCCACAACATCAATGGGAAGAAATAGAACATAGTTCAACCCACCCTTCAGTAAGCATGTAACAACTAAAACAAATATGCATATCTCAAATTTTTTACACCAAAAGCTCACTATAAGTATATACTAGATATGCAAGGGTTAAATGGTTATGGTGAAAAACAGCAAGAAGCTCAAGTTAGGCTTCTTTTACATGTCTGGTATAATCAGCAGAGAAAACTCTCAAAAAACAGTCCACCATTTATCAATTTTCTATACATTCTACTAGCACTAAGAAAATGTGCAACTGTATATAGTCTAATCTATCTGCCTTTTGAATAGGAATAGGTTTATATCCTAGCAAGATATACCAGGCCTCAGTAAAATTTTAACGTGCTAACCACATGCACATTGCCTCATTTTAAACCAAATTTGAAAGTTATAGCATTCAAATTACACCAGTTTTTTTTAAATTATAATGATCAACTTTTAAATTAAATAATATATCAGCTTGTTTGAGATTTTTGCAAAATTCTATATAAACTTTTAGGAGCTATATTGTTGAATTCACTCAAATATTTGCACGGGTTTTTGGCCATTATGAGATCACTTCCTAGTACTTTGTAGGCATTTTAAATTTAAAAGTTGTGTTAAATGGTCACAGAGACTGCAGTGCCAATTATATGTAGTCGGTCAGGCTGCATAGAGCTGTCACAGTGACCATTTATAAACTGAAAGACTAACATAAGAGCATTTATATATATGCTTATTTACAAACTTTTCTATTTAAGTATAGTTGCAGTTGTGACTTAAAGTATACTTTTCAAGCTGTTCAAAGCTTTCAGCACATTTTGAATGTTTTTTCAAGAAGGAGTAAATAGGTACTTTCCTTTTCCATAAAAGTGCTAATCAAATCACAACCTGGTAGAGTAGGAAAGCCAGGAAGTGCTGCACTGCACACAACTCATATCTAAGTTGATTTGCAGCAAAATTGACATCTAAATATCTCATGTATGATCACCACGTTCTGTGAATGAATATAAATTTTCAAATGGTAATATGTAGCAAATAATGTGATTTTATTCTTATACATTTGACTGAGAGAGAACATTCTTCAGGACATATTTTGCATGTAAGATCATGCCTGTAAGCACGTGTCTTATTACCCTATACTTCGGCTTTCTTATGAACTCTGCAATGTTTTGAAAGTTCTAGCTAAATGCAGTTTTCCTCGAACCCAACAGCTATGAAAATATCTCTCTATAGCCGTTTTTCACCCTTTGCTTTTCACAAAAAATGCACCATAATTTTTCCTGTTGCTAATTGCCAGAAAATTGCAAGCATTGACTAGAAATTTTTGATTTAAACCAAAAACAGGTGTTCCATGACTATACATATCATAGCATGCCTTGATCTCTCCATATTCCTAAAACTGGTTTCTAGATAAGTCACAGAAAAAATCTATTCTGTATGAAAAATAGGGATGAGCCGTTACAATAATTTCTGTAAGGAATGTATCAGCATGCAAACCAAATGTAGGAACAGCTTTCACTTTTTGAAGTTTTGCCATTTCATCAAAAATAATAGGCTTTCAGGAAGGAGAATGTGTGAAGCATAGCAGTCTGCAGTCAATTATTTTTCAACAGATTTCGCGGGAGCACATATAGGTTCGTAAGACTCTTATAATATAAGATTGTGTTTAACATATCAAGTAGGTGCTATTAGCCTACCACAACTAAACTCTAATAGGGTCTGCAAGTACAGAGTGATTTTAATGGAATTGGAAGCAGGTAATCATGATGCGAGTCATTTTTATCATAAGTTGACGAGTTATGGCAGTGCTTATATGCGTTTATCGAGAAAATTTTCATTGGACTCGTATTTTTATTGCTATCATCTAAGCTTCTTCCTTACTTTCTAATGTGATAGCAAAAATGTTGCCTAAAATCGGATAGAGATATACATAATCATATTATAATATATTTTCAATTATAGCAAAGCTTTAGGGTATTTCCTTTATAATTATAACTGAGCTAAATAAATTTTGATTCAGAAGTCATCATTAAAATAATATAAAAATTATGAATTTTAACCAACAACATTGTTTTAAAAGCATTGCTTATATATAATATATAGTTCAATTTAAATTTGTTGGTAGAGCTGAATTGTACAAATCTAAAACATCTTCTGGAGTCCAGACTAATCTGCTCATGCTTCTCATTGCTTTTTTTTGCAAAATTAGTTACAATATTTAGAACCATCAGCTTTAATAATTTCCAGATATTTTACCAATTTATACAGAGTTAGGGGGAACAAACTCCTTCCGAAGTTGGAAGAGCTTTTGTGACTAACTGGGTAGACAAAACAGTCTAGAGTTTCAACAAAAAAAAGTGAGAAACGCATCTATGGTTGTCTGCAATTTTTTTTTACATATATATAGATTAAATTAGTTTTAATAATTCCAATATATTTAACTGATTTGGACAAGATTTAGGAGAAGACAACTCCAAATTTATTTCAAAAGTTTTAGGAGCTTTTGTGGCTAAGTGGGCACAAAGAACAGTCTAGAGTTTTTACAGATTATTTAACACCCTTAAAGCTCTCAATTTTTAAAAACATCGTGTGGCCACCCCTCGGAGTGTAATGAGTGAAAGATAATTGGAGATTACTTCTAGAGTATTATGCATATATAACATTGAGATGAACTGCAACTTTGTATATATCTAGCAGAGTATTCTTTCGCATGTAAAGAGCTCAACATGTAAACGACATGCATGATGTCTATAAAAATATAAAAATAAAATAAAATGATCAGGTGATGATGAAGTTGAAATTTTTGCCAGCTTCCATTGTCATAGCTTATATACATTTTTGTGAAAAAATGAGTTATTCTATTGTGCTGGTCTTTTTATTGCCCATGTGTTGAATGATTTCAGCAATAGTTTGTGTTTTTCTGCTTTGCAGATTCTTCTGGGAGAGTATTGTGACCAAACTGTGGATGTGTATGGCTTGGGGGCTACTCTTGCTCATCTGGTAACTCTAGAATCACCTTGGCATACTTTGCCAAAAGTTTATTCTGCTTTGGATTTAAGAAAACGCATGTATAGAGATTATCTTGAGAGAATTGGCTCAGGGGCAGCAGCTGTTGAATGTATGACAAAAATTTCGCTTACAGAGGCCATAAGGGAAGAGGTATGGAGAGTGGATTAATTTTCTTTCTTAGCTTGGTTTCTTAGTACCTAAATAAAAAACTGCTTGAAATTATTTATAACGTTTTTGTGACTATGCATAATTTACACTGGTATTTAGTCATTTAGATGTTAATTGCTAAAGTATTGTTTGTAAATATGTTTATGGCTATATTTATATTGTTATTAGTTAGGCAGATTTAAACAAATTGATGGAACTTCGAGTGATATGGTTGTGCAGAAAGAATTAGAGCAAGCATCTGAAGGTTTTAATGAAAAATTATTAAGAACCATAAAATGTATGATGAGCTTTGACAGGGATGACAGAGGAATTATTTCTGTACTCATAGAAGAGACAGGTATAACAACCTTATTGCTGTTAAATAAATGCCTGGTCTTTGTGTAAACTTAAATCTACACCTGTGATCTCTAAACCATTTAAGTTAATACCAATATATCAATCAATAACATTTGACAATATGTATAAGTATATCTCTGTCACATAGAAAAAGTTGTTCAGAAGCTCCAAAAAGACATCAATGAAGGGGGTGTTGCTAGTGCCCCTATTGCTCCAGTTCATCATACAACTGCCGCAGGACCTCCCGGCACTGCATATGAAGGTGGCAGTGATACTGAAGAAGACATTGCTAAGGTAAGGTAATGCATGGGCTGAGTGAGTAAAGATTATATATATATATATATATTATATATTATATATATTATGTTGTTGCTCAGTTGTTCAGAGTGTGGCAAAAACCTTTTTCATGCTTCAAAACAAATTTGTCTGAGTGATGGATTTTAAATGAACATCAATTAGTTTATTGACTTATTCTCTACCCGTATTCTACTCAAAAAATATTTCTATTTACTAGCACAATTATTAACTCTGCATGAATTCTATCCTACAATAGATTGAGGTTCCAGCCAAGGACAAGCAGTTAAACACCAAGCTGAAATGCATGCTTGAATACAGCCGGGGAAAACCTGCTACTGGTAACCAATTCTAAAACCCTAACATTTCTTCGTTCTATTAACCTACATACTAATAAACACAATCTATGCATGTATAGCATTGACCTACGTTATATATAATATACATGGTTGAGTTGATTTTGCCTTTATCTTTTATTTTGCTACGTTGGTGTATTTATCCGATTTACTAACAAAAAATATTCCACTTACACTTACATTTTATTTGATACAGCCAAATGGTCTTACTAGCACTTTCTTAATTTTTGAGGATTTTTTGCTAATTATGTAATAATTTTATACTAATTTGCCGCATGCTGTTTGATTTGTGTTCTATATACAGTATTTTATATTCTAATACACATTGCCTATATATCATATCACCTCATTATCTCTTGATCAGAAACGGCTCAAGTAATTTAAGTTTTGCAATTAAAAATAATTCATGCAGCAGTTTAATAATAGAGAAATTTTATGAAAAAGACAGCAAATAGCAGAAGTGCATATGCAACTACACATAATGACAGAAATTTCAACTATTAGAGAGACACAAAACCTAGCTATACAGAACTGCAGCCTGTTACTTAGTTAGGTTTGCAAGTAAGAGTTGCTACAAGTATAATAGGCTGTTGTCATCTACTTTCCTCATTCTATCATAGCATTAGCACAACCTTTAACGATAGCTGATATCTTGGGATGTTTTTATCCAATAATATTCTAATGCTATTATCAGTTAATGCAAAGCAAAATACGTCAAACTGAAAGCATTTAAATAATCAACATCTTGATGAAATCCTGTCGGTTTTTTGTGGATCTTCTTGTGCTTCAGCTCTACATATAGAAAAAATTAAATAAAGTGACAGTTCAACTGCCTCTAAGCGTCAAGTATTTAAGCTGCTTTATGCATAGAAAATATACTTACCTGTTTACAAAATGTACATTAATTCAAGTTTTCAGTTAACATGTGAACAACTTGGCCAGTTAAAAGTAAACAAAATCCAAAAATTATGGTGATGCAATTTTGAGTTGATAAAAAAAAGGAATTAGGTAAGTTGTTGATCAAAATGTTAGCGTGTGATTGATACAGTGCAGTCTGGAGGCCATAAAACAACCCTAAAGTGGGAACTTGGAACATACAAACCTGTTATCTTAAATCTCCCATTATTTGATAGAATGACTGATTTAGATAAACTTCACCGAATTTTGTTATTAAGTTGGATTATATAATAGAACAAATTGCAATAGAAAAAAGCTAGGAGTCACGCACACCTTGTAAGTACATCAAATGGAAACAGCTACAACCTCAAGACTTCTTGAATATACCAATAAAAGCAGAGATTACTGGACCCACTCTTTGATGGTAAGACAACTATTTGGTGAATTGGCAGTTCAATTCATCATCAGCAACAGTATTTGTTGAATACAATTTTTCCAAATTGAAAATAAACTACGAATTAATTTTTTACTTACATCTGCATATATTTTTAGCACACTTCCACCGCAAATCAAACAATAAATGTAAACAAAACCAAATATCCCAGAAATCATAGTAATTGTACAACCAACACAACAAAAATATAATACAACTTTTAGGGAAATAGATATGAACTTTAATAAATAATTAACAGCTGCTTATTGTAAACTGAATCGACCATTTTGGTGACATAAAAATTACATAGCATAAATTTGATTTGCTCAGATATAACATAATGCTACGTGTAATAATTTTATTGACCTGTCGAGTGAGCGTATTGCAAATACAGCTTGTTGACTCAACTGTTTGTGAGGTAAAATGTAAAATCTACAGCCTAAATGACAGAAAGTTATCCACAATACAAACTGAAACTACTGTACCGGCACTCAATATACAAATATTATGGTGAACAAAAGAGTGAGGAAATTATCTCCCCATGTACACTCTCAGCTAGGAAGCCCTGCAAACCATCACTCACTAGTGATTTGAAAATATCACAAAGTTTAATAAATAAAATAGTTATGCTGTGAGAAAAGAGAAAGACGTTGCTCCCTATTTAAAAGAATAAAAGAGTGTACAAAAGTAATTTCTATTAGAATAAATATAGATCCCAATTAGGTTCTATAATGCTTTTGTTGATGCAATCAGCCTTCTGTCAACTATAGCTTTCATATTATTATAGCTTGTAGCTGTTTGTAGCTGTCATGTTGTATATTGTTGTTAAACTCATGCAGCCTTGTTCTACTCTTCTAATAAATAGTTTCATTCTAAAGAAATACCTTTCACTCTATTTGTTTTGAGAAAAGAGCTGCAGAATAAGTTCAAGAGCCATGACACTATATTACATAAGAATGTGAGTAAAGTTGAGTTGCTGACTGAGACAGTTAGCTCCAAGCTACCGTCTTATTGCATCATACTTCAGCTACGAGTTCCTACGTAGGTGTAAAATAGTGTTAATTTGAGTTACACAAGAGTAAGTAGGTTTGCAAGAACCTGCATAAGTATAGCTCTTATGATAGGTACACATGTTAGAATGTCTTTTTGTTATATTTTATAATCGATAGTTTATAGGATTTGAAAAGTTATGTAACATATAATTAAATAGATAACATCAGCAGAATTTCTTCTTACCAGACTTTGACGTCTGCTGTTTATTCAGTGTGAAAAATTTAGTTGCTCAATTTAGAGATAGTTCATGAGAATGGTATTGACTAATGATAACCAACTAATAAAGATAAATTCTTTTGTGACAAAAGAATCATTATATGAATTAGTTGGCATTTAACTCTATTATAAAAGCACTGATTGAGTATTGTCTTATAAATACAGATCAGCTTATAGCTCGGTTGCTGCAAAAAGTTGAGCACGAGATATTTTAGCTTTCAGTTCCTTGTAACCTGGTTTTTTTGCTTTGTCAAACGTGATTTCTTAAAAAGACAAGAATGAAGATAACATCAGTTCATGTTCTCGCTCAGCTTGCATTAATGTACTCAAGTCACTTTTGTTTTTTGAGAATTTAGAAATTTCTAAGAAGTAGTAGCTACTGAGAGATTTTTTAGTAGTTATATTGGTTTTAGTTTTATAGAAACATTTGAGCAAATAGTTATATATCTATATGCAAGATTGAGTATGTTTATTGCTAGTAACAGCACAATTACGATTAGTATCTAATTTTTAAGTTTTAAAGCACAAGCATTCTGATATTTTAGTAAAAATATTGTAAAGACAGTCTAGCTGTAGGATACAGAATAAGTAAGTAAGAATCAGTGAGTCTCATCTGATGGGGCTTTTGTAGGTGTTTAGATGGTCAATTTCAACCAAGTCCAACTTGTAGCCTGCGTAGATATAGGTGAAAGGATAAAGGAAAGTTACTGTCACCTTATAACCAGTACTTTGGGCTGGTAAGAATTATTAGCCTTGGAAGACAGCTCATTTAGGAGAAAAAAATTGTGATTCTAAACCCCCTCTGCTTTGTTGAAACACCTAACCATGGAAAAAGCTTGACGAGTAAACCCAAGGAAAAATCTGGCATTAGAGCCCATAAAGCAGTTTGTCATTGTTTATCACTATGAACTGGTAGTTTCTGCAAAGATGTTGGCATTAAACCGTAACAGCCTCATTGTTCTTTAGGATACTTTAGCGGCAGCCGCGTAAAGAAGGGAGACAAATTACCTCGGCAACAGCCTGTCCTCCATATATCACTGCCCAGGCATACACTTGCACACAGTGATAAGATCTTGTGTTTTGACTTTATTGATGAGTAACTGTACATAGGATGCAGTGTTGTTGATGCAACAACCATCAGTGTCAGCAAAATCAACATACATTGTTTCAGTGATACTAAATCAATTATATATACTGTATATAACTATCTTACTATGCTACGCTATTACTATGCTAATGGTAATTCTACATGCATTTATATTCTCTTTGTTTGGTTTCTTTTGTCTGTCTGTTATTCTTTATATTATTAACATGTTTTATAATTTTGGCATCTTTTGCAAAAAACTTTTAACTGGTGCAAATAACTTTGTTTTAAATTTCAGCTTTTCGCTGTAGGCTATATACTTCAGTAATTGGCTGTAGTTATTGTACAAATGTAGAAAAAGTTTCATTAGCTGCTATAATATTTATAAATTAGAACTATTATGATGTCCAATTAGATGGACCAGCTGTAGCTAATTTTCATGAGATAAATAATTTGGAAAATTGCAAGATAACAGTCCAAATATAATGTCTATACGCCTACAATAACTTCTTTACAGTTTATTAATAAAAGTCATCCATTTCCAGGCGTACACAATTTCTGCTATTCCTACTGCCTGATGTATTAAAATTGTGACCACTCTCAACATGCCCAGCTCTAGTAAACTTTAATTATGATCACGCAATAATTGGTTGGCAAATCTAAGACATTGGTTTCTGCTGAGCTTCATACTCATATATTAGGCCTATTATATATATATATATATATATATATATATATATATATATATATATATATATATATATATATATATCTAAAATATTCTCAAATTTGCAAGAATCTTCACTGTCATGTGTGCCATGCGAGTTGATAATACACTTTTATACTATGTTATTTCGCATCTCTTCTTTAAAAGTTTTTAAAAACACCGGAAACACAACTATAGTCATATTTTAATTTCTTTAGTCATCAAAAGATCAGATTGAATGAGAATGAAAGAACTATATTTGTATTCAGAGTATTCTTATATTAGCAATAACTATTGTCTTCAACACAAAGCTTGTAAAAATTGCTTATTTATAACATGGCGGTTTACTAAAAGTTTATCTCAAAGATTTCTCACATATAAAATAATTAGCATCTGAGCATCCTCCATTATCCCATTTCAGTTCTCCACTCTTGCTAAACAAGCCAAGACAATCTTGAGGAGCTCCTTTATGGTTGTCAGGTTGATGTACATGCCAATCAGCAACCACTATGTCCTTTCTAACGTTACCATCCCATTGCCATCGGCCGTGAAAGTCTCTACCACCAATCCATAAGTAATTATCAATGTATGGAATCCAATCTGTAGAAGTAATTTTAAATTATTAAGACTTACAAATCACATAATAGGCTGTTGTGATATAATTTAAATAGTATGCATATAATATACTGCACACATGTATCTTGGGAAAGATCTGGTTTATTTAAAATGAGTTTGTCAAAATCTCCTACTTCCCTAAAATAATTTTAGACAATACTACATTATAACTTTTAATAGCTTATACTATTAATCCAACATTATATTTTTAATAACTTATAGACAATGAAAATTGCATTCGCAAGTTGCTCAAATTCAATTATACTCTTAATCCAATAAAACACAATAAAAACTAAACCTTCCTGTTTTGCATATTTTACATCACCTTGATGGGTTTTCCTCATGTGTTTGGCCCAAGAAATAGATTTCAGACTATCAAACACAGCCAGTCTCTCTCCAGCACTTTGACAGGCAGCTTTTGCATCATCCCAATTTCGCTTCTGAGTACTGATTTTGAAGCATGACATAGAGTGAGGGTTGTATAGATAACCTCTCGGACATGACAAGGCATCTGGAAATAGAGCTAAAATATTATCTTTGGGGAATACACAGTATTGCATAAAATGAAACACAGATAAGTTCGTACACATGTATAACAACAATTTTATATAGCTTTTTTGTGTTACCAATCCTCTTTCTTAAACTACTCAAACTAGTTGTGAAAATACAAAATTTGTTTTTTTCTTAGTTACTTTAGCATTGCAATGAAATATTACTCACCATTACATGCTGCTGAGCTTGCTCCAGCAAGACATGCTGCCGAAACTACACAAATCAGAGCAAATGTCTCTCTATGCATGTTGATATCATACAGGATAGGCTATCTATGTGCTTTCAATGACTATTATTTTATAGTGTTACTGATTGAGTCTTTTTGATTTCAATGTGATGAATTGTCATAGCACTTTCTTTTTATACCCAACTATTTTAATATATTGTTGTAATGTATACTCATCTTGTGATAGGCTTAGATATATACTCTTTACAAATGAAGTATAACTAACTTACACCAATAGTAAACATTTAGACCTTTCATCATCTCTCAACTAGACTATACATCAAACATACATGTAGGAGGAGGTTGGAAAATTTAATAGAAAATGTATATCTTGCATGATGTATTTTGTTATAATTAAATATACCCATATTGCAAAAAAATAATTTTTTCAACTGTTGTAAAATATACAGATACTTTTGCAAAGCTTAACTATTTATTAATTTTATCATAATATTTTTGATACTGTAAGTCATAATCTGCAAAGCACGTGTGCACGCTATATTCCTTTGATTGATTTTCAAGCTCTCTATAGCTATGCAAAAAATAAACCCATAACAACAAATTAGGATTTGACTTTCACATATTTTACAGTTTTTAGACAGTTTGCTGTGTTGAGTTTTGTGTTGTACAAAATAAAAGAATATGTACATGAAAAGCACATTATTTTAAATGAAAAAGAAGCATATAAGTTTTATATGGATTATTGTTTATAGAAGACAATTAAAATGAATATTTGGTCAAAGGTTCTTTACTTCTTCAAATAATATAGTGTAACACGGGGGAAACAACTCCTTCAAATATAAAGTAGCATAAGAGAGACAACTCCCTCAAATGTAGAGTAACAAGAGGGAAACAACTCCTTCAAATATAAAGTAGCATAAGAGAGACAACTCCCTCAAATGTAGAGTAACAAGCGGGAAACAACTCCCTCAAATATAAAGTAGCATAAGAAAGACAACTCCTTCAAATATAGAGTAGCATAAGAAAGACAACTCCTTCAAATGTAGAGTAAAGTGAATTGTGCTGTCTCAGATCTAGGCTGAAAGTTTGAATTTTGGACAATTTATGCTGTTTTTACATTTTTATGTGTTTAACGATTTAGTCAAGATAAATCCCCTCCACTGTTGCAAATGAGCAATATTACTATGAAGTGCTACACCATTAGTTCTCTTCGATGTTTGATATATTTATAAAGTGACAAATAACTTTATTTATGTTCCAGGGTTTTGTCGCTGTGGCTTTCTTGTAAATATAAAAAAACTTCCTATCAAAATAATTTGCACAATTCTGCTAGGTTCAAATCTTCAATTATTATAAAGTTCAATGTTATTATTATTCAATTTCAATATTATAAATGATCAGCAACACTATACAATAATAACACCAGTAACTGAAATATAAACAAAAGTAAATAATAATGTTATACTCAAAGTTACACTATAAAGTATTCTATACCACTTGTACTACAAGTTGGGTCTCTGATGTGGTAACACAACTATTTGGTGAATTAACAGTTTAATTCATCATCAGCAACAGTATTTGTTGAATACAATTTTTTTAAGTTGAAAATAAACTATGATTTAATTTCTTATTGACACCTGCATATATTTTTAGCACATTTCCACCACAAGTCAACCAATAAATATAAACATAACCATATATCCCAGAAATCATAGTAATTGTACAACCAACACAACAAAAATGCAATACAACTTTTAGGGAAATAGATATGAACTTTAATAAATAATCAGAAGCTGCTTATTGTAAACTGAATCGACCATTTTGATGACATAAAAATTACATAACATAATTTGATTTGCTTAGACATAACATAATGCTGCATCTAATAATTTTATTCACCTGTTGAGTGAGCATATTGCAAATACAGCTTTTTGACTCAACTGTTTGTGAGGTAAAATATAAAATCTACAGCCTAAATGACAGAAAACTATCAACAATACAAACTGAAACTACTGTACCGGCACTCAATATACAAATATTATAGTGAACCAAAAAATGAAGAAATTATCTCCCATGTACACTCTCAGCTAGGAAGTCCTGCAAATCATCACTTAGTAGTAATTTGAAAATATCACAAAGTTTATTAAATATAATATTTAAAAGAATAAAAGAGTGTACAAAAGTAATTTCTATTAGAATAAATATAGATCCCAATTAGGTTCTATAATGCTTTTGTTGATGCAATCAGCCTTCTGTCAACTATAGCTTTCATATTATTATAGCTTGTAGCTGTTTGTAGCTGTCATGTTGTATATTGTTGCTAAGTGTAGGCAGCCTCGTTCTGCTTTTCTAATAAATAGTTTCATTCTAAAGAAATATCTCTCACTCTATTTGTTTTGAGAAAAGAGCTGCAGAAAAAGTTCAAGAGCCATGACACTATATTACATAAGAATTGCATACATATATGCATATGCACAAGTAGATGTGAGTAAAGTTGAGTTGCTGGCTGAGACAGTTAGCTCCAAGCTACGGTCTTATTGCATCCTACTTCAGCTACGAGTTCCTACGTAGGTGTGAAATACTTTTCTGAGTAGCACAAGAGTAAGTAGGTTTGCAAAAACATGCACTAGTATAGCTCTTATGATAGGTACACATGTTAGAATGTCTTTTTGTTGTATTTTATAATCCAAAGTTTATAGGATTTGAAAAGTAATGTAACATATAATTAAATAGGTAACATCAGCAGATTTTCTTCTTACCAGACTTTGACGTCTGCTGTTTATTCAGTGTGAAAAGTTTAGTTGCTCAATTTAGAGATAGTTCATGAGAATGTTATTGACTAATGATAAGCAAAGTAAATTCTTTTGCAATAAAAGAATTTACTTTGCTTATTCTTTTATCCTTTTGGATAAGCAACTAATAAAGATAAATTCTTTTGTAACAAAAGAATCATTATATGAATTAGTTGCCATTTAACTCTATTGAAAGCACTGATTGAGTACCGTCTTACAAATACAGAACAGCTTATAGCTCGGTTCCTGCAAAAAGTTAAGCACGAGATATTTTAGCTTTCAGTTCCTTGTAACCTGGTTTTTTTGCTTTGTCAAACGTGATTTCTCAAAAAGACAAGAATGAAGATAACATCAGTTCATGTTCTCACTCAGCTTGCATTAATGTACTCAAGTCACTTTTGTTTTTTGAGAATTTAGAAATTTCTAAGAAGTAGTATAGCTACTGAGAGATTTGTTTAGTAGTTTTATTGGTTTTAGTTTTATAGAAACATTTGAGCAAATAGTTATATATCTATATGCAAGATTGAGTATGTTTATTGCTAGTAACAGCACAATTACGATTAGTATATAATTTTTAAGTTTCAAATCACAAGCATTTTGATATTTTAGTAAAGATATTGTAAAGACAGTCTAACTGTAAGATACAGAATAAGTAAGTAAGAATTAGTAAGTCTCATCTGATGAGGCTTTTGTAGGTTTTTAGATGGTCAATTTCAACCATGTCCAACTCGTAGCCTGCATAGATATAGGTGAACGGATAAAGGCCAGTTACAGGCACCTTATAACCAGTACTTTGGGCTGGTGGGAATTATTAGCCTGGGAAGACAGCTCATTTAGGAGAAAAAAATTGTGATTCTAAACGTCCTCTGCTTTGTTGAAACACCTAACCATGGAAAAGGCTTGACGGGTAAACCCGAGGAAAAATCTTGCATTAGAGCCCATAAAGCAGTTCCGTCATTGTTTATCACTATGCACTGGTAGTTTCTGCAAAGATGTTGGCATTAAACTGTAACAGCCTCATTGTTCTTTAGGATTCGTTAGCGGCAGCAGCTTGAAGAAGGGAGACAAATTACATCGGCAACAGCCTGTCCTCCATATATCACTGCCCAGGCATACACCTGCACACAGGGTGTGTCATATTCATAGTCTGACACAGGCCTACTACACCCCAGGCATACACCTGCACACAGGGTGTGTCATGTTCATAGTCTGACACAGGCCTACTACACCCCAGGCATACACCTGCACACAGAGTGTGTCATATTCATAGTCAGACACAGACCTATACTACACCCCAGGCATACACCTGCACACAGAGTGTGTCATATTCATAGTCTGACACAGGCCTACTACACCCCAGGCATACACCTGCACACAGAGTGTGTCATGTTCATAGTCTGACACAGGCCTACTACACCCCAGGCATACACCTGCACACAGAGTGTGTCATGTTCATAGACTGACACAGGCCTACTACACCCCAGGCTTACACCTGCACACAGGGTGTGTCACCCATAGTCTGACACAGGCCTACTACACCCCAGGCATACACCTGCACACAGGGTGTGTCATTTTCATAGTCAAACACAGGCCTATACTACACCCCAGGCATACACCTGCACACAGGGTGTGTCATTTTCATAGTTTGACACAGGCCTGCTACATTTATAGATGAAAACAGTAATAAGTGATATATAGATATATAACAGTAATAAGTGTTTCCATAATATGTTGTCCAGTTTAATTATTCTAAACACTCATTAATCTAAATATTTATTGTAGTGATAAAATCTTGTGTTTTGATTTTATTAATGAATGTACTGTAATATGAAGAATAACAGACAAAAGGCACCAAACAAGAAGAATACTAATGCTTGTAGCAATATATAGTCTTTTGTCTGTCTGTTATCCTTCATATTAATTAACATGTTCTAATGATTTCGGCGCTTTTTGCAAAAAAACTTTTAACTAGTGCAAATAATTTAGTTTTAAATTTCAGCTTTTCGCTGTAGGCTATATACTTCAGTAATTGGCTGTAGTTATTGTACAAATGTAGAAGAATTCTCATTAGCTGCTATAATACTTATAAATTAGAATTATTATGATGTCATATTAAGGGCAACGGCTGTAGCTAAATTATATAAGATAAATAATTTGAAAAATTGCATTGTAATGGTCCAAATATATAATGTCTATAGGCCTACAATAACTTCTTTACAGTTTATTAGTAAAACTCATCCATTTCAAGGTGTACACAATTTCTGCTATTCCTACAGCCTGATGTATTGAAATTATGACCACTCTCAACATGCCCAGCTCTAATAAACTTTAATTAGAATCAAACAATAATAATTGGTTGGCAAATCTAAGACATTGATTTCTGCTGAGCTTAATACTTGTATATTATATATCCAAAATATTCTCAAATTAGCAAGAATCTTCACTGATAACGGCTTTATACCATTTAGGCCACGTAAGTTAATAATACATTTTTGTCATGCTCTTTTGTGTCTCTTCTTTAAAAGTTTTTAGAAACAACGGAAACACAATTATAGTCTTTCTTCTTTTATGAAAAGATCAGCTTGAATGAGAATGAAAGAACTTTATTTGTATTCAGAGTATTCTTATATTAGCAATAACTATTGTCTTCAACACAAATTTTGTAGAAATGGCTTATTTTTAACATGGCGGTTTACTAAAAGTTTATCTCAAAGATTTCTCACATATAAAATACGTAGCATATGAGCATGTTACATCATCCCATTGCAGTTCTTTACTCTTGCTAAAGAAGCCAAGACAATCTTGGGGGCCATTATGGTTGTTAGGTTCATCCTCATGCCAATCAGCCACCACTATGTCCTTTCTAACGTTACCATCCCATTGCCATCGGTCGTGAAAGTCTCTACCACCAATCCATAATTTATTATCAATGTATGGAATCCAGTCTGTAGAAGTAGTTTTAAATTATTAAGACTTATTAACCACATAATAGGCTGTTGTGATATAATTTAAATAATTTGCATATAATATACTGCATACATGTATCTTGGGAAAGATCTGGTTTATTCGAAATGAGTTTGTCAAAGTCTCCTACTTTCCTAAAGTAAGTTTAGACAATCCTACATTATAACTTTTAATAACTTATACTCTTAATCCAACATTATATTTTTAATAGCTTATAGACAACTCTTAATCCAATAAAACACAATAAAAACTAAACCTTCCTATTTTGCATGTTTCACATCACCTTGATGAGTTTTCCTCATGTGTTTGGCCCAAGATATGGTTTCCAGACTATCAAACACAGCCAGTCTGTCTCCAACACTCTGACAGGCAGCTTTCGCATCGACCCAGTTTTTCTTCTGAGTGCTGATTTTGAAACATGACATAGAGTGAGGGTTGTATAGATAACCCCTCGGACATGACAAGGCATCTGGAAATAGAGCTAAAATATTATCTTTGGGGAATACACAGTATTGCATAAAATGAAACACAGATAAGTTCGTACACATGTATAACAACAACTTTATATAGCTTTTTTGTGTTACCAATCCTTTTTTTAACTAGGTACTCAAACTATAGTTGTGAAAATACAAAATTTGTCTCTTTCTTAGTTACTTTAGCATGGCAATAGAATATTACTCACCATCACATGCTGCTGAGCTTGCTCCAGCAAGATATGCTGCCGAAACTACACAAATCAGAGCAAATGTCTTTCTATTCATGTTGATATCATACAGGATAGACTATCTATGTGCTTTCAATGACTATTATTTTATAACTTTGCTGATAGAGTCTTTTTGATTTCAATGTGATAAATTGACATAGCACTTTCTTTTCATACCCAACTATTTTAATATATTGTTGTAATGTATACTCATCTTGTGATAGGCTTAGATATATACTCTTCACAAATGAAGTATAACTAACTTACACCAATAGTAAACATTTAGACCTCTCATCATCTCTCAACTAGACTATACATCAAACATACATGTAGGAGGAGGTTGGAAAATTTAATAGAAAATGTATATCTTGCATGATGTATTTTGTTATAATTAAATATACCCATATTGCAAAAAAGTAACTCTTTCAACTGTTGTAAAATATACAGATACTTTTGCAAAGCTTAACTATTTATTAATTTTATCATATAATTTTGATACTGTAAGTCATAACCTGCAAAGCAGGTGTGCACGCTATATTCCTTTGATTGATTTTAAAGCTCTCTATAGCTATGAAAAAAATAAGCCCATAAAAACAAATTGGGATTCGACTTTCAAATATTATACACTTTTTAGACAGTTTGTTGTGTTGAGTTTTGTGTTGCACAAAAGAAAAGAATATGTGCATGAAAAGCACATTATTTTAAATGGAAATGAAGCATATAATATTTATATGAATTATTGTTTATATATGACAATTAAAATGAATATTTTGTCAGAGCTTTTTAATTCTTCAAATATAGTGTAACACGAGGGAAACAACTCCTTCAAATAAAAAGCAGCATAAGAGAGACAGCTCCTTCAAATGTAGAGTAGCATAAGAAAGACAACTCTTTCAAACGTAGAGTAACGTGAATTGTGCTGTCTCAGATCTAGGCTGAAAGTTTGAGTTTTGGACAATTTATGTTGTTTTTACATTTTATATGTGTTTAGCGATTTAGTCAAGTTTTCCAATTTTCAAGATAAATCCCTTCCACTGTTGCAAATGAGCAATGCTACTATGAAGTGCTACACCATTAGTTCTCTTCAATGTTTAATATATTTATAAAGTGACAAATAACTTTATTTATGTTCCAGTGTTTTGTCGCTGTGGCTTTCTTGTAAATATAAAAAAAGTTTCCCATCAAAATAATCTGCACAATTCTGCTAGGTTCAAATCTTCAATTATTATAAAGTTCAATATTATTATTATTCAATTTCAATATTATAAATGATCAGCAACACTATACAATAATAACAGCAGTAACTGAAATATAAACAAAAGTAAATAATAATGTTGTACTTAAATTTACATTATAAAGTATACTATACCACTTGTACTACAAGTTGGGTCTCTGATGTGGTAACACAACCATTTGGTGAATTAGCAGTTTAATTCATCATCAACTACAGTATTTGTTGAATATAATTTTTTTAAATTGAAAATAAACTATGAATTAATTTCTTATTGACACCTGCATATATTTTTAGCACATTTCCACCACAAGTCAACCAATAAATGTAAACAAAACCATATATCCCAGAAATCATAGTAATTGTACAACCAACACAACAAAAATGTAATACAACTTTTAGGGAAACAGATATGAATTTTAATAAATAATTAACAGCTGCTTATTGTAAACTAAATCGACCATTGTGGTGACATAAAAATTACATAACATAATTTGATTTGGGAAGACATGTAATAACTTTATTCACCTGTCCAGTAAGCATTGCAAATACAGCTTTTTGACTCAACTGTTTGTGAGGTAAAATATAAAATCTACAGTCTAAATGACAGAAAATTATCAACAATACAAACTGAAACTACTGTACCGGCACTCAATATACAAATATTATGGTAAACCAAAGAGTGAAGAAATTATCTCCCCATGTACACTCTCAGCTAGGAAGCCCTGCAAACCATCACTTAGTAGTGATTTGAAAATAGCACAAAGTTTAATAAATATAATAGTTATGCAGTGAGAAAAGAGATAGACGTTGCTTCCTATTTAAAAGAATAAAAGAGTGTACAAAAGTAATTTTTATTAGAATAAATATAGATCCAAATTAGGTTCTATAATGCTTTTGTTTATGCAATCGGCCTTCTCTCAGCTACAGCTTTCATATTATAACAGCTTGTAGCTGTTTGTAGCTGTCATGTTGTATATTGTTGTTAAACTCATGTAGCCTTGTTCTGCTTTTCTAATAAATAGTTTCATGCTAAAGAAATACCTTTCACTCTATTTGTTTTGAGAAAAGAGCTGCAGGATAGGTTCAAGAGCCATGACACTATATTACATAAGAATTGCATACATATATGCATATGCACAAGTAAATGTGAGTACAGTTGAGTTGCTGACTGAGACAGTTAGCTCCAAGCTACAGTCTTATTGCATCCTACTTCAGCTACGAGTTCCTACGTAGGTGTGAAATACTGTTAATTTGAGTTACACAAGAGTAAGTAGGTTGTAAGAACATGCACTAGTATAGCTTTTATGACAGGTACACATGTTAGAATGTCTTTTTGTTGTATTATATAATTGTTAGTTTAATATTTGAAAAGAAATGTAACTTTAATTAAATAGATAACATCAGCAGAATTTCTTCTTACCAGACTTTGACATCTGCTGTTTATTCAGTGTGAAAAATTTAGTTGCTCAATTTAGAGATAGTTCATGAGAATGTTATTGACTAATGATAAGCAAAGTAAATTCTTATGCAATAAAAGAATTTACTTTGCTTATTCTTTTATCCTTTTGGATAAGCAACTAATAAAGATAAATTCTTTTGTAACAAAAGAATCATTATATGAATTAGTTGGCATTTAACTCTATTAAAAGCACTGATTGAGTACTGTCTTATAAATACAGACCAGCTTAAAGCTCCTTTGCTGCAAAAAGTTAAGCACGAGATATTTTAGCTTTCAGTCCCTTGTAACCTGGATTTTTTGCTTTGTCAAACGTGATTTCTTAAAAAGACAAGAATGCAGATAACATCAGTTCATGTTCTTCCTCAGCTTGCATTAATGTACTCAAGTCACTTTTGTTTTTTTAAGAATTTAGCAAATTAGAAACTTCTAAGAAGAAGTACTGAGAGATTTTTCAGCATAGTTTTATATGTTTTAGTTTTATAGAAACATTTGAGCAAATAGTTATATATATCTATATGCAAGATTGAGTTTGTTTATTGCTAGTAACATCACAACTACGACCAGTATATCTAATTTTTAAGTTTTAAAGGATTGCTCAATCTTAGTTTATTACAATCACATTATAATTATGAACTATAATTTAATGTGTATGCAAACAATTGTGACTTTGCAAAGGGATATGTGCCTAGAAAACAGCTTTTCAAAATTCCAATTTTGAGGGCGGTAAAATTTTCAGCCATGAAAAAGAATAGCCTAAAACGTGACGTGTGAACGCCAGTAACTATGCTGCACGTGCTAACTATAACGCTAGTATTCAAGGTTGCTGAGCACAATATCAACCAATAACGTTCAAGCAGTTACAGTGCGCTATATAGGTCAGCTTTGGTGTGCCCGTAATATTGCACAATCTGACCTAGTTTAGATCGATCGCAGGCATTCATCCTAAAGAACGCATGTTTTTGCAATGCTTTTTTCTAATGGTTACAAGCAAAATATGGCCTAATGTTATTACATACATGTTATTTAAAATGTCAAAAAACTATAGATTGAGATAATTCACATTTGCTCTTCTATAAATATACAATTTACGACCTGAAAGATCACATCTCACAGTCATATTTCTATAGTTATTCATTTGTATAGTCACGTGACCAGCAGGAATGCTGGCGCTGTTACGTCACATTTCCCAGCTCATTTCAAAATCGGCGTTTTGGCTGTTACCAATCTACACCCTCAACTTCAACTAACTTTTTCTACTTTTGGTCAAATACTTTTTGTCAATGCATGCTTAGAAAAACACAATATTATGTGTGTTTGACTTAAATGGCCATTTATTAGACAAGATAGAGCAATCCTTTAAATCACAAGCATTTTGATAAACTAACACACCATCAATGTAGTTGTTTCAGTAGAGAAATTGTAAAGACAGTCTAACTGTAGGATACACGATTAGTAAGTCTTATCTGATGGGACTTTTGTAGGACTTGAGATAGTCAATTTCAACCAAGTCCAACTCCTAGCCTGCTCATGTGGCATAAATATAGGAGAAGGGACAAAGGCGAGTTACTGTCACCTTATAACCAGTGGTTTAGGCAGATGGGGCTCATTAGTTTTGGAAGACAGCTCATTTAGGAGAAAAAAAACTTTGATCCTAAACCTCCGCTGTCTTGCTGCAATATCCAACTAAAGGAAAAGCTTGAAAAATGAACCTCCCTCCCTCCAGGACAAATCTGGAGTTGGAGCCCATAAAGCAGTTCGTCATTGTTTACCACTTTGCTCTGTTAGCTTCTGCAAAGATGTTGGCATTAAACTGTAGCAGCCTCATTGTTCCTTAGGATTCGTCAGCGGCAGCAGCGTGGAGAAGGGAGAGAAATTACATCGGCAACAGCCTGTCCTCCATATATCACTACCCAGGCATACACCTGCACACAGGGTGTGTCATGTTCACAGTCTGACACAGGCCTACTACACCCCAGACATACACCTGCACACAGAGTGTATCATTCATAGTATGACACAGGCCTACTACACCCCAGGCATACACCTGCACACAGGGTGTGTCATGTTCTTAATCTGACACAGGCCCACTACACCCCAGGCATACACCTGCACACAGAGTGTGTCATATTCATAGTCTGACACAGGCCTACTACACCCCAGGCATACACCTGCACACAGGGTGTGTCATGTTCATAGTCTGACACAGGCCTACTACACCCCAGGCATACACCTGCACACAGGGTGTGTCATATTCATAGTCTGATACAGGCCTACTGTATTTATAAATAAAAACTATTATATAACAGTAATAAGACATGTTTCCACAATACAGTGTCTAGTATATTCTAAACACTCACTAATCTAAATATTTATTGTAGTGACAAAATCTTGTGTTTTGACATTATTGGTGAGTGTACTGTACATAGGATGCAGTGTTGATGGTACACCAACCATTAGTCTCAGCAAAATTAACATACATTGTTCCAGTGATACTGAATCAATTATATATAAGATTATATATAAGATTATATATAATATAAGATTATATATATATATATATATATATATATATATATATATATATATATATATATATATATATATATATATATAACCCCCTTAAGTTTGCATTTTAATCTCAAAGATAAAACCAATAAAGAACACATTCACAACCTAGTGTACAAAATAACCTGCCCTGAAACTTCATGTCAACAAACATATGTAGGCAAAACCGGACGTCGCCTATCACACAGGATACATGAACACTGCCATGACATCAATTCCAAAATCTATCAACACATCTCCATCTCTAACCATGGAAACATATCAATAGACAATGTAATAGTTCGAAATCATTCATTTAAAGGAATCCCCTATCGAAAAGTAGCCGAAGCTCTCTACATTAAACAAATAAAACGGCAACTTAATAAACAAAATTACTCCATACCACTAAAACTATATCAGTAGCTCCACACTACTCAACTCTCACATAGTTTCACTAGTCCATGCTGTTTTTATATTTGGATATCTATTTTTTTTTTGTCAACTCTAATTTATTTTTATGCAAAAAAACAAATCAGTAAATTTTTGACTTTCGTAACATAAATAAGATTATCTCCCTTAGTTTCAATAATTTACAATAACTGCCACTCTCTATTCTTTGTGTCATGCATAGTGGTTAACGTAGCGTGATAATTTTTGAATTTCGACCATTCATTGCTACTCTGAAGATGGGCACAGTGGTGCCCATCTTCAGAGTAACAATGAATGATAGAAATTCAAAAGTTATTACGTTACGTTAAACACTATGCATGACACAAAGTATAATAGATAGTGGCAGTTATTTCAAATTATTTAATATGAGGGAGATAATCTTATTTTATATATTACATGAGTCAAAAGTTATACTGATTTCTTTGCATAAAAAATAAATTAAAGTTGACAAAATATAGATATCTGGATATAAAAACAACATAGATTAGTGAAAAGTGTGTGAAAGTTGAGTAGTGCAGAGCTTATTGGTATAGTTTTAGTGGTATGGAATAATTTTGTTTATTAAATAAAACCACAATTCAATGCACAAATGTAGAAAAAGTTTCATTAGCTGCTATAATATTTATAAATTAGAATTATTATGCTGTCAAACTAAGGGCAACGACTGTAGCTAATGTTTTTAAAAGATAAATACTTTGAAAAGTTGCAAGATAACAGTCAAAATATAATGTCTATACGCCTACAATAACTTCTTTACGGTTTATTAATAAGAGTCATCCATTTCCAGGCGTATACAATTTCTGCTATTCCTACAGCCTGATGTATTAAAATTATGACCACTCTCAACATGCCCAGCTCTAGTAAACTTTAATTAGGATCACACAATAATTGGCTGGCAAATCTAAGACATTGATTTCTACTAAGCTTCATACTCATATTATATATCTAAAATATTCTCAAATTTGCAAAAATCTTCACTGGTAACGAATATATACCACTTAGGCCACGTGAGTTAATAATACATTTTTTGTCATGCTCTTTTGTGTCTCTTCTGTAAAAGTTTTTAAAAACAATGGAAACACAATTATAATAGTCATATTTTAATTTCTCTAGTCATCAAAAGATCAGATTGAATGAGAATGAAAGAACTTTATTTGTTTGTTTGTTTGTTTGTTTGTTTTCTTTATTTCCATCAAAAAAAAAACAAAAGGACAAAAAAATACAAATATACATCAGTAACACAAAAAGAGCTAAATTCAATTTATATATAATATCAATCGAAGTCAAGATGGGGGCCCATGTGCTCAGTAGCATAGCTATTCAAGGAACGGGGCCCAAGTGGCAGTTGAAAAAATAGTGAGAACTATTTATTCAGATTAAGTTAAAGATTTTAGTAGGTGCTTTTTCAACAATATTTTAAATGTGGCAAAGCTTTGATGATGTCTTAAAGTCAGAGGTAGCTTATTCCAATTGCTAGACATCTGGTAGGACACTTGACAATGACCTGCTGCGGAGGTAGAGAGAGGTAAGGGTAAGGAAAGTTCAGAATGTCTGGTGAGGTAAGTTGGTGGTTGTTTGGTGTGAGATGGAGTATAATAAGCTGAATGACCAAGAAGACATAGGCGGTAGATATACAAGAGATCAATAGGAAGAATTTCTGCTTTGATAAATAGAGGTGATGTGTGTTCAGTAGGTGATTTGTGGAAAATAATGCGAATAATGCGTTTTTAAATTAAAAGCAACTTGTTCAGATGGGTTTTAGGGGCATTTCCCCAGGCTTCTAAGCAATATGTAAGTTTGCTGTTTATCAGACTGTTATATAATAAAATCAAAGCTTTGTATGGTAAAAACTTTGAAGCTAAGTATATCATACCAGTTACTTTGTTGAGCTGAGTCCTTGAAGAATTTATATGAGCACATCAGTTTAAGTTAATGTCAATGACTACACCTAAAAATTTTATTTCTGAGCTAGGTGAGAGAGGTATATTGTCAATATGGATGGTACTGTTAAGTACAAAATTCTTTTGGTAGTTTTTAACAATGATATAGTTTGTTTTCGTTAAGTTTAGAGTTAGTTTGTTTGCAATGCACCAGTTATTAACTTTATTTAGTGAGGAGTTTATATTTCCAATATCAGCATTTAAATCTTTGCTCTTCCAAAAAAGATTTGTGTCGTCGGCAAACAGGATAGTATCAAATAAAGGACAATGGGTAGCTAAATCATTTATGTACAGCAGAAAGAGCACAGGGCCCAGGATAGAGCCCTGGGGAACTCCACAGGTGATATGCAAGGAATTGGATATACTGTTCTCTATTATAACATGCTGTGTTCGATTAGTCAAGTAGTTTTGGAATAAACTTATGGAGTGAGAATCAAAATTGTAATCTCGTAGTTTCTTTAGCAAAATATTGTGGTTGATTGTATCGAATGCTTTTGAGAAATCAATGAAAATACCCAATATTACTAATGAGTCATTAAGTGCTTTGAAAGATTGGTCTGAAAACTTAAACAGTGCGTCTTGTGCACCCTTCTTCTGTTGGAAGCCAAATTGAGAAACCGACAAAATTTTGTGTATTTTGTGTACAGAATATTCTTATATTAGCAATAATTATTGTCTTCAACACAAAGTTTGTATAAATTACTTATTTATAACATGGTGGTTTACTAACAGTTTATCTCAAAGATTTCTCACATATAAAATACCTAGCATGTGAGCATCCTCCATCATCCCATTGCAGTTTGTAACGCCTGTAAAACAAGCCAAGACAATCTTGAGGGCCACCATTGTTGTCAGGTTGATATTTATGCCAATCAGCCACCACTATGTCCTTTCTAACGTTACCATCCCATTGCCATCGGCCATCAAACTCTTGGCCACCAATCCATAAGTAATTATCAATGTGTGGAATCCAGTCTGTAGAATTAATTTTAAATGATTAAGATTTATAATTCACATAATAGGTTGCTGTGATATAACTTAAATAATATGCATATATAATATACTGCACACATGTATCTTGGGAAAGATCTGGTTTATTTAAAAAGAATTTGTCAAAGTCTCCTACTTTCCTAAAGTAAGTTTAGACAATACTACATTATAACTTTTAATAACTTATTAACAATGAAAATTGCATTTGCAAGTTGTCCAAATTCAATTATACTCTTATATCCAACAAAATAAAATAAAAACTAAACCTTCCTGTTTTGCATATTTTACATCACCTTGATGAGTTTTCCTCATGTGTTTAACCCAAGAAATAGATTCCAGACTATCAAACACAGCCAGTCTGTCTCCAACACTCTGACAGGCAGCTTTTGCATCATCCCAATTTTTCTTCTGAGTGCTGATTTTGAAACATGACATAGAGTGAGGGTTGTATAGATAACCCCTCGGACATGACAAGGCATCTGGAAATAGAGCTAAAATATTATCTTTGGGGAAAACACAGTATTGCATAAAATAAAACACAGATAAATTTGTACACATGCATAACAAAAATTTTATATAGTAATTTTGTGTTACCAATCCTTTTCCTTAAACTACTCCAACGAGTTGTGAAAATACAAAATTGACTTTATTTCAGTTACTTTAACATGGCAATAGACTATTACTCATACCATTACATGCTGTTGAGCTTGCTCCAGCAAAATATGCTGCCGAAACTACACAAATCAGAGCAAATGTCTCTCTATTCATGTTGATATCATACAGGATAGACTATTTATATCTGCTTTCAATGACTATTATTTTATAGTGTTACTGATTGAGTCTTTTTGATTTCAATGCGATGAATTGTCATAGCACTTTCTTTTTATACCCAACTATTTTAATATATTGTTGTAATGTATACTCATCTTGTGATAGGCTTAGATATATACTCTTTACAAATGAAGTATAACTAACTTACACCAATAGTAAACATTTAGACCTCTCATCATCTCTCAACTAGACTATACATCAAACATACATGTAGGAGGAGGTTGGAAAATTTAATAGAAAATGTATATCTTGCATGATGTATTTTGTTATAATTAAATATACCCATATTGCAAAAAGTAATTTTTTCAACTGTTGTAAAATATACAGATTATACTTCTGCAAAGCTTAACCATTTATTTATTTCATCATATTAATTTTGATACTGTAAGTCATAATCTGCAAAGCAGGTGTGCATGCCATATTCCTTTGATTGATTTTCAAGCTCTCTATAGCTATGCAAAAAATAAACACATAAAAACAAATTATGATTTAACTTTTAAATATTTTACACTTTTTAGACAGTTTGTTGCGTTGAGTTTTGTGTTTCACAAAAGAAAAGAATATTATGTGCATAAAAAGCACATTATTTTAAACGAAAAAGAAGCATATACGATTGTATATGGATTATTGTTTATAGAAGACAATTAAAATGAACATTTGGTCAAAGGTGCTTTACTTCTTCAAATAATATAGTGTAACACGAGGGAAACAACTCTTTCAAATATAAAGTAGCATAAGAAAGACAACTCTTTCAAACATAGAGTAAAGCGAATTGTGCTGTCTCAGATCTAGGCTGAAAGTTTGAGTTTTGGACAATTTATGTTGTTTTTACATTTTATATGTGTTTAGCGATTTAGTCAAGATAAATCCCTTCCACTGTTGCAAATGAGCAATATTAGTTTGAAGTGCTACACCATTAGTTCTCTTCAATGTTTAATATATATTTACAAAGTGACAAATAACTCTATTTATGTTCCAGTGTCTTGTAGCTGTGGCCTTCTTGTAAATATAAAAAAGTTTCCCATCAAAATAATTTGCACAATTCTGCTAGGTTCAAATCTTCAATTATTATAAAGTTCAATATTATTATTATTCAATTTCAATATTATAAATGAACAGCAACACTATACAATAATAACAGCAGTAACTGAAATATAAACACAAGTAAATAATAATGTTGTACTCAAATTTACACTATAAAGTATTCTATACCACTTGTACTACAAACTGGGTCTTCAATGTGGTAACTTCTATTTGGTGAATTTGCAGTTTAATTCATCATCTGCAACAGTATTTGTTGAATACAATTTTTTTAAGTTGAAAATAAACTATGAATTAATTTCTTATTGACACCTGCATATATTTTTAGCACATTTTCACCACAAGTCAACCAACAAATATAAACAAAACCATATATCCCAGAAATCATAGTAATTGTACAACCAACACAACAAAAATGTAATGCTGTGAGAAAAGAGATAGGCCTTGTTCCCTATTTAAAAGAATAAAAGAGTGTACAAAAGTAATTTCTATTAGAATAAATATAGATCCCAATTAGGTTCTATAATGCTTTTGTTGATGCAATCAGCCTTCTGTCAACTATAGCTTTCATATTATTAAAGCTTGTAGCTGTTTGTAGCTGTCATGTTGTATATTGTTGTTAAACTCATGCAGCTTTGTTCTACTCTTCTAATAAATAGTTTCATTCTAAAGAAATACCTTTCACTCTATTTGTTTTGAGAAAAGAACTGCAGAATAGGTTCAAGGGCCATGACACTATATTACATAAGAATTGCATGCATATATGCATATGTACAAGTAAATGTGAGTAAAGTTGAGTTGCTGGCCGAGACAGTTAGCTCCAAGCTACAGTCTTATTGCATCCCACTTCAGCTACGAGTTCATACGTAGGTGTGAAATAGTGTTCTGAGTAGCACAAGAGTAAGTATGTTTGCAAGAACATGCACTATAGTATAGCTTTTATGATAGGTACACGTGTTAGAACGTCTTTTTGTTGTATTTTATAATCGATAGTTTATAGGATTTGAAAAGTAATGTAACATACAATTAAATAGATAACATCAGCAGGATTTCTTCTTACCAGACTTTGACGTCTGCTGTTTATTCAGTGTGAAAAATTTAGTTGCTCAATTTAGAGATAGTTCATGAGAATGTTATTGACTGATGATAAGCAAAGTAAATTCTTTTGCAATAAAAGAATTTACTTTGCTTATTCTTTTATTCTTTTGAATAAGCAACTAATAAAGATAAATTCTTTTGTAACAAAGGAATCATTATATGAATTAGTTGGCATTTAACTCTATTAACAGCACTGATTGAGTATTGTCTTATAAATACAGACCAGCTTATATATAGCTCAGTTTCTGCAAAAAGTTAAGCACGAGATATTTTAGCTTTCAGTTCCTTGTAACCTGGTTTTTTTGCTTTGTCAAACGTGATTTCTTAAAAAGACAAGGATGAAGATAACATCAGTTCATGTTCTCACTCAGTTTGCATTATTGTACTCAAGTCACTTTTGTTTTTTGGGAATTTAGAAAATTTCTAAGAAGTAGTAGCTACTGAGAAATTTGTTTAGTAGTTTTATTGGTTTTAGCCTTATAGAAACATTTGAGCAAATAGTTATATATCTATATGCAAGATTGAGTATGCTTATTGCTGGTAACAGCACAATTACGATTAGTATATAATTTTTAAGTTTCAAATCACGAGCATTTTGATATTTTAGTAAAAATATTGTAAATACAGTCTAACTGTAAGATACAGAATAAGTAAGTAAGAAATAGTAAGTCTCATCTGATGGAGCTTTTGTAGGTGTTTAGATGGTCAATTTCAACCAAGTCCAACTCGTAGCCTGCATAGATATCGGTGAAAAGATAAAGGGGAGTCACAGGCACCTTATAACCAGTATTTTGGGCTGGTGGGAATTATTAGTCTGGGAAGACAGCTCATTTAGGAGAAAAAATTGTGATTCTAAACCCCCTCTGCTTTGCTAAAACACCCGACCATGGAAAAGGCTTGACGGGCGAACCTGAGGAAAAATCTTGCGTTAGAGCCCATAAAGCAGTTCGTCCATGTTTATCACTATGCACTGGTAGTTTCTGCAAAGATGTTGGCATTAAACTGTAACAGCCTCATTGTTCCTTATGATTCGTTAGCGTGGCAGCAGCGTGAAGAAGGGAGACAAATTACATCGGCAACAGCCTGTCCTCCATATGTCACTGCCCAGGCATACACCTGCACACAGAGTGTGTCGTATTCATAGTCTGATACAGGCCTAGTACTACATTTATAGATACAGTAATAAGTGATATATAGATATATAACAGTAATAAGTGTTTCCATAATATGTTGTCCAGTACAATTATTCTAAACACTCATTAATCTAAATATTTATTGTATAGTGATAAAATCTTGTGTTTTGACATTATTGATGAATGTACTGTAATATGAAGAATAAAAGACAAAAGGCACCAAACAAGAAGAATACTAATGCTTGTAGCAATATATAGTCTTTTGTCTGTCTGTTATTCTTCATATTAATTAACATGTTCTAATGATTTCGGCGCTTTTTGCAAAAAAACTTTTAACTAGTGCAAATAATTTAGTTTTAAATGTCAGTTTTTCCGCTGTAGGCTATATACTTCAGCCAGCTGTATATAGTTATTGTACAAATGTGGAATAATTCTCATTAGCTGCTATAATATTTATAAATTAGAATTATTATGATGACATATTAAGGGCAACGGCTAAGATAATTACTTTGAAAAATTGCATTATAATGGTCCAGATATAATGTCTATAAGCCTACAATAACTTCTTTACAGTTTATTAGTAAAACTCATCCATTTCAAGGTGTACACAGTTTCTGCTATTCCTACAGCCTGATGTATTAAAATTATTACCACTCTTAACATGCCCAGCTCTAGTAAACTTTAATTAGGATCACACAATAATTGGTTGGCAAATCTAAGACATTGATTTCTACTAAGCTTAATACCCGTATATTATATATCCAAAATATTCTCAAATTAGCAAAAATCGTCACTGATAACGACTTTATACCATTTAGGCCACGTGAGTTAATAATACATTTTTGTCATGCTCTTTTGTGTTTCTTCTGTAAAAGTTTTTAGAAACACCGGAAACACAACTATAGTCATATTTTAATATCTCGAGACATCAAAAGATCAGGTTGAATGAAAATGAAAGAACTTCATTTGTATACAGAGTATTCTTATATTAGCAATAACTATTGTCTTTAACACAAAGCTTGTAGAAATTGCTTATTTATAACATGGTGGTTTACTAACAGTTTATCTCAAAGATTTCTCACATATAAAATACGCAGCATTTGAGCATGTTACATCATCCCATTGCAGTTCTCCATTCTTGCTAAACAAGCCAAGACAATCTTGAATAGCTCCTTTATAGTTGTTAGGTTCATCTCCATACCAATCAGCAACCACTATATCTTTCCTAACGTTACCATCCCATTGCCATCGGCCGTGAAAGTCTCTACCACCAATCCACAAGTAATTATCAAGGTATGGAATCCAGTCTGTAGAAGTAGTGTTAAATGATTAAGACTTACAAACCACATAATAGGCTGTTGTGATATAATTTAAATAATATGCCTATATACTGCACACATGTATTTTGGGAAAAATTTGGTTTATTTAAAATGAGTTAGACAAAATCTCCTACTCCCCTAAAATAATTTTTAACAATACTACATTATATTTTTAATAACTTATGAACAACGAAAATTGCACTCGCAAGTTGCTCAAATTCAATTATACTCTTATAATCCAACAAAACAAAATAAAAACTAAACGTTCATGTTTTGCATGTTTCACATCACCTTGATGAGTTTTCCTCATGTGTTTGGCCCAAGAAATAGATTCCAGACTATCAAACACAGCCAGTCTGTCTCCAACACTCTGACAGGCAGCTTTCGCATCGTCCCAGTTTTTCTTCTGAGTGCTGATTTTGAAGCATGACAAAGAGTGAGGGTTGTATAGATAACCTCTCGGACATGACAAGGCATCTGGAAATAGAGCTAAAATATTATCTTTGGGGAATACACAGTATATTGCATAAAATGAAACACAGATTAATTTGTACACATGTATAACAACAATTTTATATAGATAATTTGTGTTACCAATCCTCTTCCTTGAACTACTCAAACGAGTTGTGAAAATACAAAATTTGTTTTTTTCTTAGTTACTTTAGCATTGCAATGAAATATTACTCACCATTACATGCTGCTGAGCTTGCTCCAGCAAAATATGCTGCCGAAACTACACAAATCAGAGCAAATATCTCTCTATGCATGTTGATATCATACAGGATAGACTATCTATCTGCTTTCAATGACTATTATTTTATAGTGTTACTGATTGAGTCTTTTTGATTTCAATGTGATGAATTGTCATAGCACTTTCTTTTTATACCCAACTATTCTAATATATTGCTGTAATGTATACTCATCTTGTGATAGGCTTAGATATATACTCTTTACAAATGAAGTATAACTAACTTACACCAATAGTAAACATTTAGACCTTTCATCATCTCTCAACTAGACTATACATCAAACATACATGTAGGAGGAGGTTGGAAAATTTAATAGAAAATGTATATCGTGCATGATGTATTTTGTTATAATTAAATAAACCCATATTGCAAAAAAAGTAACTCTTTCAACTGTTGTAAAATATACAGATACTTTTGCAAAACTTAACTATTTATTAATTTCATCATATTATTTTGATACTGTAAGTTATAATCTGCAAAGCACGTGTGCACGCTATATTCCTTTGATTGATTTTCAAGCTCTCTATAGCTATGCAAAAAATAAACACATAAAAACAAATTAGGATTTGACTTTCAAATATTTTACACTTTTTAGACAGTTTGTTGTGTTGAGTTTTGTGTTGTACAAAATAAAAGAATATGTGCATGAAAAGCACATTATTTTAAATGAAAAAGAAGCATATAAGTTTTATATGGATTATTGTTTATAGAAGACAATTAAAATGAATATTTGGTCAAAGGTTCTTCACTTCTTCAAATATAGTGTAACACGAGGGAAACAACTCCTTCAAATATAGAGCAGCATAAGAAAGACAACTCTTTCAAACATAGAGTAAAGTGAATTGTGCTGTCTCAGATCTAGGCTGGAAGTTTGAGTTTTGGACAATTTATGCTGTTTTTACATTTTATATGTGTTTAGCGATTTAGTCAAGTTGTCCAATTTTCAAGATAAATTCCTTTCACTGTTGCAAATGAGCAATATTACTATGAAGTGCTACACCATTAGTTCTCTCCAATGTTTAATATATTTATAAAGTGACAAATAACTTTATTTATGTTCCAGGGGTTTGTAGCTATGGCTTTCTTGTAAATATAAAAAAGCTTCCTATCAAAATAATTTGCACAATTCTGCTAGGTTCAAATCTTCAATTATTATAAAGTTCAATATTATTATTATTCAATTTCAATATTATAAATGATCAGCAACACTATACAATAATAACAGCAGTAACTGAAATATAAACACAAGTAAATAATAATGTTGTACTTAAATTTACACTATAAAGTATACTATACCACTTGTACTACAAGTTGGGTCTCTGATGTGGTAACACAACTATTTGGTGAACTAGCAGTTTAATTCATCATCGACTACAGTATTTGTTGAATATAATTTTTTTTAAGTTGAAAATAAACTATGAATTAATTTCTTATTGACACCTGCATATATTTTTAGCACATTTCCACCACAAGTCAACAACCAATAAATGTAAACAAAACCATATATCCCAGAAATCATAGTAATTGTACAACCAACACAACAAAAATGTAATACAACTTTTAGGGAAACAGATATGAACTTTAATAAATAATCAGAAGCTGCTTATTGTAAACTGAATCGACCATTTTGGTTGATTCGCTTAGATATAACATAATGTTGCATGTAATAGCTTTATTCACCTGTTGAATGAGCATTGCAAATACAGCCTTTTGACTCGGCTGTTTGTGAAGTAAAATATAAAATCTACAGCTTAAATGACAGAAAATTATCAACAATACACACTGAAACTACTGTACCAGCACTCAATATATAAATATTATGGTAAACCAAAGACTGAAGAAATTATCTCCACATGTACACTCTCAGCTAGGAAGTCCTGCAAATCATCACTCAGTAGTGATTTGAAAATAGCACAAAGTTTAATAAATACAATATTTATGCTGTGAGAAAAGAGATAAATATCTGTCTGTGCGTCTGATTAGCTAAGATCTTCGAGCTCTACAATCACATCACTTTCCCCAACAGTGTCGCCAGCCTTGAAGTTGACTTTCTTAACCTAGAGACCAACAATTTGCAAGATATGAGTTGCATGCACCTTGAGATGGAGTTTTGAGTTCATAAGCACACAACTGGTACCAAAATAACTAGCTCAGCAGACGCTAGGCTAAAAGAACATAGAACAGTAACTAGTGAGATAACTCCTAATTTAGCTCAACAGTACAACACACTCCCTTCTTGAAAACTACAACTCGTCAGGAAAAATGGCCACTAATTGCATAGGCAGATGCTTTAGATGCCTGCCCATACACATAATTTTTACGAAACATCAAGTAAATCTTACCTTTGCTGTTTTACTGGCTGTGAGACTGTTCTGCATTTTCATTGCTTCTAATACACAGACTTCAGAACCTTCAGACACCTGCAGTGACATGTCACAGAATATGGTACAGTAAATAAAATGATACGTCATCACATGACTGTCACTTCAGACACCCGCAGTGACATGCCACAGAACATGGTACAGTCAATAAAATGATACGTCATCACATGACTGTCACTTCAGACACCTGCAGTTACATGTCACAGAACATGATACAGTCAATAAAAGGTGTGATGATATGTGATTAAATGACTATCACTGTGTGAGTTATTTAATGCAGTTTTTGTATATTTTAAATCACACAAAATCTTTTATTTTCAATAAAAATGATCAAGCACTCAAAACAATAACTCAACATGTCATAAATTTCACTTTCCTTGAATACAGCAACAAACAAAATGAATCTGTTTTAGCTTTTACAAAACTTGTTTTTCAAATGAATTCCTGAAATAAGTTTATGCTATCTTAGCCTAATTTCTACATCCAGGAAGGAGGAGTTCTCACCATGTCTCCAACACTAACGGCAACCGACTTCACAATCCCAGGCATAGGAGCAACAACGACTCCACTAAAATCAGGAACAACCTTTTCCTTCATGTACTGACTCATGGCAGCAAAATCTTGGGTCAGCACTGACACATCAAACTGCAAGACAGATTACATAAGATAACATCACCTAAGGCAAGCCAGCTAGCTTAGCGGATATACACACTGTGTAATATTAGCTGGTATATATAAATAAGGGAGCAGCCATGGTCTAGAGGTTAGAGCATTTGCTTAGTAAACACGAAGTCATGGGTTCAAACCCTGACAAAGGCCATTGGTGACGTTAGGAAGAGCATCCAGTCATAAGTGCCCCATCTGAATATATTATTAGTTTGAAAGAACAAAACACTCTATCCATTAGGGGTTTCTCACAAGGGTGGTGACTGTAGACTTGCGTGGGTTTTTATATAAATACACCACTACATATTGTGAAATACTGACTAGTGCGTGTAGAAGTGGGTACAAATGGGTATAAATATGGACAGTAGAAAGAGAATTACTCACCACGGTGCCAAAATATCTGAACTTGATGTGTCCTGTAGGTGAACTGTCAAGTAGCTGTAGAATAGATATACATAACATAGATATATACAAGTAACTGTAGAATATATACACATAACATAGATATATACAAGTAGCTGTAGAATAGATATACATAACATAGATATATACAAGTAACTGTAGAATAGATATACATAACATAGATGTACTTATAAACTAGATACAAGAGAGCATTGAGAGGATAGATGCATATAAAGAGGATATTGATACTAAAGAGGATAGAAGGGTACCTGGAAGTGAGTAATAAAGAGGATAGAAGGGTACCTGGAAGTGAGTAATAAAGAGGATAGAAGGGTACCTGGAAGTTAATATTAGAGAGGATAGAAGGGTACCTGGAATTGAGTATTAGAGAGGATAGAAGGGTACCTGGAATTGAGTATTAGAGAGGATAGAAGGGTACCTGGAAGTGAGTATTAAAGAGGATAGAAGGGTACCTGGAAGTGAGTATTAGAGAGGATAGAAGGGTACCTGGAAGTGAGTATTAGAGGGGATAGAAAGGTACCTGGAAGTGAGTATTAAAGAGGATAGAAGGGTACCTGGAATTGAGTATTAGAGAGGATAGAAGGGTACCTGGAATTGAGTATTAGAGAGGATAGAAGGGTACCTGGAAGTGAGTATTAAAGAGGATAGAAGGGTACCTGGAAGTGAGTCGTGTCTCCAGAGATTTGCGGAGATAAAACCGACTGAGAAAGGTTGAAGTTGTCCGTGACCTTCAAATGTTCCTCTCCAATCATAACCTGAAATATGTAAGAGACTGTTCAACTAAAGGCATCTATATTTCCTTTATTTTTACGCATTCACAAAGACTTCTATTGTTGAAAATGGTGTGTGCATATACAAACTTTGATTAACATGTACAATTCACAAAGAATAAATTTCATATTCACATGAGGTAAGTTTTACACAGTGATACAATAAAGAATTGCTTTGACCTGTGTCATAGTAGGATACAAACACAATAAGTGGATGTGATGCATGAAAACTGTGTTTCTAATAAGTGAACAAATAGCAAAACAAGCAGACTTTTGAAAGCCAGCAACTTTTACATATTATTATACCTCACTTCAGTCAAAGTAAGTTTTATATAAAACCTAAAAAAAAAACTGGAGAAACATCCAGCTTTATTTTGACCTGCTTTTAAACCAACCAATGACTGTTGTCTCCACGAGTGTACACTATTATTGCTATGACCATCAGCTTACTTGGAAGTTCTCATTCTCCGACGATAAGCTCACATCAAAACTGTCGCTACCTTCAATGTCAACTCTGAATGTCTGTTTGGATGGCAAACTCGCCGATGATTTGATTCTAAGGGAAAGAAAGACTAAACATTTAGACAAGGTTACTTTACAATTACAATATCTATGTACAAAGTCCACAGCACAGTTGATAAGCATCCTTGGTAAACATGCTCATTGATTTGGAAACCTAGTTTTTGTGTGACAATTTAGGGAGCCTCACTCTCAACTGTTAGATTAAGTTTACACGTGTTGAAATACCTGGTGTTGTTGAGGAAAGATGATGACCTCACATCCTGTTTATATCTAACACAAGCAGCCATGGCAGCTAATTGCATAGCTTCGGAGCTGTTTAACTGTTTACCTAGGAAAGAATACAAACATTTACTCTGTCCAGGTGTAAGTATAGGCGTGTCAACTTTGGTTTTACTGCTATTCAACACCACCATTATTAGCATAGGACATCCTCATGCGGTGAAATTTCACAAATAAAAAGTTATTTCTATCAGAGTATGGGCAAAGGCAATATACCAAAACTCAAAAGGATTCTAAAATGAACAGACAACTCCATGCAAAGAGCTGTGAAGCATGACGTGGCCATAGATAACTCAACATAAGATGATGTCCTACCCTTAAAGCCCTCAGGGTAGACTTCTGCGAGGTAGTTGGTAGTTGTGTCCCCAGCTTTGAACCGTTCCTCTTGAACAATGTCCCGCAGCAACGGAATGTTATGAGTCACGCCTCGAATCTCGTACTGGTCTAGAGCGTCTGACATCGTATCGAGAGCATCCTGCCTGTCCTGGCCGTGGGTGATCAGCTGGAAACAGGTGGTTAGAGGTGAATGTTGGAGGAACATAAGTACTGCAAGGTGCAGCTAAGACTACGGAGTTACACTCTGCTATTTTCACACTCTGCTTCATAATGACTTCAATACGTTACACATAAAGTTGAAAATCATAAAAAGTGGTTTGATTATTTAGAAAAAAAAACACTGTCAATAAAACCTCTAATTGAAAAGAAAACTAGAAATAATCAACACTTAACAAAGAGCTCAGTGAAAGAGACTTTACAGTTGGAGGACATTACCTTGCAGATCATGGAGTCATAATACACACTGATCTCACTTCCTTCCTCCACTCCGCTGTCACAACGTATCTGAAACATGACCACAGCGTCAGCAAACAAGTGCCATTATAATACAGGCTGCTACAGTTTACTTGAAAGGCACAGATATTGAAAATAGGAAGGAAAGAAAGTCAATGTCTTATGCTAATGTTAAAACTCTTGCATTAAAGTTTACACAATTTAGGAACTGCTGAATGCACCAGGGTAAAAAAAGAGATATAATGTGGTGAGTAATGTCGTAGTGTAGGATAGTATAGGATAGTGTAGGATAGAGCTGAGGTATACCTTGTCAGATACATGTGTGGGTTCCTTGTACTTGTTCAGACGACCGACGCTGGGTAAACCAAACCCCTTGAATGGATCTTCAGCGTAGACTCTGCACTCCACGGCCCAGCCAGTTATACCTACAAGTCAGCAGGTAATTTGAGAGTAGCTGTTGGCAGCAACTGTAGCGGCAGCGTGTAAACAGAGCACTAGCCAGAAGTCTAGAACCTACCAATATCCTGCTGAGTGTGTGTGAGAGGGTGACCCTTGGCTACCCGCAACATTTGGTGGACTAAGTCTACCCCTGTTATCATCTCTGTGATTGGATGTTCCACTTGAAGTCTGGTGTTCATCTCCAGGAAGTAGAAGTTCCGCTCAGAGTCGATGAGAAACTCTACGGTACCTACCAGACAGAGTAGCAAAGAGTATATAATACCTACCAGACAGAGTAACAAAGAGTATATAATACCTACCAGACAGAGTAGCAAAGAGTATATAATACCTACCAGACAGAGTAGCAAAGAGTATATAATACCTACCAGACAGAGTAACAAAGAGTATATAATACCTACCATACAGAGTAACAAAGAGTATATAATACCAACCAGACAGAGTAACAAAGAGTATATAATACCAACCAGACAGAGTAACAAAGAGTATATACTACCTACCGGACAGAGTAACAAAGAGTATATAATACCTACCAGACAGAGTAACAAAGAGTATACACTACCTACCAGACAGAGTAACAAAGAGTATATAATATCTACCAGACAGAGTAACAAAGAGTATATAATACCTACCAGACAGAGTAACAAAGAGTATATACTACCTACCAGACAGAGTAACAAAGAGTATACACTACCTACCAGACAGAGTAACAAAGAGTATATACTACCTACCAGACAGAGTAACAAAGAGTATATAATACCTACCAGACAGAGTAACAAAGAGTATATAACTAGCAGACAGAGTAGCAAAGAGTATATACTACCTACCAGACAGAGTAACAAAGAGTATATAATACCTAACAGACAGAGTAGCAAAGAGTTACATGAAGTTACACTTTACAATGAGCTGACCAACCTGCGGAGTCGTAGCCTACAGCTCTTGCAAGGTCTGTAGCCTGTGTTCCCATTGCAGCTCTAGTTTCTGGGTCGAGGAAGGTGCTAGGGGCCTCCTCAATGACTTTCTGATTGCGTCTTTGTATTGAGCACTCTCTCTCATTCAGGTAGATGGCATTGCCGTGCTGGTCACACATTACCTTCACAAATCATAAGTACACATTGCAACTGTATCTGTAGGGGCTATCAATTTAATTACATTAAGTGAAAGGGAAAACATTCTATTTGTTGACTACTTTATTTATTAAAGTAAACTAATATTTCAGACACCAGTGCATTCATCTTAAGATGAATACAGTGATATTAGAAATATTAATCAACTTTGATAGAAAAAAGTAGTAAACAGATAAATACTTATTTTTAATGTAAACTGTAAGCGTTGCTAACATTTGCATGTTAAACAAAGTGCAGATGTTGAACTGTAGGAGATCTACCTCTTACACATCTAATTCACAGGACATTAATATACCTGAAACTCGATATGCCTTGGCTTGTCTATATACTTCTCTATCAGCATACGATCATCTCCAAAACTTGACTTGGCTTCGTTCTTGCTGAGCCGGAAACCTTGCCTTGTCTCATCGTCGTTCCAGGCAATTCTCATTCCCTTGCCTCCGCCTCCAGCCGACGCCTTTATCATCACCGGGTAACCTGTGTAGGTGGCACACAGGAGACGTGATACACAGTGAAGACACCAACAGGTTGACTTAGGGAGATGAGATCAACTTGGCAATGCCGAGTAATGTCCATGCAGGAATAAACATAGGACACAACTCTCAACATTCGCAGAAAACTTCTCGTGCAACAATATGTTAGATTTCTCACCAGACATAGTAATTTTATAATATAATATAGTACAATATATAAGATAATATAATACATAAGACAGTATAACATATAATATAGTATAATATATAAGATAATATAATACACAAGACAGTATAACATATAATATAGTATAATATATAAGATAATATAATACACAAGACAGTATAACATGTAATATAGTATAATATATAAGATAATATAATACACAAGACAGTATAACATATAATATAGTATAATATATAAGATAATATAATACACAAGACAGTATAACATGTAATATAGTATAATATATTATAAAGTGTGTGACTAACCGATTTCATTGGCTATCCGGACTGCATCATCACCTGTCTGCACTTCCCCGTCGAAGCCGGGCACAATGCTGACATTAGCCTCTTTAGCTATCCGCTTGCTCTCTATCTTATCCCCCAACATGTGGATAGCCCGACTGTTGGGCCCCACAAACACAATGTTGTTCTCAGTCTACGAGTAAGAGAAACAGGCTAACATTTAGATCATCCATCACAGAGAAGTGAAATTTATTACATGAAAGTTGAGTGTAAAGAATAAGGAGCCAACACAAAGCAACAGCAATATGTCATCTCAAGAGGAGATAACAACAAAATAGTTTAATTTCAGGAAGAGATAATCACAATAATTATAGTGTAATACTAAGGAGAAGACAACTGCAAATAACGCAACTCACCAACTTGGCTGCAAAGTCCATGTTCTCGGAGAGAAACCCGTACCCCGGATGAACCTGGAGACACACAGACAGAACATATTCATAGAATAGAGTATCTTACAAGGGGCGGTAGAAGCTCTATGTTGAATTCATATTTGCAGTGAAAGCTAAAACTACAGACTAGAATTTGATTATTCAAATACTAGATCGAACAAACTTGCACTGATTTACTGTATATTAGCAATATTCCCTCCGTTGGTTTTGTAGATCTCAAATTTCTACAATCATGGGAACAAACATGCAATTTAGAAACATATAAGCGTACTCACTGCGTCAGCGCCAGTATTTTTGGCAGCTTCAACAATATTCTCCATGACGAGATAACTCTGACTAGAAGGAGCAGGCCCAATACACACGGCTTCATCAGCCAATCGCACGTGAGGCTGCAATAATGTTGGTCTAGATGAAAATCTTGTCAAAAGATTTGCAAAATGTAGAAGATAATAAATTTTGTTTGAAAAGATGATATAGAAATATAAGTGAGTAGAAGACACATCTTACTTATTATTAAGCCACACAGCATTTAATATGCTTTATTATACTAAAGTCGAATCAAATTATAAACTAATATATAAGATTCAATAATTTACATATTTGTAAAACGAAAGGATATTACCATGCAATTAGTTCTAATTTTAAGGCAAATAATTACTAGTCTACAAACAATAAAGAATAAAACAAGCAAAGCCATGTATACACTTGGAAAATTATTAGATTTAAGAAAATTACCAAAGCCTGGCAATAGAAACCACAACTGCAACTGTAAATATATACATGCAATAAGAATGATAACTCCAATTGTACTTACAGCAAAACAATCTACTTCACTGTAGACGGCTACCGACTTGATACCGAGATGTCTGCACGTCTCAATGACTCGACATGCTATCTCACCTCTGTTGGCTATGAGAACTTTGTTGAATTTCTGTCAAACAGAGCCACAAGTAACTAGCATTTTTCAAACGAAAGATATTTTTAAGTGAAACATTTGTACTGTCAAACATTTTTAGAACAAAAATATATTATACTCATCAGCTCAAACAACGTGAATGTTAAAGTTGGTTATTGTCAAACTACATATGTGAAATTTTACAAATCAACTAATGAGAAATCGAAACTCAATCAAAAGTAACAAAAATTGCAAATCTGCTAAAGTTAAGACATACTTACGGGTTCAGACTGACTAAATACGGTGTTCCAATATCGCTTCTCCATAAAACCGAGAGACTTTGATGTAGATAGTAATCTAACCTACATATATATTTAAAATTATATAAATTAAAACACAATTACAAATAATTATACCTGAGTTCAATAATCAAACAGAATAGGTGACAATTTTTTTCAACAATAGTCTTGAGTCACTTACGGCTACAATTAACAATTTGCATTAAAATGTATTGTATTTCATTTTCAAATAATAATAATGCTTCAATTCAATAGCATTTTAATTTATTTGCAGTCAGTACAGTGATACAGCTTTGCTTTTGCTTACTCCTGATCATAACATTGCAGTAGAGGTTTAAGCTTTAAAGTATTTCACTCTGTGCCCCTTTATGCTCAAAATGTTCTGAATGCAAGAGCAGTTTCACTAACTAAGCTAAGCTTTAGTAAAACAGACAATCTAAACTTTTTATCCAATTATCATTGATTATATTTATAATTATTGACTTTGTTTACTAGTCTTACTTGCTCATCTTCTCTTGATCCTAACAACAACTCCGATGATAGTATGACATTGACTATCACGATCAGTAACAGTCTGAGTCAAATTAATTTATAATAACATAATAATCATTACGATAAATTTGAAATTGCTTACCATCAGTGCACTTCAAGTAACTCATAACTGTAAGTTATTAGACTTAGTTACTGTTGGTAACAATGGGAAAAGCTAACACTTACACCTAGACCAGGTGACATCTGTGGCTGTTGATATTGCAGACATAGCGTCGATCTTTCAACTGTGAGTCTTTTTAGTCTCAAATTCATGTTGATGTTGAACTTCATTTTACTGTAGTGTTGAACTTGAAGTGATTTAAAAGACAGTATTTTAGCTGCCATTTGTAAAGTTATATTTATTTACAATGTTTTCAAAAATATTCAATTAAAATACCTGCACTCCACAATTTTGAGAATTTTCAAATGAACAACCTATATGTATAATGTTATTGTTAATAATTACTGGGCTGCCGCTAAGAAAAAGTAAATACACTAGCAATTCAATGACTGAATGAGCTGCTAGTGCTAAACGGCTTCCCTGCACGATTGATGTCCTTGACAAAGTTCGACGTGCAAGTTTGAGCACTCAGGACCGGGACCGTAAAAGAAGCGGAAGCCACATCACCACAATTTGTGAAAGCATTCGCGTTTAAAGAGTTGTCTTCTCTATTATCAAACTTGCCAATATAGAAATTACGCCGCTAAACAGTTAACAGGGACATAATGATTACAGAGTTTGATGCATTCAACTTGCAGTGAAGTTTTAGCAATAATTAATAGCCAGAATGATAGCCATAAGCCTAAGGATATTCGTCAAATATATATTGATAACTAATGAGCTGATGATTTTATGTTTTTTTTTCAAAAATTTCATATTATTAAATGCAGCGAATAACATTTTTTATTTTCGTTTAGTTTTATCAAAGTCACTATTAAATTCAATAATAATTGACTCACTTTGAGTAATACTTATACTAGCAGCAGTTCATTCAATTTTATTTCAATTGTTATTTTATCATTATGATGACGATTATTGTTGTGATTATAGTTTAACAAAATAGTGTTATTAATATTAGTATTGACCAATTTTAACTTTAAGTTTTAATTCAACTCACCGATTTCTCTCTATTGAAAGTTTAAGTTTGGGGGAAAATGAAACTGAAAGTCCAAATCAAATTGAAAATCCCAATGCCAATGAAAATGCAGATACTGACAGTTAGATACTCATACTGATAGTGATAGTCTTACTGCTAGTGATGCCGATATATGAGCTTGAAGTGATGTTGCTATTACTATTAGTATTAGTAATCTATTACTATTAGACCATACCTAATCTTATACTCATACTCATAGTGTCAGTGAATATCAATATGAATATGGCATTCACATTGTGATTGATACTGATAGTGATAGATGATAGTGATAAGCGACAGTGATACTAATTTAGACTCTGAGATTAAAATGCAATACCCACACTCACACTGATACAGTCACAGTGATACTGATGGTGATAGAGTAGTAGCTGTAATACTTATAGTTTTTAGTTACTAATAAAGCAATAATAGGAACACTAATATACAAACCAACAGTAATAGCAATAAGTACATAACAGTTTACAATAACTCTAAGTAATACTAATAAACATATCATTATTATCCTAAGTGAGTAACTATTATTTACTCTAACTATAAGACATAAGTTTAAAACTAAAGCAAAAGTAAGTATTACTATTAGTATAATATTAACTAATTTAACTTTTAATTTACTGCAACTATTAGTATTACTATAACTTATAATAATAACTGCAAGTTGACTAAAGAAAAATTGTAGCGCATTTAAATAATTTTAGTTTAAGTGAGTAAAATAAGTCTGTATATTCTATTATTTGTGTCACTCATTGTATTTGCTATGATTGAATCTATAAAGGTAATTGTTACAATAACAATTTAAATGTTCATTTCATGGATTTTGAATGATTGATGATCATGATTGATGTAATATTAGTTTATTGATGATACAAAAAGTTTTCCCTTATGTCCGTTTTTTATTTTAAACCTCTATAGATGTCAATAAGGTTACAATTGTGCCTGAGAGAACATTCAAATGGTGTGAGGTTCTTGCACAATTGGTATGTCAAATAGCATAAAGTTGTTGCACTACTTCATCACAAGTCTATTTTGGTGATAATATTCTTCAAGTGAGCACAAGCACATAGTTTCTAAACTGATCAGCCAGTCAGAGTTGATTGGTTTGTGCTGCTGCTGCTCAATGAAAATGGTGATGAATTAAAGTTATAAACTGCACAAGTGAAAAATTGAGCTTTAGTTTATCTTTGTATCACGTGTAGTGCAGTCACTGACTGTATAAAATCCTTCTGCACCTTTTCTATCAATAGAAAGTTGTGAATCTACATTATTGTAATCAAAAAATATATTGCATCGTATAAGAGGGTAGAAGTATGTTATGCCTTCATCTTTATACCTTATCAACACATTCTTTGCCTTTTGGCAATGTAAGAAATACTTTACAATGCGGAAAGTGTTATGTTAATTAGGGAATCTCTGACACACTTCATTTATACAATAATAAAATAATCACATGTATCTTGGCTATCATCTACGGACTTGAACACTGAGCTGGTTTGAAAGTGCAAAGCTTTAATTTTCAAGCCAATTCAGTGATTAGGCTGTGTGTTGCAGCAGCTAGGAATAGCATGGAATGAAAATTAGCCATAATTACTGTTAGTTTTATAGTACCACTGAATTCAGAACCAACTGGAAAAGACATCAGTAAGTGATCAATTGAAGATATGTGTTCACAGAATTTATTATAGAGCAAACTTGTTTAAGCATACAACCTGCTAACATGTAGAAGAAAGCTAAGATATAGGTATATTTTAGTACTATATAAATGAAGTGTATCAGGGATTCTTTATAGTAAGTACATCTTAATCTTTCTTATAATACAAACAGTGTTGATCATCTCTCAGTATGTGATAGTCACTCTACTGTGACTCAGTATATTATAGTGACTCTACTGTGACTCAGTATCTCATAGTCACTCTGCTGTGACTCAGTATCTCATAGTCACTCTACTGTGACTTAGTATCTCATAGTCACTCTACTGTGACTCAGTATCTCATAGTCACTCTGCTGTGACTCAGTATCTCATAGTTACTCTACTGTGACTCAGTATCTCATAGTCACTCTGCTGTGACTCAGTATATTATAGTCACTCTACTGTGACTCAGTATATTATAGTCACTCTACTGTGACTCAGTATCTCATAGTCACTCTACTGTGACTCAGTATCTCATAGTCACTGCATTACTGCACAGTAAAAATAACATAATTTATCTGGTACCAGATTTTTGTCTGATTTTTACTGTCTTTTTTTGTAGCATAGGCTTCAAAGTAGTGTTTTTTGCTAAAAAATAATTAAATGTTTAGTATTTCTGGTATGGTGCTCTGATACGAGTTATAATACTTATGCAATGCATAAGTATTATAACTGCACAAAATGTTTTTCAACCTAATAGTTCACCAGCAGAAAAAGATGTACATAGCGGCTATTTTCCTATATATATGCCTCTGTTACATATTGACTGCGTTATGTGATAGTTGACATTGCTGTAAGCTTGGTCAAGGCACCAGCATCCTATACTCCCAGGCTACAACCAGTCCTATCTCTAACCAGGTCAACTAGCAACATTACTAGGCCTTTTATGGAGTTACATAATATCTTGGACTTTCACAATTATAAAACCCTTTTGACTTGTTTACAGGTTTGTTTACTAGCTTGAATAATGTGGATGTGAAAGATGCCTCTTAACGTAGTACCTTCACCATCCACTAAACCGTCCACAGTCCCCAGTGACTCGTCACAGCCCGGCAGCTCTGCTCCTCCAGACGTGCTGCCGACTGACAACCTCAATGTCGACAGTTCACAGCTGGCAGCTGACTCTGGTCGCCGTGGCAACAGCCCTGTACAAGTGAGTCACACATTCTGTGTGTTTAGGGCTTCTGCACATATGTTAAACAGCTAAAGGCCTTTTTCTTAGTTTTCCAAAACCACCACATTTGATGCAAATTCTAGCAACTGTCCTGTTCATTATGTAATCTAGCGAAATGAAAATGCTGAAGTGGAATCATTAAAGTATTGTTCAACTTTATCATGGAACTATTTTTTGACCTACAAATTTATATTCAAATCGACTCAGCTAATAGAATACAAAGTGCAGACAAATTTTACTGCTGACTCTCAGTCTGCGCTTTGGACTTGCGAGTCCGTAGTCTAATAACAAGACTCCCTGTAGTTTACACCTTCTACGGGTGTTGTGTCTTCTGCAGTTATATAGTTTGGAACTTAGTCAATAAACTGCTCTGCACAGCTCTTCCACTTTCACCATTTATTATCTAGACATAATCACTGGACTACACGCAGGGTGTTCACTTTATGAGACTATGTTATTAGGTTGCATACAACAAGTATGGCTGTGGATTAGCTTGGTCTTTACTCTTTCACAGTATATAAATGCTTTTTAAGTTTAGAAGTATTTTCAACAGCAAAGTCTCCATCTTTGAACTTTGAACCCACTTTTAATGCTTTGAATGCAGGGAACAGAAATTGCCTCATTATTGTGCCCAAATTATAGAACTCTGACTACAGTATTTCATACCAACCCTTGCTGTGTCTATTTCTGATTGTCATCTGCTCTTTACTTAGCATGATGAACTGGAGGCTCAAGATGAGGAGGGAGGGGGCCTCGTCTTCCCAGTTGATAAACTGGCTAAGTTAGATGAGATGATCAACAAACCTCGTTGGGTGGTGCCTGTGCTGCCAGAAGGGGAACTGGAGGTGCTGCTTATGGCAGCCATTAGAATGAGCAACAAAGGTTTGTATTCTAAATTCTGACTGGGCAGAGGTTTGTGTTGGTTGTACAGCTACCATGACTCACTTGCCCCCACTCTCACTCCTATAGCATTAGTTAGCTAGTAGAATGGAATGTGACAACACAATACGTAAAGAAACTAGTAGGATTCCCATTCAGTCATTAAATGTACATTTCTGTTCAGGGCTGCACATATTAACACATTGGCAAAAGCTGCACTGCACACACACATTAAACAATCAATACTCCCTGTACTGTACAATGAACATAGACATTGCATGCTTCAAAGTACAGCTATAAGCTGTGTGTCTACAATGGCAAGTAAATTGGGAGTTATCATCTCGCTAGCAGATTGATGTAGTCTGAGTTACGTATACTGCAGGTATTGACAATCAGTGTGAGCCTTGTCAGAATTTCTACAGAGATGGGCTAACTCTATCATTCACTAAAATTCTCACCGATGATGCGGTCAACGGCTGGAAGTATGACATACAGGTAGGTGTAACATATATGTAAGTGTAGTATAAGGTAAGTGTAGTATAAGGTAAGTGTAGTATAAGGTAAGTGTAGTATAAGGTAAGTGTAGTATAAGGTAAGTGTAGTATAAGGTAAGTGTAGTATAAGGTAAGTGTAGTATAAGGTAAGTGTAGTATAAGGTGAGTGTAGTATAAGGTGAGTGTAGTATAAGGTAAATGTAGTATAAGGTAAGTGTAGTATAAGGTAAGTGTAGTATAAGGTAAGTGTAGTATAAGGTAAGTGTAGTATAAGGTAAGTGCAACATGCAGGTACATTTTTATTAGGTCAATGGATGACCTAGTTTGTATAGTGTGGTAATAGTACATACATGATAATAAGTTGCTATACCTGCCACAGCCCAACTGTAGGAAAAGTACCATAGTAATACCTGCCATTACCTGTGTTATGAAATCTATAGAATTAGTAAATTATGCAGTCATCTAAAACCACACTGATGCTTCCATAGTCAAGAAAGGCTTTACCATACACGCAGGTTCAAATAGTAGTCTCTTTATTATCAATTTAATCAATTCATACTGCAGTGCACACTGCTGAATATTACATGTAATGAAATGTTTCTCGTTTATTAAGAGTTTCTGAAATATTTAATTGTGATTGTTGTGTTGTCATCTCAGATATGTATCAAGAAGAACTGTGGACTGTTGGTAGACCTCATAGTGAACAAACTAGACCAAGATAACCTCGTGCTGCTCGATTTACTGACCATGCTTATGAACCCCATGTCAAAGTTAGTCACCTTAGAGATCATTGGTCTTGTTGAAATAAATGGCTGCCTAGTTACATTTCACTGCAAACTAAATCTAATTTCAGAGTTGTCTGTCCAAGCGCAAAACCAAGATGTTTGGGCAGACAACTCTATTGTTGGGTTTATTTTGTAGCCAGGAGATTTCTGCATGTTTAAATATTGGTGTAGTGAGGCAGCCCTGGTTAAGAGCTCATTGTAGCCTGGCCTATTTTGTTTTCTGCCAATTTACTATAATTTTAAAGTTATTTGTTCTGCGCTGGTAACATATGCGAGCAAATATGTTCCGGGTTATTTCGGGTTTCACTGACTCATCTCTCTGTCCGGTTCTCCAGGTTTCAGCTGTACAACTCAAACAGGTCACCTCAGGAACTTCTCAACCTGGAGGAGAGCGACATTTACGCCAAACCCATGGACTCCCGGATACCATCCAGGGTGAGCATATCTACTACCCTTCTCTATTCACTGCGACACTACTATATTCACTGCGACACTACTATATTCACTGCGACACTACTGTATTCACTGCGACACTACTGTATTCACTGCGACACTACTGTATTCACTGCGACACTACTCTATTTACTTTGATACTACTGCAGGGATGGCTGGTAGATTTGCTCAACAGGTTTGGAAAGAATGGAGGTTTTCGTATACTGAGGGACAGGTTCACTGTGGCACCTGGTGAGGGGCGTCCTCTAACATTCCCTCTGATATCAGCTTTGATCAGACCATTTGGTCAGTGCCATGAAGTGCTAACCGTGGCCACCATCACGACGTACTTCCTACCAGTTGTTGTAAGTTGGATTCCTCAAACACCCTTGTCAATCCTAAATCTTGCTGAGAGTATACTTCTCTAGAGATAGTGAACATGCTGTAGTATTCTGAAGAGATCGAAGAGGTCTATGAATCAGATATGTATATTCTCTGTGATAGCTGTGCTCATTAAACTTTGAAAGTTGGGATGACTGGGTTTAGCACCAGGCTGAGTTTCAATGATAGCCAGTTTACCTGTTCTACTGTTGTTTGAATGATTGGCTACACAAAGCTGCACTGCAGCGTATTATCTCGTAGGCAGCACAATGACATAACCTCAGTGTCTGTGCTACTCTTCCCACAGGATATTGTCACCGACTGCCTGAAGAAAATGACAGACGAGGAAATGAAGAAGGAGAGTAAAACTGAAGCAAAGAACGACGCTCTGTCGGCCATTATGAAGAGCCTTAAATTTCTCGTTGCACAAGTTCCCGATCATGAGGAGAAAACACGAGATCTGGAAATCTTCAGACTTGCCATGATTCTGCGTCTGCTAAAAGTCTCCTCTTTTAATGGAAAAATGAATGCTTTGAACGAAGTGAACAAGGTAGGTCACCTGCTACACACCTCACTTGTCATGCACCTCACCTGTCTCACACATCTCACATCCCTCACACCTTGCCTCGAGTTGCTCCCCAGAGCGGAACTCTCTCACTTACATAATATCTGTATCCTGCAAACATATTTTATCAATAGCTAGAAATTATTTATCAGCGAAAATTAAAATAATGATTAAAACTATAATTTTATAAATAATTTCTCCATAGCGTCATAATTGGTTATTAAGATCACTTGTGTTTGATATTGGTACTAATTTGCAGCATCACTACTCAATATGGTTACAGTAACCACTTGTAGTCCTTAAGAAGGAGGCAACTTCTATTTTCTTCAGATCTGACTTCCTTAGATTTTAGTATTTTACTAAACTATCTCATCTAATTGAGTTGCATTGTTGTTTTTGTGGATGAAATGCTAACTGAAAAGTAGTCTCCAGTGAACCTGTATTTGTTCAGAGAGCCCCTCAGTTTTCTACTTCCTGTTTCGCCATGCTGACTGCACAGTGGCTATGCTGACCCAGTGTTTACTAGGTCAGCACTCCAACCACTAGACTACGAGCTGTGGGCTCCAATAGCTGAATGTGTCACTGGGAACATTGAAGCTGTCACAAATTTAATCTATCAGTAATATCTCTGTTAGCTGATGTGTCACCTTGACCTTAGCCTGGCTTCCTGTGTTGCAGGTCATCATGAATGTTTCCTACTACTATAGACACAGTCAGGCAGCGCTTGACGAAGAGGAGTGGCTGACAGCAGACAAAATGGCGGTCAGTATGAATTCCCTTACAATGGTGCTTAGTTTGTGTATAACCAGAGTAACGAGGACTCTGTTGTGTTATGGGCTGTACTCTTACGGGTTATAATTCATTGCTGCTGCTAGAAGACTCAAACAATACTTGATGTTACACCTGTGTATTTCACCTGTGTGTTTCACATTGGTAGTAGATGGTATATGCATATGGAAGTATCACACATTCTAATGCTGGGTGACACCGTCATCAGGAGTAGTAACATGCACAGTTGTTGTTGAGCTACTGATTGCTGATAGAAATGCTTGCGTAGTTTTTAAGCCTTGTGAGGTGGTTTTACAGTCATGGATAGCTGATAACAATGTACTGGACATTGTGTTGAGGGACTCCCTCCACCAGCCCCAGTACGTCGAGAAACTGGAGAAGATAATCAGGTTTATGATCAAGGAGAAAGCGTTGACCCTGGATGACCTCAACACCATCTGGCAGGCGCAGCACGGCAAGCATGACGCTATTGTGAAGGTATGAATTACTTGACGACTGTATCTTTACATACAGTGTGGATTTATTGGGAATTTCTATCCTATGTCTAGGAATATGCAACTCACTTTGTTGGGTAGAACTATCCAATATCACGTATTCCGTGGTGATGATGCTTGTAGAATATTCACGAGCTGCTGGCCAAACTCGCCTGGGACTTCTCACCTGAGCAGCTGGACCACCTGTTCAAATGTTTCCAAAAGAGTTGGCATCAAGCCAATAAGAAGCAGCGAGAGAAGCTGTTAGAGTTGATAAGGAGGCTGGCAGAGGACGACAAGGAAGGAGTTATGGCTCAGAAAGTTCTCTCTCTCCTGTGGACGTTGGCGCGGGACGATGACTGCCCCACCGACACCATGGATCAAGCACTATCGGCTCTGATTAAGATACTCGACTACAGCTGTTCTCAGGACAGGGATAAACTCAAACTAGAGTGGACTTATAAGTTTGTGGAGGAGTTGAAGGTATGTCAGCAGTTTCACTTTCACTGTGTACTTTCACTTTCACTGTGTACTTTCACTTTCACTGTGTACTTTCACTTTCACTGTGTACTTTCACTTTCACTGTGTACTTTCACTTTCACTGTGTACTTTCACTTTCACTGTGTACTTTCACTTTCACTGTATACTCTCACTTTCACTGTATACTTTCACATTCACTGTATACTTTCACTGTATACTTTCACTGTGTACTTTCACTTTCACTGTATACTTTCACTTTCACTGTATACTTTCACTTTGACTGTATACTTTCACATTCACTGTATACTTTCACTTTCACTTGGACTCGTTTTGTGTGCAATTGACAGTGACTATATAGTGAGTATACAGTAACTATATAGTGAGTATACAGTGAGTATATAGAGAGTATATAGAGAGTATATATAGAGTATATAGTGAGTATACAGACAGTTTATAGAGAGTATATAGTGAGTATACAGTGAGTATACAGTGAGTATATAGTGAGTATACAGACAGTTTATAGAGAGTATATAGGGAGTATACAGAGAGTATATAGAGAGTATATAGTGAGTATGCAGTGAGTATATAGAGAGTTTATAGAGAGTGTATAGAGAGTATACATATTTCTGTAGAATAATGAAATGTGGGTACTACCAGCTCTGAAACAAATCATGGAGATTTGCCGACTGTTCACTGAAGCCCCTGCATCATACGGTCAGCCCACAAATCGGTCCAGCCATCTTTGGTTCAGAAACAAAGTGATTGGCGACTTGCAGGACAATCATAAGATTGTGGTAACCGTCTCGCAGAATCTCTTCCAGTACATGCTTAAAGCTGCAGAGTTCCATAAAGGTTTGTTAGTAGTAATAGTAGTACTAGTAGTATTATTATTAGTAGTACTAGTAGTATTATTACTAGTATTATCATTAATAAATCTAGTAGTACTAGTAGTAGTATTATTAGTAGTAATAGTAAGGTTATTAATAGTATTAGAAGTTGCCTGTTATAATAGAAGTATCACGTGTTATTAGAAAACCCGAGTGTACTCCCCGAGGACTACCTGCCTGATGGCAGATACAACCACATCCAGCAAGTTTCTGATAGACTCAGGTTCTTGCGATTTATATTGAAAGAGGGGCACCTCTGGCTCTGCTCCCCTCAAGCTGTGCAAGTTTGGAACTGTTTGGCACTAGACGCTGTTTTTCCTGCTGACAGAGAATCTTGTTTCAAATGGTTTACCAAGGTCAGCATTTACTAGTCATGCTCTGTGCTTGTTTGTGTGTTTTCTCCTTATTTATTAGTATCAGTATTTGTCTGTCTGTATGTCCTATTCTACTCATTCTATTTAAAGCTGAGAAACCTCCAATATGTGCGTCACTTCACGGAACCTATCTCCCACCATACTGTTATTACTTGCATTGTTTAACCTTAGTTCCTACACGGCTAGTGTCTGTCACTTTGTAGCTGATGGGGGAGGAGCCCGACCTGGATCCTGACATTGCAAAGGAGTTCTTTGAGAACCAGATTCTGAGGCTAGACCCGAGTTTGCTCACCGAGAGCGGAATGGGGTGAGTGTTTACTTCTAGCGAGCCTCTCTAGATCTAGTTTCCTGTTTCCCCTAGCAATGTACAACAACGTGTGCTGGTCTCCCCTAGCAACATACAACAACGTGTGCTGGTCTCCCCTAGTAACATACAACGACGTGTGCTGGTCTCCCCTAGCAACATACAACGACGTGTGCTGGTCTCCCCTAGCAACATACAACAACATGTGCTGGTTTCCCCTAGCAACATACAACGTGTGCTGGTCTCCCCTAGCAACATACAACAACATGCTGGTTTCTACTTGGTAGGTGCTTTGAGAGGTTCTTCCGGAACGTGAACACGAAGGAGGACAACAGACTGCTGGAGAGGAAGCGTGGTCTAGTCATGAATGACCTGAATCTGGTCGGGATGGACTACCTCTGGACTGTAATACTCCTCAGCTCTGATACCGTGTCCAGCAAGGCCATTGCCATCATGAAGGAGCTCCACGCCAACCTCGGCCCTAACTTGCAGTCTCAGCAGGTAACTAACTGTGTCTATTACTGGTTGAGACTGTTGTTGAATAGGAGTGGTTGGTAAGCAAGTTTGCTATGGGCAATCTGTAGATATGCATAGTCAGTGGAAGTTACATCAAAATGTATACCATCAGTATTAAAATATTTAAGCTAGTTTATCAGAGTTTTATATCAACAACTGTAATTCCATTATGCAGTGACAGTTTTACATCACACCTCTATGACATCATCACACCTCTATGACATCATCACACCTCTATGACATCATCACACCTCTATGACATCATCACACCTCTCGGACATCATTACACCTCTGTGACATCATCACACCTCTATGACATCATCACACCTCTATGACATCATCACACCTCTATGACATCATCACACCTCTGTGACATCATCACACCTCTGTGACATCATCACACCTCTGTGACATCATCACACCTCTGTGACATCATCACACCTCTATGACATCATCACACCTCTGTGACATCATCAAACCTCTATGACATCATCACACCTCTATGACATCACACCTCTGTCTGCTTGTAGGAGACGATTCACATTGAGTTTATATCGGAATGCTTTGATAGACTAAATGCTCGGTTTTCCAACCTCAAATGTCTGGGGAAGGGGTCAGTGGAAGAGAGAGAAACTGAGGCTAACAGAATGATTAGATTCCTCACCGTACTCTATGAGTACATCCATGAGTGTGACGAGACCTACCCTGATGAGAGAGCTCTTCTCTCATTGGCTAGGTTTGTGCAACAGCACTTCTTACAGGCTAATTGAGATTAGTCACTTACTTTTGCTGGCCAGTCATAGTATAAACTGTCTTAGCATTGGTATTTGTAATGTTCCACTAGATTGGTGATGTTGGGCTCTGCATTAGTCATTCACTGTCAGTTGAATATTATTTTCATAAATGTCAGTTATCAGACTTAAAGGTTGAAAATGTTTCAATGATAAAATGTTGAGTTTGTTAACTAAATTGATTCTCTCAACATATCATCTTCATGTATTAGTATTAGTAAAGATTCAAGAGGTCTCACGTGTAACACATTGCAGGGCTTCCCGTGGTAAACACCTCAGCATCTTTGTGCGGATCCCCAACTCTCAGAGTGGCAGACCAGAAGACGTGGAGATCTGGTCTCACACCAACGATACTCTGGGAGGAATCAAGCGGCAGTTTCTTATCAAGTATGTCCTTGTGTCTGTTTACCTTGTTCTTGTGTCTATTTACCTTGTTCTTGTGTCTGTTTACCTTGTTCTTGTGTCTTCTTACCTTCTTCTTGTGTCTGTTTACCTTCTTCTTGTGTCTGTTTACCTTGTTCTTGTGTCTTCTTACCTTGTTCTTGTGTCTGTTTACCTTCTTCTTGTGTCTTGTGGTAACATCTTACTATATTGTGATAGTATAACAAACTGTGTTATATGTACACCACACAGTGTGATGTTACCAAACAGTGTGATGTTACCATACAGTGTGGTATTACAATATTTACAGAAGCAAGTTCATGAACTCGTACCGAGTAGAGTTGTGTCTCAACGGTGATTCTCTCGAACATTACGGAGACAGGAAGTTAGTATCACAGATTCCATTGAGAGATAAAACGGTACGTCATCCGCTCCTTTGTGTGTCATGTATACTTATATATACTGTATACACTTATACATATACTGTATACACTTATACATGTACTGTGTACACTTATACATGTACTGTATAGTATATATATACTGTATAGTATTATACATACTGTATAGTGTTATATATACTGTATACACTTATACATGTACTGTATACACTTATACATGTACTGTATAGTATATATATACTGTGTAGTATTATACATGCTGTTGCAGATACTAACTGCTAAGATCTGTGCCTCCAACAGCAATGTAGCCTCAGCTTCAGAGACCAGCAGCGAGAGCTCCCCCAGTGCCTCCCCTATCATAGACCAAAATGATGGACCCAACCTTGATGCAGAAGGTTGCCTTCCCGGTGTGGTAGGTCATTGTGACAGCAGTTGGCTGTAGTGTGAGTTTTAATATTAGCAGCAGCAGCTGTAGTAGTTGTAGCAGCTGTGGTAGCTAGTGGCAATATTGTTACTAGATATATCAGTAATGTTTGTGTCTCAACTTCGATCAATATTTTATAGATCTTGGCGAGAAAAGACAATTATATTCCCATTCTGCATTCAATTTGTGACTTTGCTAATCAAGTGTCACCTCCTCTCACTAATTTATTGGTAAGTATCACCAGGTATGACTCTGTACACTACGAGTACGACTCTGTACACTACGAGTACGACTCAGTACACTACGAGTATGACTCTGTACACTACGAGTATGACTCAGTACACTACGAGTACGACTCAGTACATTACACTATACTACAACAGATGATAATAGATGGTTATCAGTCAGCTTTGCCTTGTCTCAACCACAACTTTATTCCTCTCTGAAGTTTACTCTTACGGCTGACTTTTTTGTATGTACAACTGAATCTACAGTCATCTTCCTTACTGGTGGATCACTACACAAACAGCTACTTTTAGCTCACTGACTCCTGCTCACTCACTCATTCACTATAACTCACTCACTCACTATAACTCACTCACACACTCACTCACTATCACTCACTCACTCACTATAACTCACTCACTCACTATAACTCACTCACTATAACTCACTCACACACTCACTCACTATAACTCACTCACTTACTCACTCACTCACTATAACTCACTCACTCACTATAACTCACTCACTCACTATAACTCACTCACTCACTATAACTCACTCACTCACTATAACTCACTCACTATAACTCACTCAATCACTTACTTACTCACTCACTCACTCACACACTCACTCACTCACACACTCACTCACTCACACACTCACTCTCTCATTCACTCACTCACACACTCACTCACTCATTAAGCCTATTAAATTATGACACCACATCTGTGCTGTTTATCTCTGTAGCAATCAACTAGAGCCTTATTAGAGTTATCCCCTCCCCACCAGCCCACCATAACTTATGTAAAAGAGATATGTCAACAGAGGGCGCTACGCGCCAACAGCAATGCCCCGTACACTGGTGACAAGCTGGAGTCTAAACTGTTCAGCTCAGCGTCTGGAGGGGATATTTCACCTTCGGCAGCTGTTTACCTGCTGGAGGTAGGCTTTTACCTGTTCTTAGTACGCACCTGTGTTGTGTACGCCTGTTGCTGCTTGTAGCAACAACTCTTGAAACTTTTTGATAGTAAATTGAGTTTTCTTTCAATTCAATGCCCACATAGTTTAATATATATTTACACTGTGGAAGATTTATGAATTAGATTCAACTACAGAGTTGTGATCACCAAAGATTTGAACATTTTTATTATGATTTACGGACTAGAGGTTGAGATTTGTTATCCAATCAGGTGATCCATTCCCTGTTGATGCCGTCTCAACAAAACCACATGGAGGAGACGATCAGCTTTGCAAAGACCTTCATAGAGTCGGGAGGAGTGTCTCTGGTCCTCAAAGCTCTGACTCAGAATGACTTCATGTTTGGTGCTGACACGCTGTCTAAGAGGTAACGTTCTGTTTACTCTAGTCATATATAGTAATATACAGTAATATAATATAATGTGTCTAATATAGTAATATGTAGTGTCTTCTAGTAATATAGTAATATACTGCCGTTTATTACAGTAATATAGTAATATAGTGTCTTCTAGTAATATGGTAATATAGCGTATACATAGTAATATACTGCCGTTTAATACAGTAATATAGTGTCTTCTAGTAATATGGTAATATAGCGTGTACGTAGTAATATAGTGTCTTCTACTAATATAGTAATATACTGCCGTTTAATACAGTAATATAGTAATGGTACCTGTTTGAAATAAATAAATAGTAGAGCATAGTGCTGTCTCATCACATTGATGCCATCTCATGAGTCACCTACTTGTATGAATAACTCTAAGGAACTGAAGCTAATGTAACTGTTGTTTCAGGGACGCATTGCTATTAACCCTAAAGATTGCCAAGGTCATGTTGCTAACTGCTGCCCACGCTAAAGGTACGTGACACTTTACTGTGCGTTATTCTTACTTTACGTGATACTTACACTACTCTGTGTGTTATACTTACTCTACTCTGTGTTATACTTACACTACTCTGTGTTATACTTACGCTACTATATGTTATACTTGCACTACTCTGTGTTATACTTACACTACTCTGTGTTATACTTACACTACTCTGTGTTATACTTACACTACTCTGTGTTATACTTACACTACTTTGTGTTATACTTACACTACTCTGTGTTATACTTACACTACTCTGTGTTATACTTACACTATTCTGTGTTATACTTACACTACTTTGTGTTATACTTACACTACTCTAAGTTATACTTACCCTACTATACTTACAGTGCTGTGTGTTGCTGACAAGATTAATCAGCGTCTTTTTGTCTCCAACGAGGAACACCAGCAAGCTGTCAATCTGCAGGACATGACTCACCGACTACCTTCGTCTATGGCAGACCCTGTCCTCAAACACATGTGCTCTAGTCAACTCTGTAAACAACTCAAGTCTAAGGTATGTATCCGTGTATCTCAAAGTTGAAAATCTACTTAACTGTTTAGTAGGGCAGACATAAGAGCGTAATATTCAGGGCTCAAAATTCTGCAGCTGCAATGAATTGATTGTCACAATTTGTTTTCTAATTTCTTCTGTCACAACTTTTCTGAGTATTAGATGTGTTGAAATTGTCTTCCCTTGTTTTCCAGGCCACGGAGCATTTACCCAATGATGTCTCTATCAAAGCTATGCAGAAAATAGTGTGGTCAGCTTGCAGCTCATCCGTAGATCTACTTGACTCATCTGTTGAACAAATACGCAAAGCTGTGGAAAAAGTGAGATTCTATATATCTAGTATATATTATGTATATCTAGTATATATTATGTATATCTACTATCTAGTATATATTATGTATATCTAGTATATATTGTATATATCTAGTATATATTATTAATATCCAGTATATATTATATATATATCTAGTATATATTTTATATATCTAGTATATGTTATGTATATCTACTATATATTGTATATATACTAGTATACATCTAGTATATATCTAGTATGTTATATATATATATATATATATATATATCTAGTATATAATGTATATATCTCGTATATATTGTATGTATCTAGTATATGTTGTATGTATATATACATCTAGTATATATTGTATATATCTAGTATATGTTGTATGTATGTATATGTCTAGTATATGTTGTATATATCTAGTATATATTATATATATCCAGTATATATTATATATATCTAGTATATGTTGTATATATCTAGTATATATTATGTATATACTGGTTTATACGTACTGTAGATGTCTAGTATATGTTGTATATGCTGGTTTATACGTACTGTAGATGTCTAGTATATAATGTATATGCTGGTTTATACGTACTTTAGATGTCTAGTATATATTGTATATACTGGTTTATACGTACTATAGATGTCTAGTATATGTTGTATATGCTGGTTTATACGTACTGTAGATGTCTAGTATATAATGTATATGCTGGTTTATACGTACTGTAGATGTCTAGTATATATTGTATATACTGGTTTATACGTACTGTAGATGTCTAGTATATAATGTATATATTGGTTTATACGTACTGTAGATGTCTAGTATATAATGTATATACTGGTTTATACGTACTGTAGATGTCTAGTATATGTTGTATATACTGGTTTATACGTACTGTAGATGTCTAGTATAAATTGTATATACTTGTTTATACGTACTGTAGATGTCTAGTATATGTTGTATATACTGGTTTATACGTACTGTAGATGTCTAGTATATATTGTATATACTGGTTTATACGTACTGTAGATGTCTAGTATATATTGTATATACTGGTTTATACGTACTGTAGATGTCTAGTATATATTGTATATACTGGTTTATACGTACTGTAGATGTCTAGTATATATTATATGTATCTAGTATATATTGTATATACTGGTTTATACGTACTGTAGATGTCTAGATATATATTGTATATACTGGTTTACACGTACTGTAGATGTCTAGTATATATTGTATATACTGGTTTATACGTACTGTAGATGTCTAGTATATGTTGTATATACTGGTTTATACGTACTGTAGATGTCTAGTATATGTTGTATATACTGGTTTATACGTACTGTAGATGTCTAGTATATATTGTATATACTGGTTTATACGTACTGTAGATGTCTAGTATATATTGTATATACTGGTTTATACGTACTGTAGATGTCTAGTATATATTATATGTATCTAGTATATATTGTATATACTGGTTTATACGTACTGTAGATGTCTAGTATATATTGTATGTATCTAGTATATATTATGTATATATCTAGTATATATTGTATATACTGGTTTATATGTTGTATATACTGGTTTATACGTACTGTAGATGTCTAGATATATATTGTATATACTGGTTTATACGTACTGTAGATGTCTAGTATATATTGTATATACTGGTTTATACGTACTGTAGATGTCTAGATATATATTGTATATACTGGTTTATACGTACTGTAGATGTCTAGTATATATTGTATATACTGGTTTATACGTACTGTAGATGTCTAGTATATATTGTATATACTGGTTTATACGTACTGTAGATGTCTAGTATATGTTGTATATATTGGTTTATACGTACTGTAGATGTCTAGTATATGTTGTATATACTGGTTTATACGTACTGTAGATGTCTAGTATATAATGTATGTACTGGTTTATACGTACTGTAGATGTCTAGTATATATTATATGTATCTAGTATATATTGTATATACTGGTTTATACGTACTGTAGATGTCTAGTATATATTGTATGTATCTAGTATATATTATGTATATATCTAGTATATATTGTATATACTGGTTTATATGTTGTATATACTGGTTTATATGTACTGTAGATGTCTAGTATATGTTGTATATACTGGTTTATACGTACTGTAGATGTCTAGTATATATCGTATATACTGGTTTATATGTACTGTAGATGTCTAGTATATAATGTATGTACTGGTTTATACGTACTGTAGATGTCTAAAGATTGCGAAGAAGATGAAGATTCGGCAGACGTACAGCTAGCCTGTGTAGGTCTGCACGTGCTCACTCTTTGTCTCATCCTTCACCCCGAAACTCTCTCCAACCTACACAAGGATAAAACGTGGCAGGAGTTTATAGTAGATACTATTCTAATATGTAAAAATAGGTGAGCATCATACAGTCTGAGTCGTTCAATTAGTAACAAGGTTACATTCACAGTGTATCCTCTAATTCTGATATTGTTAGCCTCAGATTTCTGTATTGTATTACAGGCTGGTGAGGAGCACAGCCCGAGAACAGTTTCAACTCATAGCGATGAGAGTGAAGCCTAATTTCTTCATAACTCTTCTCTTCTGTATAGAAATGGTGAGCACAGTCTTGCCCTCCTGTTTGTCTACCAAGTTTATTGTCCATGTACTTCTTCAGTGTTCACATTGTCTGGGTAGAGGGGGGTATTGACTGAACTTTAGTGCTTAGTCTCAGGAACTTGTCTACTGCAGTGTCGTGCATTCAGACTATAAGCTACTTTGAATGACCTTCATTGAATGACCTTCACTGTTAACTAAAAATATGCTCTTCCTAACTTCACCAATGGCCTCTGTCGGGGTTCGAACCCATGACTTCGTGCTTACTAGGCAAATGCTGTAACCCCTAGACCATGGCTGCTCCATAAATTTTGTGTGTGTTCATATTGTTTATATATGCGGCCTGTAGGCCAGTCTGTACTATGTAGGCCGTATGTATATTGTTTATACAAGCTGTATATGGTTTATACATTGTCTATATGATGTAATACTGTCATACAGGACAAAGTGCCCATCTATGCCAGCCAGTCTGCTGAATACTTCAGTCTACTCTGCCACCTCCTCAACTGGGCTCAGATGGAACAACCTCTGGCTAAAGGGGAGGATAGACTGACAAATGAGATAAAATGGCTGAAGAAGACGAGGGTATGTGTGAACAACAGGCTTCTTATTGCTTCACCTTTTCTATACTGTTTATACTGTTACACCATGCTGGGATAGTAGTCTTCATGTTGTTCTCTCATATCTATCTCACTGCCACCTGTCAGTCACTTGACACTCACTGTCACTCTCACCTGTCACTCTCACTTGTCACTCTCACTCACACCTGTCACTCACACCTGTCACTCTCACTTGTCAGCTGTCACTCTCACTTGTCACTGTCACTCACACCTGTCACTCATCTGTCACTCTCACTTGTCAGCTGTCACTCTCACCTGTCACTCTCCCATATCTATCTCACTGCCACCTGTCACTCACTTGTCACTCACTGTCACTCTCGCCTGTCACTCTCACTTGTCACTCACACCTGTCACTCATCTGTCACTTTCACTTGTCAGCTGTCACTCTCGCCTGTCACTCACCTGTCACTCTCACCTGACACTCTCACCTGTTTTAGCTTTACCACAATCTTCTTCAAACTGCAAACTTTCCATCTCCATTAACTCTGCCACTCCATGCCTTACCTCTCTAGTTTAGTTGTGTATATAATACTGCTGTGTAGCATCCACTCCCAGTTGTACTCTTATAGTTGCTGTATATTTTTGTATCTTTATTGTCTTCATCAAATATAATGTAATGTAATACCAGCAAATACAGGTATGTCTAGGTGCTACGCTCCACAGAGGTTTATGTCGCTAGATTCTCTCAGCAGGTATATTAATTTAAGGCATTTTCAATGGTTTCAGGAGTTGACTGTAGACTCAGGTTCTAGTACAGTTCATGAGATACTTCTAGAGGGGCATCTGGGTATAGCCCGTGAGTTAATACTTCCTCTTGATCCAGAAAAGAAGTGTAAATATGGGTCTGATGCAGCTGGTAATAACTTGATTAAGGTAAGTTGTTTCATTACCATCAGATCTCACCTCCACTACTATTACTATGTATCTCACCTCCACTACTATTACTATGTATCTCAACTCTACTACTACTATTACTAAGTATCTCAACTCTACCACTACTATTACTATGTATCTCAACTCTACTACTACTATTACTATGTATCTCAACTCTACTGCTATTACTATGTATCTCAACTCTACTACTACTATTCTGCTTGTTACTTTATCATCTTCATTTGTGTGTCTAATTTCTGCTATCTGTACTTTGTAACTTTGCCCACTTGTACTAATTGTGCTTGGCCTTGCATTCACCACTCTTCCTACCTCTCTTATTCTACTTCTTGCCATTGTTCTTCAGGAACTAATGGAAGACTTCCTTCTACCTGTTAGTAAAGTGTTGCTAGACAAGCGGGAAGGTCGTCTCTCTGACATCACCCAAGGTCACGTAGTCGCCATCTGTCAATCAACTAACACCATCAACGCTGCCTACGACCTGCTAGTGGCACTCTGTACCGGCTGCATTCAGAACCTGGAGCTGGTATCCAGTGCTCTTAGCAACATGTTCCACTTCGGTATGTCTGTCTTACCAGTATTTGTCCTCAGTAGTTGTCCAACTAACATCTGTGTCTTTATTTCATAATTAATTCCTTGGAAACTTTTGAGTTGCTGTTTGTATGCAATTAATTCATTGTTTCTATTTTACCTTCAGAACACTAATTGAGAGTAACATTAGCCACCTGGTTTATTTACTTTTGTGATGTGTCAGAACACCTGCTGTTATGTGTCAGTTACTCACTAGTTGTCAGAACACCTGCTGTGGTGTGTCAGTTACTCACTAGTTATATGTCAGAACACCTGCTGTGGTGTGTCAGTTACTCACTAGTCATATGTCAGAACACTTGCTGTGATGTGTCAGTTACTCACTAGTTATGTGTCAGAACACCTGCTGTGATGTGTCAGTTACTCATCAGTTATGTGGTTGTCAGGCGAATACTCCATGTTGTCTGAATGGGAGTACCTGCCCCCGGTTGGCATGAGACCTGCCCATGGATTTGTGGGACTAAAGAACGGCGGTGCTACTTGCTACATGAACTCTGTGCTGCAGCAGCTGTTTATGATCCCCGAGATAAGAGACGGAATTCTCAGTCTGGAGGGAATCGCTGACGATGCCGTAGAAGATGGTGATGTCAAGGACGCCCAACCTCCTAATGTTAGTTGAAGAGAATTTGATCTATTTATAGACTAGTGCTTTTTGGCTACAATATGTATAATATTAAACTACTTCTTCAGTTGAGAAGTGTGTAGTCACAGCAGCAGTTGCATACAGTTTAGATTGTAAGTTGTTGTCTCTTGTATGAGCTTAATTATATACTTTTGTTGCTGAAGCAAAATGAAAAGGCGACGCAACTCACAACTAGGTTGACTATCAGTTGAGTGAAGTTGACTGCAGCTAACTAGATAATGGTATGTAGTTTTGAATACACTCTTGCAGTACGATAAGCTGTACCCCAACCCTGCACCCGCCACCAGTGAGGTGATAGAAGTGGAGAAACAGGCTAATGACTCTCTCGAACCCTCCACCTCCCACAACTCTTCTGTGGACGACAGCGAAAAGGCGTACAATCTTGGTGTGCTCCAGCAAGTGCAGATTATATTCGCTCATTTAGCTCGTAGCAAGCCGCAGTTCTATACTCCCAAGGGTTTCTGGAAACAGTTCAAGTAAGTGTTGCCGCTGTCGGGCCTCGTCCTGCATACGTATTGCTGCCACTACGTCACTTAGTTGGTGGCGTTGGCGGGTAACAAGTTTATTTCACTTGTCGCCCTACTTGTATACTGTAGGTACTTGTATACTGTAGGTAGTTGTATACTGTAGGTAGTTGTATACTGTAGGTACTAGTATACTATAGGTACTTGTATACTGTAGGTACTAGTATACTGTAGGTACTTGTATACTGTAGGTACTAGTATACTGTAGGTACTTGTATACTGTAGGTACTTGTATACTGTAGGTACTTGTATACTATAGGTACTTGTATACTGTAGGTACTAGTATACTGTAGGTACTTGTATACTGTAGGTACTAGTATACTGTAGGTAGTTGTATACTGTAGGTACTAGTATACTATAGGTACTTGTATACTGTAGGTACTAGTATACTGTAGGTACTTGTATACTGTAGGTACTAGTATACTGTAGGTACTTGTATACTGTAGGTACTTGTATACTGTAGGTACTTGTATACTGTAGGTACTTGTATACTATAGGTACTTGTATACTGTAGGTACTTGTATACTGTAGGTACTTGTATACTGTAGGTACTAGTATACTGTAGGTACTTGTATACTATAGGTACTTGTATACTGTAGGTACTAGTATACTATTGTATACTGTAGGTACTTGTATACTGTAGGTACTAGTATACTGTAGGTACTTGTATACTATAGGTACTTGTATACTGTAGGTACTAGTATACTATTGTATACTGTAGGTACTTGTATACTGTAGGTACTAGTATACTGTAGGTACTAGTATACTGTAGGTACTTGTATACTGTAGGTACTTGTATACTGTAGGTACTTGTATACTATAGGTACTTGTATACTATAGGTACTAGTATACTATTGTATACTGTAGGTACTTGTATACTGTAGGTACTAGTATACTGTAGGTACTTGTATACTATAGGTACTTGTATACTGTAGGTACTAGTATACTATAGGTACTAGTATACTGTAGGTACTTGTATACTGTAGGTACTTGTATACTGTAGGTACTAGTATACTGTAGGTACTTGTATACTGTAGGTACTTGTATACTGTAGGTACTTGTATACTGTAGGTACTTGTATACTGTAGGTACTAGTATACTGTAGGTACTTGTATACTGTAGGTACTTGTATACTGTAGGTACTTGTATACTGTAGGTACTAGTATACTGTAGGTACTTGTATACTGTAGGTACTTGTATACTGTAGGTACTAGTATACTGTAGGTACTTGTATACTGTAGGTACTTGTATACTGTAGGTACTTGTATACTGTAGGTACTAGTATACTGTAGGTACTTGTATACTGTAGGTACTTGTATACTGTAGGTACTAGTATACTATTGTTTGCTACTCTGTCTCACAGGATACAAGGTGAACAGGTGAATCTGAGAGAGCAGCACGATGCTCTCGAGTTCTTCGGTAGACTCGTAGACTCGTGTGACGAGGCAATGAAGGCTCTAGGTAAAGACCAGCTGTGCAGTCAGGTGTTGGGCGGGTCTTACGCCGACCAGAAGATATGCAAAGACTGTCCCCACAGGTCAGCTTCTTTCTTTCTCTCCCTTTACCTATCGTACCTTTAGCAGGTGACACTATTAGCAGGTACCTGGTACATGTTTCATGGTACATGCTGCTGCTAGTATTTAGAGCTGCTCTTCATTGCAGGTATTCCCAGGAGCAGTCCTTCACCACCCTCAACCTGGAGATCCGGAACCACCAACACCTCAAGGAGTCCCTGGAGCAGTCTGTGAAAGGGGACCTGCTGGAAGGTGCCAACGCCTACTTCTGTGAGAGATGTGGTAAAAAGGTAAGACTAGTACTATGTATATAATATTATGTCTATTACTATGTATATAATATTACTATGTATATAATATTAGTGTATATTACTATGTATATGATATTACTATGTATATAATATTACTGTGTATATAATATTACTATGTATATAATATTACTATGTATATAATATTATTACTATGTATATAATATTACTATGTCTGTAGTATTACTATGTATATAATATTACTATGTATATAATATTACTGCTTCTCTCACATTAGGTCGACACTGTCAAGCGTATGTGTGTCAAGAAATTGCCCAAGATCCTAGCTATACAACTGAAAAGATTTGACTACGACTGGGAGAGGGAGTGCCCCATAAAGTTTAATGATTACTTTGAGTTTCCCAGGCAGATAGACATGGAGCCGTACACTGTATACGGTCTAGCCAAGATGGAAGGTAGGTTAATAGATGACATCACAAACATGTTACCTTGTGTTATATACAGGTAGTGTATGAGTGTTATATACAGGTAGTGTATGAGTGTTATATACAGGTAGTGTATGAGTGTTATATACAGGTAGTGTATCAGTGTTATATACAGGTAGTGTATCAGTGTTATATACAGGTAGTGTATCAGTGTTATATACAGGTAGTGTATCAGTGTTATATACAGGTAGTGTATCAGTGTTATATACAGGTAGTGTATGAGTGTTATATACAGGTAGTGTATCAGTGTTATATACAGGTAGTGTATCAGTGTTATATACAGGTAGTGTATCAGTGTTATATACAGGTAGTGTATCAGTGTTATATACAGGTAGTGTATGAGTGTTATATACAGGTAGTGTATCAGTGTTATATACAGGTAGTGTATGAGTGTTATATACAGGTAGTGTATGAGTGTTATATACAGGTAGTGTATCAGTGTTATATACAGGTAGTGTATCAGTGTTATAAACAGGTAGTGTATCAGTGTTATATACAGGTAGTGTATCAGTGTTATATACAGGTAGTGTATCAGTGTTATATACAGGTATCAGTGTTATATACAGGTAGTGTATCAGTGTTATATACAGGTAGTGTATTAGTGGTGTAGACAGGTAGTGTATCAGTGGTGTAGACAGGTAGTGTATCAGTGGTGTAGACAGGTAGTGTATCAGTGGTGTAGACAGGTAGTTGTGTGTCACAGGGGAGAAGTGGGTGGACGATGAAGAGAAGTCGTACGCTGCCCAAGAGACCCAGTACCAACTGACCGGCATCGTAGTGCACAGTGGTCAGGCTAGTGGAGGTCACTATTACTCCTTCATCAAACATTCAGATCCCTCCTCTCCAGACTGCACCAAGTAAGAGTGTCTTCTAGTATGTTATATATTGATATATTATATTTCAGTATAATCTGGGAGTGTTATTTGTCAAGAAAATGATATGACCAATGTTATCTTGGGAAATATTCTGGTTCTTGTGTGACATACTTACTCCTGTGTGACACACTTACTCTTGTGTGACACACTTCCTGTTGTGTGACACACTTACTATTGTGTGACACACTTACTATTGTGTGACACACTTCCTGTTGTGTGACATACTTCCTGTTGTGTGACACACTTCCTGTTGTGTGAGCAGGTGGTATCGTTTTGATGACGGGGATGTCTCGGAATGCAGAATGGACGACGACGAGGAGTTGAAGAAGGAGTGTTTTGGCGGGGAGTACACGGGAGAAGTGTTTGACCACATGTTGAAAAGGTGAGCATGTATATGAGTATGTCATTCTGCTATCTACTGGTATGTACTATCTCACTACTAGAAGTAAATACGCCGTCCATTCCTCTCTTTTTAGAATGTCGTACAGACGCCAGAAGAGGTGGTGGAATGCATACATCCTCATCTACGAGAGAATTCCCAGCACGGAAACTGATAAGGAAGGCGGGCGAGATGATTCTGTAGAGAAGGAGAAAAGCGTTGATGACATCTCTAAGGGCATTGACGAGCTATACTTGGGTAACTCTCACACCTCTACCATTTCCTTTGGGGATTACATAAACCCCATGTTATAGTTAATTTGCTGTGGTTTCTCTTTCTTATTGTAAATTGGCCATTAGTATCCTTATTCTTTTCAACGAGTTGTGAGAAGATACTTTGCAACAGTGTGACGGGGTGGGGAGGGGTAAAAGGCTCTTAGTGTGAATTTATCTGTAAAACATTTTATGAGTTGAATAATGTGCAGTTTGATAGGTCTTAGGTATGCATCATGCATATGTTAAGGTAACCCTACCTCGTATATATACAATACTGCTCATTCTCTTGAGAAGCCTGTATGTTTATTGACACTTTTTTTTCTTATATAAAATTTATAGTTACTGAATGGGCATTCTTAGAACATTGTCAGTATTAGTTTCATGTACGCTTCTATTTCTTATATAGAAGTCTATATGCTTATATTCATCAACAAATATTTAGTGTGCTTTTGTGCTGAGTCGTGCTGTGATGAGTCATGCGTTGTTTACAGCCAATAAGAAGGAGGCGCCCACAATTCCCGTAGCCATCGAGAGAATTGTCCGAAAGCAGAACCTGGACTTCCTGCATAATAAGAACAGGTTTTGTCCGGAGCATTTCCAGTTCATGAAGAAGTTGATAAACTGTAATATACCGGCTGTGATAGACTATATACAGCAGCACCAAAGTTATAGTGATATGGTGAGTCTTCTGCTCCTACTATATTGTATCCTATGCAGTGTGTTCATACTATATACCATATATACCTTATACAGTGTCTTCATACTATATACTATATATACCTTATGCAGTGTGTTCATACTATATACCATATATACCTTATGCAGTGTGTTCATACCATATACCATATATACCTTATATTGTTAAATATAGTACATTGTGAATGTTTTAGCCTGAGCACCTCGTACATTTAGCCTTCATCAGTGTGCGTCTGGCGTCTGAGTTTCTCTTCTCTGTTGGATTTCATACTAAGAAAACGTTGAGGTAACACCTGACATGTCATGTTACACTAGAGTCTAGACCAATGTTCACTGGTCTATGTTACTTTGTAATATGTTATTATATTATACAGCAATATAATATACTATTTTAATATTATAATATAATGTAATATATTACGATATTACAGAGGTCCTGCATCTGAGTGGTACGAAATACTCAGTAATCACTTCAGGACTAGTGATAAAATTCGTAGTTGGTTTGCCAAGAACGTTCTCTTCTCTCATCCTCAGAGATTTTCAGAATATTTGCTCGAATCAACAAGTTCCGAGGTATGACCTATAAACACACAAAGTTACAACTTCAAGCTATGTACACACTTGTATTACATTTTATTATATAGCATAGTGCACTGTGTGTGGCAGACTATTTTATCTTGTTCACTTGAAATTTAATTTGTTTTCAATGCAGATGAAAATAAGTTGGGTTTAAATTTATTTTTTATGGAAAATTTTGCCCCATTACACCAGCTGACAATTCACACACAGTACTCTAGTGATAGTTGTGGTAAAGTACTATTTTTCTCATTGCAGGTTCGAGTCACATTTGCTAAGATCATAGCCTTACTAGCCCACATATCTAAAGGAGACGGGGCTTGTTCTCCACCCCCTAACCTTAACCTCTATGGTATGTTTTCATGGCCATAAAATCAGTATCAAGTTTTTACTATCAGTTGTCTCCTCTACTCAGTATAACTAGTGTTGTAGTTGTCTCCTCTACTCAGTATAACTAGTGTTGTAGTTGTCTCCTCTACTCAGTATAACTAGTGTTGTAGTTGTCTCCTCTACTCAGTATAACTAGTGTTGTAGTTGTCTCCTCTACTCAATATTACTAGTATTGTAGTTGTCTCCTCTACTCAGTATAACTAGTGTTGTAGTTGTCTCCTCTACTCAATATTACTAGTATTGTAGTTGTCTCCTCTACTCAGTATAACTAGTGTTGTAGTTGTCTCCTCTACTCAATATTACTAGTATTGTAGTTGTCTCCTCTACTAACTCATGTAAATTGTTTTCCCAGGGGACACTGACATCAGTGAACACGGGAAAGGACTGAGTGACCACCTCATCATGGCAGTCTTAGCTCTTCTTCGAAAAGAAGTGCCGGAACATGGCCGCCATATTGCTCAGTATTTCCACCTCTTCCTCATGTACGCCAACTTGGGCGCGGAGGAGGTATGACTCACTCACTCTCTTCATGTCTTCTTACAGACTCTGTAGAAGTACATCTTGTATACCAGCAACTAATGTGTGTTGTCAGCCTAGTTGATATGGTCTATCTTTCAGTATAGCATGACTAAGTGAAGTTGTCTGCCCTTATGCTGGAGTATATATACTACTTACAGAGAAGACAACTCCTGTCCCTGAACGTGCTGGGAACCTTCATACAAGTATCTATAGACGACGGGCCCGGCCCATCCATCAAGTACCAGTATGCGGAGTTGGTGAAGCTTTTCTCTGTTGTGTCGGTGCTGGTCAGGTGCTGTGATCTCTCCTCTGAGTGTAAAACACAGGTACGCGTACCTCACTTCCCCCACCCTACCATGTTATCCTGTAGCATGAGTCTCACATTGTGTTCTCACATAAACTCATACAAGAAAATTGTTATTATTGGCAGTATTTCTGCGTATGTCATGTGATTCACATATAAGCGAGTGATTCCTGTTGTTAGGAGGGTCAGCCGATGGCACCCAACCCGTACGCAATTGCTAACCAGCAGCTCTACCCTCTCCAGTCCAACGTCTCCGCTCTGCTCTTTAAGAACCGCGCGTTCATCAAGAAGATTGTGGAGGAGAACGTGGCGCAGGAGGACACCAAACAGCTGCTGCTCTACCTCAGCTACGAGAATGCCAAGTTCAGCGCCGAGCTGCTCAGTGAGCTACTCTGGCAGGTGACGTACATCTACACGTACGAGATGAGGCCGTACCTCGACCTGCTGCTCCTGCTGCTGCTGCTGGAAGACAGTTGGCAGACCAACCGCATCATCAACACACTCATGGGGTTCAACGACGACAAAGAGGCTCTGTTTGACATCATCCTTAAGTCTAAGAGCAATTACCAGAAGAGAGCATATCAGTGCATCAAAATGCTCACCAATCTTTTCTCCAGGTAATATATATGTACATACGGTATAATTATGTTGAGTATACGGTATTATCATGTTGAGTATACGGTATAATCATGTTGAATATACGGTATAATAGGTGTGAGCTGGCTAACAAGTTACTCAACAGTGAACGTCATATGATGGACAGGTGGATAACAGCTGTGGAGTGGCTCAATGAAGAGATGGAGAGAGTGAGTGCTAATATACTGCTATACTACTGCTATACTATTACTATTCTACTATTCTACTGCTATTTTAATTAATCAACTATGTCAGCTACGTTATAAATGCCTTGTTTGATTGCATCTGATTGGCTACTCCTTAACAATATTCTCTATTATCTTTTACGTAATTGGTTGCTGCTGAAATACATGTGATGTCAGCTGTCATCTGATTGGTAGAGAGGGAACTATGGTGGGGCCAGCAGCCAATATTCATACAACAACTGGACTCCGCCTGTACAGTCAAACGAAGCATCAAATGGCTACTTTTTGGAGCGTTCTCAGAGTGCAAAGATGTGTCTGGCTAAAGCTTTGGAGCTGTGCCCTGAAGAGGTCTGTGGCGTTAGCTAGTTCTCTGAAGATATCATTGCAGTCTGCTATGTACCACCTTTCTAGAGTTTGTGCTCAACTCTTTTACTGTTAATTGAGAATGTTGTTTAGACATTAGTCACGGTATCCTGCCTTTAGAGGGTTTCTGCCCCTTTGCTGCTAAATCGACAGGGCTATGTGTCCTGCGTGAGCACTGCAATACATCATATCCTGTTACCTGTTGTAGGATAATGGAGAAGGGGCAGACCTATCTATCAATGATATGGACGACGACTCCGTAGAAAATGACAATACTCACCATATTGAGTCTTCTACCAGCTTAGCAGATAACAGTCCTAGGGAGGGCGTGGCTAGAGAGGGCGTGGCTAGAGAGGGCGTGGCTGGGGAGGGCGTGACTGCTACGACAACTAACAAATCACCAGCCAGTAGCTCTCCTGAGAATACCAGCTCTTCACCTGTATTGGATAAAAAGACTGAAGTAGAGAAGTGAAGATCCAGCAGCGCTGCGGCTTCTAGGAGATATCTACTAGCAGACCGGCAGCTATTCTTATTCATTGCCGACAATAAAATTAAGATTTCTCCGTTATTTTGAAATTGAACTGTCATGGCTTCACATGTGTTCTTATTGTAACTCACAAACATTTGTTAAACATTTTAATTAGTGCCAATATTTATAGTGTTTTAATGTTATTTGAAATTTATAGTGTCTATCTTATCGGGACTGTTTGCTCCATCCCATCTTAGGTACATATTAGAATAATCAATTTTCATTTCTCTACAAAATTATGATACTATTGTAATTTATAGAAGAAAGTTGTAATTTGGACTTTGGACAATTATATCATAACATTTGAACATGGCTATATCTCTCCCATCAAGCCACATGTGTTTTTTCTACATGGGGAAATATTTAGTTGATTTTTCTTTCTCATGCCCAGCCTTTGTTTAGTTGCATTTTCGCAATGTTGTGCTGCTAGCTAGCTTTTTACAAGTTCACCTCAAGTTGACCTTGGAACATTGGTTTTAGTTATGACATTATGGCAAGGACTCTATACTGTTAGTATCTTATTTCTATATCATTAGCACACTTCATCTCTTGATTGCAGATTTAATTCTCTTCCTTATTTTGTATTTTGCTTAACTTATATTTTAATACAATACACCATAACAGCATTTCTAAAATAAAACATTAAATTTACATGTTTATATACACTAAAATATTGCAAACCGTATTTCAATTATAATGCTGTTGTTCTTCATATGAAGGCCCAGCTGCGTTCTTGTGTGTCTACAAGCAATTTATTCACTGCATCGCAAACTTACACTCGATTGTTGACACTATTATAAATTATAATGCAAAAGCATTATAAGTTATAACTGAGGATATAGCAGAGAAAAGTATAGGCAAGAAAGTACTCTAAAACAAAAGAGCATTCATTATAAAGAAAATGTTGAGCACAAAAAGTTAGAGAGATTTTAAACATTAGATAACTTAGATACCGGGTCAGCAGTAATTTAAACAATAGGAGTTTTGTTCTCTCTGATAATCGCCCATACATACACCCAAAGCGTCATACGCCTGGTACTTTCGCTTTCAAAGTGAAAATCAAACGCCAATATCCTGTGGCTGCAAACAAACGATTAAAATCCAAATGTAAACTTCAATGCATATCATTATGATTATCTATTTAAAATCACAGGACAAGTAGTTGAAAATCAAGTTGCATGACCTCTTATCTGCCATGCATTTAAGGCCGATATTAATAATTGCCATTAAATTTTGTCGCTTTAACAGTAAGTGAGTATGAGTATCAGTATGACTATGACTATGAGTATCAATTGAACATTCTAAAAAATAAAATTCACCCTATCAGTGTCAGTATGATAATAGTAATCACTCTAAGAATAAGAGTAACTGTAAGTCTGTAACTATTACTATAAGCATGAGTTTGTAAAAGACTAAAAGTGGAACTGGAAGTAAACTTTGTTGATAAAATGAAATAGATATTATAAATATAAGCATTATGATTATCATTATGATGATGATTTATTGATTATGACTATAACTAATCTTTAATAATAATAACGCCATTCATTAGTTTTAATTACTATAAATATAATTATTAATTTTAATAATATTTATATTGTAATTGTTAAAGTTGAACTTAATATAAATTCTAGCATATGAACTATAAGTATATTACTATATGATCAACTGTTACATATACTATAAATATAATGTAAGCATGTAACTGTAACTACTAATGTTAGTGGTAGCTATGATAGTAACTGCATCTACAGTAACTAAGAGTGAAACATGATTATGTCCTTTTTTTCAAACTGTCAGAAACTGCTAACAGTGTGCCTCTCTGCTGATTTGCCTTCACTCACTTGAAAAAAGGTTTAATGATAATGTGATTCTTTGAATGCTGGATGACCTATATTGAGTAGCTTAGCTTCTTGCAACTTATTTATCATGTATGGCTAGACAATGGCTTCTGATGAGTCACTGGCGGCTGGTGATGTAACATCGGAATACGCAAAAGCCCTGGAACTGCCTGATTTACTACAAAATGTCAAAACAGCTCGGAGATTTGCCCTTGACATTGGTGAGTTGCGGTACTACTCATTCATCTTCATTTATATCACTGCTTGAAATTATAAAACCACTCAATTTTAATAACAAAGTCATATTAACTTTCTCTTTTCTTTGATTCCTTGTAGGTGGTTCGCTCGCTAAACTTGCTTATTGTACCACGAGCAAGCAAAGGTCTACCAAGGTTTCTGAGGGTACAGCTGCACAAGTACGAGCAGTTTTTATATTGTAAAATACTTCCTTTATCCAACTGTAGCCTTTACCTTTAACTTTCAATCTAGCCTGGGCTTGTTAGTACAAGCTTGTAGTACATAGCATGGTGTTACATGTTTTGGGATTGCAATTTAATTCGTACTTCATACTCTATATTTTTAATATATATGTCTAGAAAATTCTGAAGTGAAAGTTATTTTTTCATCATAAGCTGTAAAGTTTGTCAAATAGCAGTGACTGTGAACCATCTCTACTTGCACTCATTTTTAGCCCCCTGTTCACGTATCCCCCTACTCGCTCACCCCCTGTTCTCTCACCCCCTACTCTCTCACCCCCTGTTCACGTATCCCCCTACTCTCTCACCCCCTGTTCTCTTACCCTCTACTCTCTCACCCCCTGTTCACGTATCCCCCTGCTCTCTCACCCTGTTCTCTTACCTCCTACTCTCTCACCCCCTGTTCACATATCCCCCTACTCTCTCACCCCCTGTTCACATATCCCCCTACTCTCTCACCCCCTGTTCACATATCCCCCTACTTTCTCACCCCCTGTTATCTTACCCCTAGCTATCTCATTCCAACTCTCTTAGCCTCTTTATCCTAGCCTCACAATCCTAGCTCACTTTGCATTAAGCAGACTCTCAGACTATACTTGAGCTATGTGTAATTGAAAAGGAACTAGAGCTAAAATACAACTATACTGTTAGTAAGTAAATGCTATCTCCTAGTCTCCTAGTGAGGGCTGTGTTTCAAGTAATAACCACAGTATTTACTAATTTCAACAGTTATTGAGTCACTCCATACTCACTATTGTCAGTTGTTACTAATTTCCACTGTTAGTTAGTACTATCTTATTCAGTGCTTACTAATATTAGCTGTTGGCTTGTTACAGAGTATATATAACATAACAGAAACTGACAAAGAAGTAGAGATGCTAAACTTTGTGAAGTTTGAGACGAAATATATCAGTTCTTGTCTCAACTTCGTGCAGCAGAACCTTCTGCGTCATCAGCCGGATAGACTGATGGGAAAGACGGTGAAAATCACGGGCGGAGGGGCTTTCAAGTATAAAGAGTTGATCACAAGCAAACTGGGGTGCCAGTAAGTCTATACTTCTGGGCTGTGCAGTTTTACAGTTACTTGTGGCTGTCAGGGGTGGAAGGAGTATAGGGGGTAGAGGGGGTGGAGGGAGCAAAGGGGGTGAAGGTGCTGCCGTGACCCGTGTTGTGTTCTGCTGGATGGTCAAGCAGCATCATGATCGTTGGTGGCAGGAGAATTACTATCTCTTTATATTGACAGCTGAACTGAAAGAAAGATCTACATATCCTCTAAAATCCTATACATGACTGTCAATTACAGCAACTTGCATGTCAGGTTTAGTTGATGGCGAATGTGAAAAGCTAGAACTTTTGAATACCTTCGAGTTGCAGCGAATTGAACTATCTCAAAATGTATTTTCTTGTCTGTTTTATAAGTTTTCAATACCTGAAAGTAGAAGCAAATTATAGAGGTGCTGTTTTGAAAATTTGTTGATAAATAGAAATATCTTTACATGTTGCAGAATTGATAAAGAGGATGAGATGGACTGCCTGGTGAAGGGGTGTAACTTCCTGCTCAGATGTATTCCCGATGAGTCATTTGTCTACCAGCAGAAGCCCCAGCCCGGCACTAGCGAGTACAAGTTTCTACCCAGCGCTTCCGATATCTTCCCCTACATGCTTGTCAACATTGGCTCCGGCGTCAGCATACTCAAGGCTAGCTAGTCCTGTCACTCTATACATATTGTGTACAGACACCTGCTAGTCCTGTCACTCTATACATGTTGTGTACAGACACCTGCTAGTACTGACACTCTATACCTGCTGTGTACAGACACCTGCTAGTCCTGTCACTCTATTCATGTTGTGTACAGACACCTGCTAGTCCTGTCACTATATACATGTTGTGTACAGACACCTGCTAGTCCTGTCACTATATACATATTGTGTACAGACACATGTATCTGTTTGCTAACGGTTTGCTTGTTTTGCAGGTTGAATCCGAGACTTCCTACTCCAGGGTCAGCGGTACAAGTATGGGTGGCGGCACATTCTGGGGTCTCGGCTCGCTGCTGACAGGTGTCAGCGAGTTTGATGACCTTATCAAACTCGCTGCCGCTGGAAACCACAAAAATGTAATACTTTAAAATTTGCTCATATTGGTTCAAAATAGTTGAATGACAACAATGTCTAAATTACAGCTATAACTCAATACTGAAGGAGTTTACTGGTCCTCATGATGGAGAGAGAACCTTTTCTATACTCTGGTCTAAGTTTACAACAATCTGAACGCTTGTTAAATACTTTTGTTTTTATCTCTGGTGACTTGAAGGTAGATATACTAGTACAGGATATATACTTACAGGTAGACTTACTTGTACAGGATATATACTTACAGGTAGATATACTAGTACAGGATATATACTTACAGGTAGATATACTAGTACAGGATATATACTTACAGGTAGATATACTAGTACAGGATATATACTTACAGGTAGATATACTAGTACAGGGTATATACTTACAGGTAGATATACTAGTACAGGATATATACTTACAGGTAGATATACTAGTACAGGATATATACTTACAGGTAGATATACTAGTACAGGATATATACTTACAGGTAGATGTACTAGTACAGGATATATACTTACAGGTAGATATACTTGTACAGGATATATACTTACAGGTAGATATATTAGTACAGGATATATACTTACAGGTAGATATACTAGTACAGGATATATACTTACAGGTAGATATACTAGTACAGGATATATACTTACAGGTAGATATACTAGTACAGGATATATACTTACAGGTAGATATACTAGTACAGGGTATATACTTACAGGTAGATATACTAGTACAGGATATATACTTGCAGGTAGACTTACTAGTACAGGATATATACGGAGGTGGGGGTGTAGATACACTTGGTCTACCTGGAGATTTGCTCGCAAGTAGCTTTGGGAAAGTTACTAGAGTCATGGGTAATAAACGCATCTATTATAGTTTAAGTCAGTTGAATATACCATCATATTTTCTTGGTAATTTTATTGCAAGTTAGTGAGTAATAGCTGTTTCCACTCTTCTCCTTAGATAGAGTAAGTAGTTGCAGACGTCTGCTGATTAATATTCAATACTCTACACTCTCTCACATGATGTCATCACATCACTTATCTCTAAATAAACTGCCAATTGCTGTTGGCCACTCATCTTGCCTAAGTTGTGCTACACTAAACTCACTTTTTGTGATGGAAGTTTTTTACTTTTACTTTAGATCATCAAACTTTGGCGTCAGGTGATGTTGTATGTGGGTGATTTATTAATACTCAATGCTCGTGTAAAGGAGACATATCTATTTTGACTTCTGATTGGATATTTACGGAAGTGTTTTTACTGATAATGCAGCAGATATTTTCGATTTTCATTCATAACCATTTCAGATCAACTATTTCATTACAATAATCACTCGTAGAGTCTATCTGTGCAAGTTGTCGAAACTATTTCAACCTGTAAGAGTGATACAACTGTTTACATGTATGTTGGTCACAAAGAAACCTAACTTCACTTCAGTTTTTCATCTTTGCCTCTCTTTACTACTAATTTTATCACTGATCAATCCTAAACCATTTCCTCTAATGTTACCCATATTTCTTGCACCCTGTTTTACTGTCTCACTCAGATCACCGGATTAACTCAAATGATTGTTTGATCACGAGTATTAACACTCAACATACATTACCACTTTGCTGCTCAACCATACCTTTGTTATGCTCAGTTAGGCTACAGCCTGAACATTTATACCTATTATTGAGCTATGAACAGGTCGCCTGATAGATGATGTAAGAGGTATGCTCTGTAGTCTATACATTATTTTTACCTGGATTCCATTATATTTCCAGTTAAACAAGATAAAACATAGAATTCTTTTGTGTCACGAGACCTAGCATTTGTTCCTTCAACACCTGCATATCTAGAATACTGTATCATTGGTTCACAGGCCAGGAATACAGTGCCTCTGACGTAGCCCAGAGTCTCCTATACTTCATATGTAACGACATCGGGCAGATAGCATGCCTCTCCGCTAGACTCCACAACATTGACAAGATCTACTTTGGTGGCTTCTTTATACGTGGTCATCCTCATACTATGCACCCTATTTCACATGCCATCAACTATTGGTCACAGGTCGGTCACATGACTGTCACAGGTCGGTCACATGACTGTCACAGGTCAGTCACATGACCTTTTAACTAACCATCAAGTACTCTGTTGGTACTGGCTGTACTTGACCAAATCCTGGCAATAAAGTATATGTTCAATCCACTGTAGCATCCTGTGTAGTATATTCAATCCACTGTAGCATCCTGTGTAGTATATTCAATCCACTGTAGCATCCTGTGTAGTATATTCAATCCACTGTAGCATCCTGTGTAGTATATTCAATCCACTGTAGCATCCTGTGTAGTATATTCAATCCATTGTAGCATCCTGTGTAGTATATTCAATCCACTGTAGCATCCTGTGTAGTATATTCAATCCACCATAGCATCCTGTGTAGTATATTCAATCCATTGTACCAATTAACTCTTGTGTAGTATATTCAATCCACTGTACCATCAACTCTTGTGTAGTATATTCCACACTCTCCATTATATGGTGTTTTCCTTCCAAGCAGCGACTGTGTGTGTCTTTCAGGGTCGCATCCAGGCGCTGTTTCTGCGCCATGAAGGCTACCTTGGAGCTATCGGTGCGTACCTGAAGGGTGCTGACGAGGACGATATTGACCAGTACTCCTGGGGGGAGAGTTACCTCGGCAGCTCTGGCCTCACCAGCCCCCGACAGCAGTCCACAAACATGGTGAGTAGTAAACGTTCTGCATTCTGCTTTCAGCTGCACAATCCTGTCAGCTCATGAAAGTTTTATTTCTTTTTCTGATTTATCGGCAGCATTTTTAAACGGTTTAAGTTCTTAGTTTGTCTACTTTTCAATTTAGTTTTGTTTTTATTTTATTTAATTTTGAGGCTTTCTTAGACTGATAACTATCTTATGTGTAATGTGTTTTAGTTTGAGGCGTTCCAGATAAGTCGGCACACGTCTCCTCTTATAACATTTCCTCTGCTAACTAAACCTGCTCTCTATCTTCCTGATGAAGTAGATTTGACTCAGGATGCTGAGGCTAGAAAGTATTGGTTGAACTGTTTCCAGGAGTCTCTTCCTAAGGTATCCTAATGTGGTTCCCAGGCCACATTTATCTTTGGAAGAAATAAATTGAAATTATTACTATTAATATACTAATTCTTCTGAAGCAAAAACATAAATTCCAATAGTTCAATAGTTCAATAGTTCAGTAGTTCAATAGTTCAGCAGTTCAATAGTTCAGCAGTTCAATAGTTCAGTAGTTCAATAGTTCAGCAGTTCAATAGTTCAGTAGTTCAATAGTTCAATAGTTCAGCAGTTCAATAGTTCAGTAGTTCAATAGTTCAATAGTTCAGCAGTTCAATAGTTCAGTAGTTCAATAGTTCAGCAGTTCAATAGTTCAATAGTTCAGCAGTTCAATAGTTCAATAGTTCAGTAGTTCAATAGTTCAGCAGTTCAATAGTTCAGCAGTTCAATAGTTCAGTAGTTCAATAGTTCAATAGTTCAGCAGTTCAATAGTTCTGTTGTTCAATAGTTCAGTATATTATAAATATATTTCATGTTTATAGTTTACTGAACGTGCTGCTGAAAGTCAAAAAAATATTAAGAATGTGACTGAAAGGGCAAGGTCATTCTCCAACGAATATCTCACTATAATATCTAATCTGTCTACCAACCCTACGTGAGTATAGAATATCTCACTATAATATCTAATCTGTCTACCAACCCTACGTGAGTATGGAGTATCTCACTATAGTATCTAATCTGTCTACCAACTCTACGTGAGTATAAAATACCTCACTATAATATCTAATCTTTCTACCAACCCTACGTGAGTATGGAGTATCTCACTATGATATCTACTCTGTCTACCAACCCTACGTGAGTATAGAATACCTCATTATAGTATTTACTTTGTCTACCAACCCTAAGTGAGTATAGAATATCTCACTATAATATCTACTCTGTCTACCAACTCAGCATGAAATAATATGACAAAAGTGATGTTTATATTATTACACTCTAATATTGCATTTAGTTGTATCCTCATATTGATATATACCATGCTGTTGTAGAGCCTATGGGTCTTTGACTGTACGTAGTTTACTAGACATGAGAGAACAGTGCCTACACAACGCTCTCTTCACAGATATATATCTCAAGGTACAGTCAACCCCCCAAGTCTTACTTCTCCTTTGTGTAGACAACTCCCAGTTGCTCTGCTCTCACATGTTTAGTTTTTCTCCTTTCCTCACGCTGCGTGTTTTCTCCTCAAGTATTAGATAGTCGATACTGAGCAATACTACTCATTGTTTATAACTTTAGTGGGAAATACGATACTTTTAGGACAAGCAACGAGAGAATGAAGACAGCCTGCATTTATTCAGCTCTAGAATACAGAAGCTAGATCAAGTAAGGTTACTGGGATAGAATTACAAACTTGCCTAATTTTTAGTTTGTAATGATTATTTACAAGTAATGTGAGCTGAAACACGTTTGCTACCGTCATGTGCCATACTATATAACTACTAGTAGCAACTGTCATTCTGACACTGCTGTAGACTGCTCTCTCTCTCTTTTAGCTTGGTGTATATGACAGATGGATGGCGTTGGCTAAAGGGGTCTTAGCCGGCAACTTGTTTGATTGGGGGGCGAAGGCTGTGGTGGAAATGCTAGAGAGTGATAGTCTGAGTTTTGATGTTGCCCTCTCCAAGTTACAGGGTGGGTTAGTCAATGCCCACTGCTAATCAGACTAGCTATTAGCAGCTGTCAACTTTTCAGTTGTCATTTGATTTTTATGATTGAATTTTGTATTTCAGCTGTTTTCAGAAAAAGTGTGAAATTTGAGAATAGGCTTTACTCTTTGGTAATATCCCCTGATGTAACATCCTGTGACGTAATATCATGTGATGTAATATCCTGTGACATAATATCCTGTGATGTAACATCCTGTGACATAATATCATGTGATGTAAGATCATGTGACATAATATACTGTGATGTCATATCCTGTAATGTAATATCGTGTGACGTAATATCTCGTGATGTAACATCCTGTTACATAATATCCTGTGATGTAATATCCTGTTGACAGAGAGACCGTGGCTACATGATGATTTAGATCGCTGGCTGGAGAGGATGACCTCACGACCTCCGTACAGATGTGTCGGCATATTCTGTGATAATAGCGGGGCCGACATAGTCCTTGGCATAATACCACTAGCCCGAGAATTTCTGCGACAGGGAACTAAAGTAGGTTCCTCGCACGCACATTGTATGTCTACTGTGTATACAGTATACACAGTGTGTACTGTATATACTGTATATATAATGTGTATACTGTATAGATAGAATATACTGTATATACTGTATACACAGTATACACATTATATACAGTATATGCTGTATATAATGTGTATACTGTATATATAGAATATACTGTATACTGTATACTATATACTATACATACTATACATATTCAGGTGGTACTCTGCGCTAACTCTGAACCCGTTGTCAATGACATCACTTTCCTTGAGCTGAATATTCTAATAAAAAGGATCGCAGCCGACTGTCCAATCATATCGCAGGCCACAAAAGATGGCGGTTTACTAGTCATGGAAACTGGGCAAGCATCTCCGTGCCTCGACCTAAGGTGCAGCTCCTAACACTATTGTAACAACTCTAGTAGCTTCTGATGTCTAAACTGTAGTAGTTGATGTTAATGTTGTCGTAGTTGATGTTTCAACTGTGGTAATTGATGTTGAAACTGTGGTAGCTCATGTTAAAGTTACAGCAGGTCACGGGCTCACTGTGTTGTGCTGTACCTACATTGTAGGTTCGTTGATGAAAATTTGTGCTCAAAGTTGGTGGAGCTGGAGACAGACTTGCTGATTCTGGAGGGTATGGGACGGAGTATCCACACTAACCTCTCCACCCACTTCCTCTGTGACTCCCTCAAGGTGGCTCTCATTAAGAACCACTGGTTGGCTCGTCGACTCGGTGGTGGAAACATGTTCAGTGTAGTCTTCAAGTATGACTCTGACTGATGTGCTAGAGTACGACTCTAACTGACGTGCTAGAGTACGACTCTGACTGATGTTTTGGAGTTTGAGTCGAGCTGGGGATGACTTGACTCGTACTATAACTATTCAGCTATTTTTCTCTCAACTTCTCTGATTTGAAACATCATAGAATTGGCTTGTAACTGCAGTTTAGTTGTTTAAGCATTATGTAACTCGATATATAGTATTTTTGTATAAAACTCAAGTCCTTCTGGTTCTCTTACTCTGTTATCTCAAAGTAAAGCATTTGATAAAACTGGAATTCTGAATAAACTCAACTAATTGAAATAATATGTTTATTTTTAATCAGTGTTTCCTTTTGTCTTTATATGATTTTAATTCATATGTTCAGAATATGTCAGTTTCACCTTCACAGAACATATAATGTGTTTTGTGTAAAAACCTACAATGCTGCTCACTGTAACTGTATATGATGAAACTCTTATAAATTCTCTTCAAAATCTGTTATGTTACAAGATTGTAAAATGAGAGAAAGTCTGGTTCTTATATAATTTTGACCTCGAATTGGGCCATTTCAATTATAACCAATAATAACATAATATTTTAAAGAAAGCATATCATTATACTAAATTTTAATAAATGCTACCTCAAATTTTGTCCTTAACATTAAAATGTTTGTTTCTACCAGCAACTTGGTATACAATAATTAATAATCTTCAACATAGCGATCTTTATTATAATTATATTTTGTTGAATTTTATGATTTTGCAATTTGTTGAAACATTGCTTATATGATTGTTTATATAAACAATGTTATGACATAATTATTTTATATGATGGCTCTAAACTACCTTTTTCTCTATAAAGTTTTAGGTAATTTTTAGTTCTTATGTTGCAAAAAGCTATAAAGTAAAAAGCTTAGTTCTTATTTTCAGAATAAACTCATTTGGATTTTTATCTTAATAAAGTTTATTTGCTTCAAAACCTCAACTTTGTCTAGTAAAAAAATTATTGACCACATGCTAAGTTCTCTATTCTAAAGACTTCTCCCTAAACCAATAGTTATTGCTATGGACACAAGATAGTTTGTACTTGCTAAGTAGGTATAATGCACTACATAGCAATTTTCACATCTTTATGTACCAGTTTAAGGAATTCTTTGCATATATTGCAAGAATGTGTGTTGCTGAGCATTGTTGTAGTAACAAGGGAAATAATTTAATCAGTGGAAACTGACTAGTAGTACATATGATGAGTCAACATCTTTCAGTTTTGTTTCTGGGTTTTTCACTCTACAGCTGCTTTGTTGAGGGGTAAGTTTGATAGCCTCAGGTCTAAGTAGTTGATGTGAATATTATTTTACTTCACTGATGATGTGTTAGTTTATTCACTTTTCAACAGAATGCTGCTTAAGATATACAAATTTATTTAGTTACACTTTGCTGTCTGGGGTGAGCAGTGAGTTTTGTGATTTGTTATATAAACCATTAAAGCTATCAGACACAGTTGTTAGAATCAACACACTATAATTTACTTTCAGTTTAACAGATGAAAACTCAACGGAAGCTCTGCTTAGAGTGGGTAGACAGGCAAATTATGAGTTAGATGGTAAGTGTGACTTACACAAGTTTCATAAAGTCATGTCGAACCACAAACCTCTGGCCTGCATGCAAGCAGGCTTGCTAAACTATTACACCACAAGGGCTGCTAGGTTAACTCAACACTACATTCCTCATATTATATAATTGAGGTGAAGGTCGCCTCAGCGCATTGAGTTGGGCTGCAGTGACGCTTGTGCAATGTTCAATTTATATATTATTATATATAATTATTATATTGTCTGTTGACAATTGGACTGCTTGTACGGAGTCAGGCAAGGACTCCATACAATACACTGGCAATTCTTTGTCACTTTCACCAAAAGCCTTATGTTCGGGTACAGCATTTGCTACTTACGAACCACCTTTTGTAACTTTATAACCCTGCATTTCCACCGAAACATAAAGTTACAACAAATTTTCTATAGGCAATTTTTCTAACTCTTTTCCACGTCGTTGGTAAACAGAGTCAGTGTAAATAGGACTGCCTAGTCAGGACAGTAACCTCCAAACATATACTTCCCTTCTTCCTTATGATATGACATATTAACTGTACTTGTACTTGTACTTGTACTTGTACTTGTACTTGTACTTGTACTTGTACTTGTACTTGTACTTGTACTTGTACTTGTACTTGTACTTGTACTTGTACTTGTACTTGTACTTGTACTTGTACTTGTACTTGTACTTGTACTTGTACTTGTACTTGTACTTGTACTTGTACTTGTACTTGTACTTGTACTTGTACTTGTACTTGTACTTGTACTTGTACTTGTACTTGTACTTGTACTTGTACTTGTACTTGTACTTGTACTTGTACTTGTACTTGTACTTGTACTTGTACTTGTACTTGTACTTGTACTTGTACTTGTACTTGTACTTGTACTTGTACTTGTACTTGTACTTGTACTTGTACTTGTACTTGTACTTGTACTTGTACAATTTGTGGCTGCACACTTCTAGGTCCCTCAACCCTCTGCAGAATAGTTTCACGTATCACTTGCCTTGGCTTTGATTCTTGATTAGAAGCTGTGCTTAGTTGGCTACTGGCGCACCTCAACTAGTCTGATGGCAAGACTATCTTGCTGGCTTGCTGTCTACCTCTATACCCTCCCTCTACAACATTCCTCAACCCCCTTCTTCTACCCTCTCCCTCCACCCCCTCTCTTGTACCCTTCCCTCTCCACCCTCCCTCAACACTTCCCCCCTACCCCCTCCGTCTACACCATTCCTCACAGTTTTAGAGCAAACTATAATGTGAGTACTAGCTTTAGCACCAGTAGTTTGCGGCCCATCATCGTTGCTAGTAACAGAAATTACAAGAGCTCTAACGCAATTAAATATTTCAATTTTACAGTTTCTATCGATGGACCTACAAACTTAAGAATATTCAAGAGTCATACTATTGTGTGGGACACCAACCCTGTTTTCCGTCGCTATTACGTCACTTGTGCTGGTTCATGTTTTAGAGCTGAGACCACCTGTGAGTGTTTTCCTAACTATTTTTCATATTTGTAGTATATATAATATATATATATATATATATATATATATATATATATATATATATATATATATATATATATATATATATATATATATATATATATATATATATTATATATTAAAGTTTTGATATTTAGTATCTTCAGCATCTTCAGCACCTTCAGAATCTTTCAATATGTTAAACCTCGGAGTGACCCCCAACAGAGACTATACAGTATATGTTCAAGGGATAACTTCTCAAAACAAGGTCTCAAAGAAATCAGAAATATCCATTCGATATGGTACAAAACATTATGTACTTTGTTCTATATATGATATGCTATATACTACATAGAACATACTATATATATATGATATACTCACATATGCTAGCTACAATATACTATGCACCATATACTATGTGCTATATAATATATAATACATTATATACCACACACTGTTTACTATACACTATATACTATATACTACATACTTAGCGCTATAATATGCTATGCAGTATAGGTTGCACTATCTGCTATACAATTTGGCCATAGTGTATATAGACTATGTGCTACTATATGCAAAAGTTGCTACTTTCACAAAATGGCTCTATAATTGTAACTAGCCATCCGTTGTATTTGTGGGGCATATAGCCATAAGTATAACTCTTCAATCTCTCCAGTTATATGCTATAAGCAATTGCTTGCATATTTGAAATCTTATTAATTATGATATAAACAACAAGACTTTGTTTTTGTAGTACCTTTGCGACCACCAATAAATATAAATTTTGACGGGTCTGAAATAGTCAGTTTCCTAGTAGAACGAGGGGAATACTATATAGAAAAAATAGAAATGCTATGTAACACATGCGGTGTGAAAACTATTGGCGTTGGTAAGTTTTAAGCTTACTTTGCATGTAAATAATTATCCATATACGCATACACACATGCATACACACATGCATACACACATGCATACACACATACATACATACATACATACATACATACATACATACATACATACATACATACATACATACATACATGCATACACACATGCATACACACATGCATACACATACATACATACATACATACATACATACATACATACATACATACACACATACATACACACATGCATACACACATGCATACACATACATACATACATACATACATACATACATACATACATACATACATACATACATACATACATACACACATACATACATACATACATACACACATACATACACACATACATACATACATACATACATACATACATACATACATACATACATACATACATACATACATACATACATATATATATATATATATATATATATATATATATATATATATATATATATATATATATATATATACATATAACATACATATATATATATATATATATATATATATATATATATATATATATATATATATATATATATATATATATATATATATATATATATATATATATATATTGATATTGATATTGATATTGTAGACAGTTTCTCAGCGAAGTCTCCGGTTGATCAAGCTCGAAAATTATATAGATACTCATTCAATATTGTCAGAGATTCTTTGTTTGGTAATGGAGTGACAAAGAGAGTGAAGATCAAGATTATTTCTCAATCAAACGGATACTCCGTTTCTGATGAGGAGATAGCCATAAGATCAAGTAATCATTAATCACAACTTACAAACAGCCGCTTTATAACATTATAACACATTCTGTGGCATTATAGAGAATCACAAATTGTTGATTATACTAATTAGCTTGTTAGCATAAAATTCACCTCAGACTCACCACATTTTTCCAAAATGTAAAAATTGTACAATTTCAGTTTAGGCATTCTTTGACAAACCTTCTTTCAATTAAACAAACATTCTTAACTTTTGATGAATTGAAATGTTTGAGGCATCCTTTGGATCTCTGTTAAACGGAGAAAAGTCATACATGGCGTACTGTGTCTCAACTTAACCTTGTAAAATATCCAATATTTTGAACCTTTAGATTATCTGTATAGTTTCATTGTTTTTATTGTCAATTTTTCTTTTAGAGGGCATATTTGATGTTGGCAATCCTATTGTACTAACTTTCCCAGATATAAACACAATGGTACTGAAGTTTACTTACCAACACCTGTCTCCCAGTTTTGTGAGAGTTGTTGAGAATAATATTGGCCTTGATCTCACGTTTCCTCTCCCCTATATCAGGTAGAGCATTCAATCAATCAAACTAGAGCTTCATACAATAGTCAATATGCCAGCTAACACATTGCTTCAACTAGTTACAAGTCTAAAGTATATTTATATGAGTAGGTAAACAATACACCCCTACCAATATATACAATAAAAACCAAGTCCTAAGCTTTTTCTTTATGCTGCCTTAGAAACTGAAACATATTTAAATTATTTTCAGCTATTATATACATGGCTGAGGACTTTAAACAATGAAAATATGTTGTAAAAATGTATGTCCTTATAGCCAGCGGCGTTTCCTAGTTCACCATTAAATATAATGCTATTTCATTTTTAGTGGCTTAGACTACACGTTTGATTTGGCCGCTAGCAAAGAAGAAGATGGGTATAGAGAGTTAGAAGTAGCACAAGAGCTTGAGGCTGAGTTGTATTTCTTAGATGTGGACGGGGAGAAAGGTCGGGGTCCTTTTACCATAGCTGCCACTGTTGGTGAGTGACTTAGGAACACAGGGACAAGAATTTAATGCATCCGATTAATCTACTGTGAGATAGGCCCTTTTAGATGTCAGTTTGACCTTAGCTAATCTCATTTTGAGATATTCATTATTAAAGTCTGCTTTTACAATCTACATTTTTGGGAATATAACTCTTAAGTTTTGAGTTACACTAACACTTATAACAATTTTATTTAGATGAAAATGCTTAGTCTTTCCTAGTGAAACTTTTAGTAATTTGGTATAGAAGCAAGAGGTGGCATTCTTACTGTCTCTCTATCGCTGCTAGATGTACCAATGCATGTCTTTTAACTAAATTTCCTTTTAGTGCAACTATTTTAGAAAAAAATTTTGTGGGTTGCAACTTGCATTTGCTGCAGTTGAAAACGGGAAAATGTTTTGCTAACTTTCAGGTGGCACAACAGAGAGTTGGTGGGTGTTGAAAGGCGGTCTGCTGATTCTAGTGCTGACTATTCTAGTCTGTATATTGTTCTTAGGTAGCCTGGTGAGTAGCAAATCAGTATTTACACAGGAACAGCAACTGGTTGCTATAGTAACTGGTTACTATAGCAACTAGTTGTTATAGTAACTGGTTACTATAGCAACTAGTTGCTATAGTAACTTTTTTAGCAACTGGAAAGTATCGATTAGCTATGATAACCAGTGGCTGATAGAGTATCAAACTCAGCAAACAGAAAACATTCAATACCTAATAATAGTATAATAAATAAAAACGTTGCTTATAAATAAACCTGAAAAATGTTTTTGGTTTATAGTGCTTTGCTATTTACATCAAAACTTCATAGCTATTAATGCTTAAAATTAGCTTACAATGTTATAATCAGCTTTTAAGTTTTTAGCACTAAATTTGGAAAAAAACTTAAAAATAGAATTGTTCAACCAAATTCATAAAATTCTAAAACTTTGTTCAAAACTTTGCAAAGCTCGATATTTAACTTGAAAGTTTACGTGTTTCAGTTGGCGGCTGGTTGGGTGCATTTCAAAAAGAGGCGGGCTAGGAGACGAGCCATAGCACTACAACGGGGTTACTACGACAAAGGGGAGTACGGGGAAGATGACTATTATGGTGGACAGTATTACGATTACAACTACAACTACAACACTGAGTACGCTGAGCCTTCCCAACCCCCTGCCAAGATTGGAAGACTGGTAGAGCGAGATGTGGTGAAATCAACACCAGGTGTAGGGGCTGTAGATAATGTATATGATGCCTTAGCCGCTGAACAGCAGCCTTATGACTTCTACGACACCCTTTATCACCAATGAAGCTTGCGATGGAACAAGAAAGACTATTGCTTTCGAACTTTTGAATCTCTTGTAAAGTTTTATTTTTGAATGTGGCTTCTTTTAAAATGGAAATCAAGACAATGAACATATATTATTTGAATGTGAAACTCTTAAACATAAATAAATCTAGATTTTACTCAGTTTATCTAGTGACAATGAATATTTTATTCAAATATATATATTTAAAAAGCACTTTGCTCTGAAAGAAAATTTGAGTATCAGAGAAAAGACCTAACAATTCTTGTTTATAGTTGAAAAATATTGATATATTAGGAGTTACCAACTCTATTAGAAAAGTATTCATGCAGTCATGCTTGATTTTCATATATCTATCAGAACATTGCAACATATAATATGGTTGGATAAGGAAAGAAGTCAGACTCTTGTGACTAAATTACTATAGGAGAAGAGGGGGGGGGTGGTTTACATGATGCTACACCCCCTCCCCTCCCCTATATGCTACAAATCACGGCTTTGAATCCTGACTATATTATAAGGAGCAGCACGTCATCATACTAGCATAATAAAAGCACTCAAACCATATTATCATCATGTTACAGGAATTACATCATAATTAGCCTGATTAATTGACACCCTCGTAGGTCTAGCACTTTATTTTTACTTAGTAAATGATAATCTCAGCTGCTTTACACTTCACTCATGTTTATACACTACCCAACATTCCCATTACTACAGACACAACACTCACAATACTACAGACAAAACACTAGCAATACTACAGACACAACATTCACAATACTACAGACACAACACTCACAATACTACAGACACAACACTAGCAATACTACAGACACAACATTCACAATACTACAGATACAACACTCACAATACTACAGACACAACACTCACAATACTACAGACACAACACTCACAATACTACAGACACAACACTCACCAGAATTTTCACTACGATATTGTCTATTAAGGAATTCTTTGCAGGAATGTGTGTTGCTGAGCATTGTTGCAGGAAAAAAAGAAATAAAATAACCAAAAGAAACTAACTAGTAGTACATATGATGAGTCAACATCTTTCAGTTTTGTTTCTGGGTTTTTCACTCTACAGCTGCTTTGTTGAGGGGTAAGTTTGATAGCCTCAGGTCTAAGCAGTTGATGTGAATATTATTTTACTTCACTGATGATGTGTTAGTTTATTCACTTTTCAACAGAATGCTGCTTAAGATATGCAAATTTATTTAGTTACACTTTGCTGCCTGGGGTGAGCAGCGAGTTTTGTGATTAGTTATATAAACCATTAAAGCAATCAGACACAGTTGTTAGAATCAACACACTATAATTTTCTTTCAGTTTAACAGATGAAAACTCAACGGGAGCTCTGCTTAGAGTGGGTAGACAGGCAAATTATGAGTTAGATGGTAAGTGAGAGTTATACAAGTTTCATAAAGTCAAGTGGAAGTTTTAATTTTTAAGATGTAGCTTTATATACATTTAACAGTATAGCCATTTTATATTTTACTTTATTTTGGCCAGCAATTAAAAGAAGTGGTATTACAAATTTTATATTATGAAATAATGTTATATTGCGCTTATAATATAGGATTATATGTTTCAACATAATTATACTGTTTTTAGTAATGTTGAAAATTATATTACATTGCTCAGTAATATCTTATACAAAATTACATGTTATAGCATGTTATAACATTAAGGAAAGATTAAAATAAACTGAAAAGTAAAAATATAACTTCCTCAATTTTTCAAATTATTAGCAAAGCTTTTGTGTAATTTTACTTGCTACTTTAATATGCATACCTTTTAAGAAATTTCCTTCTCATAAGTATTATATAAGCTGCAACAGATAGGCGAACATAATAACACAGTTTTACTTTTGAAACAAATCATTAAAATAATTGCCTTTGATGCACTTTAAAAGCATAACCAGCTGTTTGTGTCTTTACAGATTCAGTAGCTAAACCTGCAGGCTTAAAAATAATATTTGATCGTCACGTGGTGTGGAACAGCACACGACCTTTCAAAGGATATTACATAACCTGTGATGCCCCTTGTAGTAAAAGTACACGTGTTAGTAAGTTTCTTAATTGGGCGTGTGTGTGTGTGTGGCGTTTGTGTGTGCGTGCTTTTGTGTTTGTCAATGTGATTCACCAACTCTTGATTGTTACCAGGGCAACCCTTGTTCTCCTTCGGAGAATGGAACTTGTCTCCCAACCGAAACTACTCAATAAATATTCAAGGAATAACTCATCAAAACAAACTTTCAAGAAAAGCAAAGATAACAATCTACTATGGTAAGTGGAAAACCATATTCAGCAACTATATACCATATACTATACACTATATGCTATATACCATATACCATATACTATACACGATATGCTATATACCATATACCATACACAATATATAGCAAAAAGGCTAGCGTCATTACTTTCAAAGAAGACTCAAAATAAACCTAATTATTAATTACAACATAAAAAAGCTTTTGTCAACCTAATTTGTCAGTTATTTGCTATACATATCAGGTCAGATGGCATTGTATTACTAATTACCAAAACTTGGTTTTTAGTTCTTTTGCAACGACCAACCAACTTAGCTTTTGACGGGTTTGAAACTGTTAGTTTCCAAATGGGTCAAGGGAGCAGCTTCCTCAAAAAAGTGGAAATGATATGCACAACATGTAGTGTGAGAGTTATTGCTGTAGGTAGGTTTCTCAGTTTACTTTATGTTTATATATATATATATATATATATATATATATATATATATATATATATATATATATATATATATATATTAGAAGAAGTAAAATGAGATTTGATTAATATAATGGCATTTATTACTAGTAGTTTCGTACACAAGAACGATGTGCACTCGTCAGATAAATTAGCCACTATGATTGCTTACAACTATAAATAATGTAATATGTAAATATACACAGATTAAAGCTAGAAGATCAAAATATAACAAAGAGGTAGCATTGGAATTAATTGGCTATGTTACAGCATTCTTGAGTAGAAATTTACTACTATGTCTGCATATGGATAAAAAGTCATAGCGCTTATTGAGGGAAGATAACTGTGGCTTATAAAGAATGAGCACTCTAGTAACGTTTTATAAACACTCATTTTACTATATATATATATATATATATATATATATATATATATATATATATATTTATATATATATATTTATATCTATATATATTTGTTGCAGAGCACTTCAGAGTGATTAATAAAAAAGAATTTAAAGGAAGATTACATAGATACTCATTCAATATTGTCAGAGATTCCCTGTTTGGTAATGGAGTGACAAAGACAGTAAAAGTCAAGGTTTATTCTTATGCGAAAGGATACTCTGTTTCTAATGAGGAGATAACCATAAGATCAAGTATTAACTCATCACAACTTAGAAACAGTTCTTTCGTATTATAGAAATCTTGTAGCAAAGAAACGCTCACACATCATACACAATGAGTGCATTAAGTTGTTTGAGCAAGCGGTTTAAGTGTTTTTTATTTACAAAAAAATTAGGGATTGCCTTCTCATCATCAGATTTCAAAACTTTTGTCCACATACATCTAAATAAAGTGACAGTCAGATTGCAAGTCTTCTTAGAACGTCTGAATTTGAGATAAATCATACTCATTGCTATCAAGAAGTACTTCTCAAAACTAACTACTCTTTTTCAAGTGATAAAAATAAGATTTGAAATTAGGGAATGAATTAAATTTTTGCCATCTTTTTTAAACATTTTTGTTCTAAATTGATCAAACTATGCCTTAATGACAACGAAATTGCTTCTCATTTGTGAGCAAAAAGTTTTGCCTGGTTTTCTAATTTTGCATAATCAATGATTGCTGGAAGCTGGTCTACAACTGATACTGAAAATAGGACACACGACTCCTAAACAGTAATTGTAGACAAATGTTAATAGGAAATACTCTAAACTATATACCTGGTTTAGTAGTTGATTAGTATCAATCATAAAGCAGTTAGAGAACATTTCTAACTTGTTTCTGTAAAGTTGTAGAAATTATAGATTGAAAAAAAAACACAAATTTTCTCCACAATATTTTGCTATTTTTAGAAGGAATATTTGATGTTGGTGAAAAGATTTTAGTAAAATTTCCCAATAGAAAAACCATGGTACTGAAGTTTGCCTACCAATATCTTGCTCCAAGTTTTGTACGACTTGCAGAAGACAACATTGGCTTCAATCTCACATTTCCTCTTCTCTACACCAGGTATAAAACATTCAATCAAACAAACTGGGTATTTCATGCAATAGTCGATATGTCAGCTAACACATTGTTTGAACTAGTTACAAGCCTAAAGTAGGTTAAACAACATAATTATTTTTTCTTGCATTAGAAAAATATCAAGTCCTTAAAATTTATTGCTGATTGCCTTATAATTCATAAACTAAATTGCTAATCAATTATTTATAGTTAATAGTATTTGATGCTTGCAGGGAAATCATTAAATAATGAAAAGTTCCAGTAATACTAAGATTGCGCGTGATTCAAGTGCCACCCTTACTTATATTATATAATTACTTGTAGGAATGACGCTGAGTATACCTTTGATTTGGCTACTAGAAGAAAAGAAGATGGGTATAGAAAGCTATCAGCAGCACAAGAGCTTGAGGTTGAGTTGTATTTTTTAGATGTAGATGGAGAGAACGACCAGGGTCCGTTCAATTTAACTGCAACTGTTGGTGAGTCATACTGTGAGAGCATCTTACCTTAAACTTCATACCAACATATTATTTTCATATAAATCTGAGAAATATGGATTAAAAAAAAACTATCAGCATATTTATTGTCGTGATGTCTTGAAATGTTTCACTGTAATTCCTTACATAGTACAGAAATAATTATGTTTAAACTTTTTGAACAAAATTGTTAAGATGTGTGTTTTTAACATGAAGTTAACTGTATAAAAAGTATATAAAGGCACAAAGAGTCAGATTTGCTGCTGAAACAAACCACGTTTTAGCCTATTGTTTTTTGTGCTTAAATTTAACTGTAGCTGAAAACCAAGCATATATCCATGCAACACACTAACCTCTACTCTTATCAAAAATTGTTGATGTGTGCATGCGTCTTGAGTATAACAAAGTGGTACTGTTATTTAGTTTACTATTTGTATTACTTGGTTTAGTGTTTTCTAGTGAAAAAGCACAAAAAGTTGTTTTGCTAAACTTCAGGTAGCGCTGCAAAGAGTTATGTGAATTATAGAAACCTGCCCATTGTAGTGCTGGAAATAGCCATAATCATAATGTTCATGGCTAGCCTGGTGAGTAGCAATTTAAAACACAGCATTATAGAGAATAGACACTAATAGCTATATATAAACTGGTTACCATAGTGACTGCAGTTGGTATAGTATGGTCACCATAGTAGCTAGTTACCATAGTAACCAGTAATCATAGTAACTGGTCACTTGAGTAGCCAGTAACCATAGTGATTGGTTACCTGAGTAACTAATAATCATGGTGATTGGTTACCTTAGTAACCAGTAACCATAGTGACTGGTTGCTATAGTAATGTCGTAGTGGCTGGTCTATAAATTATTAAAGTGTTGATGACTGAATCAACTAATTTTATTGAACAACTATTAACATTTTTCCTAATAATTCGAAGTTAGTAACTATTAATTAAGGTAATAATTACTCTTGTATAGTAACAAGAAAAGTATCAACTGTTGCTTATTAGTTTGTATATTAAAGAAAGATATAGCCATACATGCACATGAAAAATATTTAGATAAATCACATTTCCTTTATCATACCAAATGTTTTTAAAGTCTTGTATGCTCAGGGTATTTTAAATGTACCCAAGATTTTAGTTTATTGACATTCATTTTGAAAAAATATACTAAAAATACAATTGCTAAGCATTAAATAACACATTTTAAAATTCGCCTTCAAAAATTTCAAAATGAAAGATTTAAAACTCATAGTGGATATTTCAGGTAGCTGCTGGGTGGATTCAATATCAAAGGAGAAAAACTAAAAGAATGATAGTAGCATTACAGAGTAGTCACATTAAAAAGGATGATTATACTGACTATGACTATAATGGCACTCTGTACACAAAACTTTCTAAAGCATCTACCAAGACTAGAAAAAAGAGGAAAACTCCTAGTATCAAATCAAAATCAAGCAGCAGGAATAAAGAAAATATTAATGATAGACCGACTAGTAGAAAATGAGAAGATTTATTGACTTGTATCTCGAAAGGAAACAATGATGTTAAGACAGCAGCTTGTGTTGAAACTTTATGTATATCTTGTGAATTTTTAGTCTAATTCACTCAGAATGAATATCAGAACACTGCAAATGTTTATTCAATTTTGAAGAGTTTATTTGTTTACTGTTGGCTAATTTATCTATTTTATATAGTAATTTGTTTATGAAAAAATGTATGGTGTAATATTCTACAACAAAAGTAATAACAAACACCTAAAATATAATACTGATTAGAAACATGGGTTGATAAAACTCACAATACTACAGACACAACACTCACAATACTACAGACACAACACTCACAATACTACAGACAAAACACTAGCAATACTACAGACAAAACACTAGCAATACTACAGACAAAACACTAGCAATACTACAGACACAACACTCACAATACTACAAACACAACACTCACAATACTACAGACAAAACACTAGCAATACTACAGACAAAACACTAGCAATACTACAGACAAAACACTAGCAATACTACAGACAAAACACTAGCAATACTACAGACAAAACACTAGCAATACTACAGACACAACACTATAGCAATACTACAGACACAACACTCACAATACTACAGACACGACACTAAAAATACTACAGACACAACACTCACAATACTACAGACACAACACTCACCAGTATTTTCACTATGATATTGTCTATTAAAGAATTCTTTGCAGGAATGTGTGTTGCTGAGCATTGTTAGAGTAAAAAGAGAAATAAATCAACCAGTGGAAACTAACTTATAGTAGTTCATAGACATATGATGAGTCAACATCTTTCAGTCTTGTTTCTGGGTTTTGCAGTCTACAGCTGCTTTGTTGAGGGGTAAGTTTGATAGCCTGAGGTCTTAGTAGTTGATGCGAATATGTTTTTCACTGATGATGTTTTAGTTTATTCACTTTTCAACAGAATGCTGCTTAAGATATGCAAATTTATCTAGTTACACTTTGCTGCCTGGGGTGAGCAGCGAGTTTTGTGATTAGTTATATAAACCATTAAAGCAATCAGACACAGTTGTTAGAATCAACACACTATAATTTACTTTCAGTTTAACAGATGAAAACTCAACAGGAGCTCTGCTAAGAGTGGGTAGACAGGCAAATTATGAGTTAGATGGTAAGTGAGACTTATACAAGTTTTACAAAATCATGTGGAAGTTTTAATTTTTAAAATGTAGCTTTATATACATTTAACAGCATAGCCATTTTATATTTTACTAATTGATTCACCTAGTAGACGGATGCATGGCATGGGGTAACTCTACTATAGCTGTTTGGCCAGCAATTAGAAGAAGTGATATTACAATATTACCAAATGATGTTATATTGCTCGTTATAATATAGGATCATATGTTTCAACATTTAACAATGTTGAAAATTATATTACATTGCTCAGTAATATCTTATACAAAATTACATGTTATAGCATGTTTTAACATAAAGGAAAGGTTAAAATGAACTAAAAAGTAAAATTAAAACCTTTTCAAATTTTCAAACTGTTAGCCAAGCTTTCATGTGCTTTTACTTGCTATACTTCATCATGCATATGTTTTAAGGAACCTGTTTCTTTATAGGCATCACAAGCTGCTGCAAATAGGCAAAGATAATAACACAATTTAATTTTTTGAAAAAATATTGAATTAATTGTCTTTATTAGACTATAACCAGTTGTTTGTGTCTTTACAGATTTCGTAGCAAAACCTGCAGGCTTAAGAATAATATTCGATCTCTACTTGTTGTGGGACAACACTCAAGTTTTCAAAGGATATTACATAACTTGTGATGCCCCTTGTAGTAAAAGTAAACGTCTTGGTAAGTTCCTTAATGGTAACATTGTGTCCCTGCGTGTGCCTGTGTGTACCTGGGTGTGCCTGTGTGTACCTGTGTGTGCCTGTGTGTGCCTGTGTGTGCCTGTGTGCGCCTGCGTGTGCTTGTGTGTGCCTGTGTGTGCCTGCGTGTGCTTGTGTGTGCCTGTGTGTGCTTGTGTGTGCCTGCGTGTGCTTGTGTGTACCTGTGTGTGCCTGCGTGTGCCTGTGTGCGCGCCTGTGTGTACCTGTGTGTGCCTGTGTGTGCCTGTGTGTGCCTGTGTGTGTGTGAAGATCGAGAGAAAGAGAGAGATAGAGAATGTAATTCACCAACTCATTGATTGTTACAGCGGCACCCTTGTTTGCCTTCAGAGAATGGAACTTGTCTCCCAACCGAAACTACTCAATAAATATTCAAGGAATAACTCGTCAAAACAAACTTTCAAGAAAAGCAAAGATAACAATCTACTATGGTAAGTGGAACACTATATTCTGCAACTCAAATTTGCTCATACTACAGTTATAGAAAGTTTAGCCTGTCATAGTCCTAGTCTGCTTGTATCAACCATGAGGTCAATCACATGAAGAAATCTATACCATATACTATACACTATATGCCATATACCATATACCATATACTATACACTATATGCCATATACCATATACCATATACCATATACTATACACTATATGCCATATACCATATATACCATATACTATACACTATATATGCTATACACCATATACTATATATATACAATAGAAGTAACTATACAGCATTACTATTTGCTTTATGCAATATATAGCAAAAAGGCTAGCGTCATTACCTTTGAAGAAGACTAAAAATGAACTTAATTATTAATTACAACATAATAGAGCTTTGGCCAACCTAGTTTGCCAGGTATTGGCTATAAATATCAAATCGGAGGGCATTGTATTACTAATTACCAGAACTTGGTTTTTAGTTCTTTTCCAACGACCGACAAATTTATCTTTTGACGGGTTTGAAACTGTTAGTTTCCAAATGGGCCAAGTGAGCAGCTACATCAAAAAAGTAGAAATGATATGCACAACATGTAGTGTGAGAGTTATTGCTGTAGGTAAGTTTTTCAGTTTACTTTATGTTTATGTTGTTGTGTGTCTACCATAGTACCAAATATGTACATATACTGTAGTTATATATATATATATATATATATATATATATATATATATATATATATATATATATATATATATATATATATATATATATATATTTATATGTATTTGTTGCAGAGCACTTCAGAGTGATTAATAAAAAAGAATTTAAAGGAAGATACTATAGATACTCATTCAATATTGTCAGAGATTCTCTGTTTGGTAATGGAGTGACAAAGACAGTAAAAGTCAAGGTTTATTCTTATACACAAGGCTACTCTGTTTCTAAGGAGGAGATAACCATAAGATCAAGTATTAACTCATCACAACTTATATAAACAGTATCTTTCGTATTATAGAAATCTTGTAGCAAGGAAAAGCTCACACATTGTTTAGGATTTGAATTAAGTTGTTTGAGCAAGTGGTTTAGGAGTTTTTCATTTACAAAAACAATTACATTTTAAAACTTTCGTTGCCACATACATCTAAATAAAGTGACAGTCAGATTGCAAGTCTTCTTAAAACGTCTGAACTTGAGATAAATCATACTCATTGCTATCAAGAAGTACTTCTCAAAACTAACTACTCTTTTTAAACATTTTTGTTCTAAATTGATCAAACTATGCCTTAAGGACAACGAAATTGCTTCTCATTTGTGAGCAAAAAGTTTTGCCTGGTTTTCTAATTTTGCATAATCAATGATTGCTGAAAGCTGGTCTACAACTTATACTGAAAATAGGACACACAAATCCTAAACAGTAATTGTAGACAAATGTTAATAGGAAATACTCTATACTATATACCTGGTTTAGTAGTTGATTAGTATCAATCATAAAGCAGTTAGAGAACATTTCTAACTTGTTTCTGTAAAGTTGTAGAAATTATAGATTGAAAAAAAACAAATTTTCTCCACAATATTTTTCCATTTTTAGAAGGAATATTTGATGTTGGTGAAAAGATTTTAGTAAAATTTCCCAATAGAAAAACAATGGTACTAATGTTTGCCTACCAATATCTTGCTCCAAGTTTTGTACGACTTGTGGAAGACAACATTGGCTTCAATCTCACATTTCCTCTTCTCTACACCAGGTATAAAACATTCAATCAAACAAACTGGGGAGGTTCATGCAATAGTAAATATGTCAGCTATAACACATTGTTTGAACTAGTTACAAGCCTAAAGTAGGTTGAACAACATAATTTCTTTTTCTTGCATTAGAAAAATATCAAGTCCTAAAAATGTATTGTTGATTGCCTTATAATTGATAAACTAAATTGCTACTTAACTATTTATAGTTAATAGTGTTTGATGCTTGCAGGGAAATCATTAAATAATGAAAAGTTCCAGTAATACTAATATTGCGCGTGATTCAATTGCCACCCTTACTAATATTATATAATTACTTGTAGGAATGACGCTGAACATACCTTTAATTTGGCTACTAGAAGAAAAGAAGATGGGTATAGAAAGCTAGCAGCAGCACAAGAGCTTGAAGCTGAGTTGTATTTTTTAGATGTAGATGGCGAGAACGACCAGGGTCCGTTCAATTTAACTGCAACTGTTGGTAAGTCATTTTGTAAGAGCATCTTACCTACCTTAAACTTCATACCAACCTATTATTTTCATACAAATCTGAGAAATATGGATTAAAAAAACTATCAGCATATTTATTGACGTGATGTCTTGAAATGTTACACTGTAATTCCTTACATAGTACAGAAATAATTATGTTTAGACTTTTTGCACAAAATTGTTAAGATGTGTGCTTTTAACATGAAGTTAACTGTATAAAAAGTATATAAAGGCACAAAGAGTCAAATTTGCTACAGAACCAAATTACGTTTTAGCCTATTGTTTTTTGTACCTAAACTGTAGCTGAAAACCAAGCATATACTCAACACACTAACCTCTACTCTTATCAAAAATTGTTGATGTGTGCATGTATCTTGAGTATAACGAAGTGGTACTGTTACTTAGTTTACTATTTGTATTACTTGATTTAGTGTTTTCTAGTAAAAAAGCGCAAAAAGTTGTTTTGCTAAACTTCAGGTAGCGCTGCAAAGAACTATGTGAGTTATAGAAGCCTGCCCATTGTAGTGCTGGAAATAGTCATAATCATAATGTTCATGGCTAGCCTGGTGAGTAGCAATTTAAAACACAGCATTATAGAGAATAGACACTAATAGCTATATATAAACTGGTTACCATAGTGACTGCAGTTGGTATAGTATGGTCACCATAGTAGCTAGTTACCATAGTAACCAGTAATTATAGTAACTAGTCACTTGAGTAGCCAGTAACCACAGTGATTGGTTACCTGAGTAACTAATAATCATGGTGATTGGTTACCTTAGTAACCAGTAACCATAGTGTCTGGTTGCTATAGTAATGTCGTAGTGGCTGGTCTAATTATTAAAGTGTTGATGACTGAATCAACTAATTTTATTGAACAACTATTAACATTTTTCCTAATAATTCGAAGTTAGTAACTACTAATTAAGGTAATAATTACTCTTGTATAGTAACAAGAATAATATCAACTGTTGCTTATTAGTTTGTATATTAAAGAAAGATATAACCATACATGCACATGAAAAATGTTTAGACAAATCACATTTCCTTCATCACACCAAATGTTTTTATAGTCTTGTATGCTCAAAGTATTTTAAATGTACTCAAGATTTTAGTTTATTGACATTCAATTTGAAAAATTATACTAAAAATTCAATTGCTATAAGCATTAAATAACAAATTTTAAAGTCTGCCTTCAAACATTTCAAAATGAAAGATTTGAAATTCATAGTGGATATTTCAGGTAGCTGTTGGGTGGATTCAATATCAAAGAAGAAAAACTAAAAGAATGATCGTAGCATTACAGAGTAGTCACATTAAAAAGGATGATTATACTGACTATGACTATAATGGCACTCTGTACACAAAACTTTCTAAAGCATCTACCAAGACTAGAAAAAAGAAGAAAACTCCTAGTATCAAATCAAAATCAAGCAGCAGGAATAAAGAAAATATTAATGATAGACCGACTAGTAGAAAATGAGAAGATTTATTGACTGGGACTTGTATCTCGAAAGGAAACAATGATGTTAGGACAGCAGCTTGTGTTGAAACTTCATGTATATTTTTAAAAATTTTAGTCCGAACAACTTGGAATGAAAATCAGAACACTGCGAATGCTTTGTTAAATTTTGAAGAGTTTATTTGTTTACTGTTGGCTAATTTATCTATTTTATATGATAACAAATTGTGTGGTATAGTTTTCTACAAGTTAATGTATAATAACAATTACACCCAAATGTACTGATTAGAAACATGGGTTGATAAAACTCACAATACAGCTGGTGATGCAAGCCTTTTTGTAAGATATGAAAAGTTTTGTGCAAAATAAGTTTTTTCCACAGCACATGCTACAAATAGCAACAAGCATATACATCAACTGGCAACTACCTAGCAACGAGCATATACATCAACTAGCAACTACCTAGCAACAAGCATATACATCAACTGGCAACTACCTAGCAACAAGCATATACATCAACTAGCAACTACCTAGCAACAAGCATATACATCAACTGGCAACTACCTAGCAACAAGCATATACATCAACTGGCAACTACCTAGTAACAAGCATATACATCAACTGGCAACTACCTAGCAACAAGCATATACATCAACTTGCAACTACCTAGTAACCCAGCACTCACTAAAATTCAAGTACATTGAAAGTTAAGTTTCATGGTATTGCTTGAAGTTGACTTGACTCAACCAAGGTTAACCAATGTTAAAATTTGAGTTGTACATGCACACGCTCACACGCATGCCCGCAAGCACACACACACGCACACGCGCACGCACACGCACACGCACACACACACGCACACACACACACGGACACACATACACACACAAACACCACACACACATTGCACGCACACCTCATGCACACAGTACGCACACTGTACACACTGCGCACACTGCACACACTGCACACACTACACACACTGCACACACTGCACACACTGCGCACACTACACATACTAGAAACCACACACTACACACTATATACATACTACACACTACACACCACATACTATATACTACATACTATATACTACAAATAATGCTAATATGTTATATATAATTTGTAAACAGTTATGATGCATCTTAACTGTTGTAAAATTGCCTCTATTACTTTATTATAAATAATAACTTAAAAGCGGTACTGCAAGGAGCACCATTTATATGGAGAAAAAATTATTGCATTTAGAAGTGATGCTCTAGCTGCAAAGTAGACTGTGTTTTGTTTCAAATACAAAACTTGACTGCTTACAGTCAGGTTCACTGACTGACTGACTGACTGACTGACTGACTGACTGACTGACTGACTGACTGACTGACTGACTGACTGACTGACTGACTGACTGACTGACTGACTGACTGACTGACTGACTGACTGACTGACTGACTGACTGACTGACTGACTGACTGACTGACTGACTGACTGACTGACTGACTGACTGACTGACTGACTGACTGACTGACTGACTGACTGACTGACTGACTGACTGACTGACTGACTGACTGACTGACTGACTGACTGACTGACTGACTGACTGACTGACTGACTGACTGACTGACTGACTGACTGACTGACTGACTGACTGACTGACTGACTGACTGACTGACTGACTGACTGACTGACTGACTGACTGACTGACTGACTGACTGACTGACTGACTGACTGACTGACTGACTGACTGACTGACTGACTGACTGACTGACTGACTGACTGACTGACTGACTGACTGACTGACTGACTGACTGACTGACTGACTGACTGACTGACTGACTGACTGACTGACTGACTGACTGACTGACTGACTGACTGACTGACTGACTGACTGACTGACTGACTGACTGACTGACTGACTGACTGACTGACTGACTGACTGACTGACTGACTGACTGACTATATGACTGACTATATGACTGACTGCATGAAAAGTAATTATTTTTGATTGCATCAAGATTATATCATATTTAAAGGTGACTGACTAACGCAGAATTAAAATGACCAGCTATTACAACTAAGATAAAGTGGTCCGAAGTTGGTTAAACAGCTTCTAAGAAACATACATGTTAAAAGATGTTCAGTGTGTGTTTAGTCATTATTAAGCTTTATTTTTTATATATATAACTTACTTCATTATTGTATGTTATAATAAACTTTACCTATATAGTAAATCGTATCACAAACTGTGTGAATGTAGCACTTTCATATTTGTAGTTTACCAATCGAAACTGAAAAATTCAGAATACTTCGTATTTCAATTGTTAATTTTATGTTGAATTTGTCTAATTGTTGATCCTTGAGCAAAATTACAGGATATCTTCTCTATAATTGGACACAGCAGAGTTTAGGTAGTATGGCTGCCACATGCGTGAATAAACATGTTGTTTATTGTTTAGAATTTGTAATTGTTTTGCTTTATTTGACAAGTTTAACTCAGGCAAGCCTGACAGGTAGTATATTAAACCTATTATGTTGTGTTAGCCTAATTTTATCACAATTCACATTGATAATAATTATTTCTATTTTTCATGCTTTGCTAAGTTGTATTTATTTTTTATATAAGCAGCAGACTTTTGAAATGTAGCTCTATTTAAATATTACTCATTGAATTTCCTCTATTTAAGATATATTCGACAGAACCTGCAGTGGGCAGTACCATAACAACAGTATTCAATATGCACAGTACCAGTCTCAGGACTTCTACTTCTTGAGATTACTCTACAGGGGCTGCTCATTTGTCTTAGGTGACATGCATATTTCTTGGAAACCGGTTCAAACATACCGGTATTACGATGCATTTTCTAGAGACTTCTTTAACAGCATCACAAGAGTTCGAGGACGTCTGTTCATCTACGGAACTGCTCGTTTAGGTATCTAATAACTGCTTTAAATGTAGATACTTTCAAACAGAATTGGCCAGTTGCAGAAACTATAGGAAACTTAAGAATTTTGAAATATCATATTCAAATATATTTGTTGATGTATGGTAAGTATTATGCATATAATAAATGAGAATGCTTTTAGAACGAGTCTAAACAGTTGTGTTAGCCTAGGGCCACACGGTGCGTATTTTCGCATGCGAAAATTGAAATCTCGAGTAGCAAAGGTGTCCTTGTCGCTCTACATTCTCAACGCAAGTGCGAATCGTCTCTGTCGTCGTCACCTAATTGGGTGGTAGTTATTCAGCGAGCCCAATTTCTTTATTTTAGTGCTACATTCCAGTAAATTGCGTTTTATTGAAAGCGAGTGCGATTTAAAAATGAAAGCTTTATTTATCACGCATCACTGACGCTACAGTGAACACCTTTGCTACTTGTGATTTCAATTTTCGCATGCGAAAATACGCATCGTGTGGCCCTAGGCTTACCTGACAACTTAGACTTGAGAACTTTAAATTTTTCTAGGTATTGATTTCGCTTCTTTTATTTTTGAAAAAATTTAGTAGTATGTTATAGTCATTAGTTTATGTTTGCTTCTTGAAATACAATTTATTTTAAAACCTACTCAATACTCCATAGTCACCTTTTCAATGAATTATGTTCCACTTCAGTTGTTCATCCAATTGTTTTACAATAATAATGAAGCATTAGTAGTGCTTATTCATGACTGCTTCCAAATTATATTGTATTCATTGAAAAGAGAGACTTCGCAAAAAACAACAAAATTATTATTATGTTTTTCAGCCTCCTCCGTCAAGGAAACTGGACTAATTAATCTGATGTCAATTGGAGGGAAAACAACAGAAGGTGAACCTCTAGCAGAAGATGCTTATTTTAGTTTGAGACTGAGTGATAGTGACAGACCTTTCTATGATCTCTATGCATTGCAAAGTAAGTAATTTAGATAGTTTATGCAGAATAATTTCTAATAATTGTACATAATTTATAATTTATACTCAGAAGAGTTTCCAAAGCAAGTTTTACAGTTGGTTATTAGCAGAAGTTTGAAACTGAAAGACTTCCATATGACTCAACAAAACCTTGTGTGGTTTGAATGACTAATGCTGCCTATTGTAGTGTTAACCTACCAGGCTAAGCTCTAGAGTGTTCCTTGTTGGCTTTCCTTCGGCTATCACTTGTCAGTAGCTTTAGTACTTGTTAGCTTGTAGCTTGTCAACATCAGATCATCTTACATGCTCCCTCCTTACAAAAGAGAAGCAGGGCACAAGAGCACATTTTCAGAATACCAGAACACATATCTATATTATCATCATCATGATGCTAATAATTCCACATGCCCTTTTCTTTTGAAAGAGAAGTGCAATCAATTCGAACAAAACTAGCTTTCAACTAATGCCCTTGAATACTTAAACTTATTATGAAGTGGTTCAAAGTGGCTCAGTCCTAGATGTCGAATCCCACCTCCTCTCATTGCTAGCACTGTTGGGAAGAACAATGCCAAATTTGACATTTATCATATTATCTGAAAGTGAAGTAGCAGCAAGGGTCAAGGCTGACTTCTCTTGCTAGCTTGCAGAGTCTTCTATGAGTTAAACTAAGGAACTCACAGGAGCAGACAACATTAGTAGCAATGTTGATGATGTCATGTCAGTACTGAGGTCAAACCTCACATTTATCATATTATCTGAAAGTGAGATGTCGAGGGTCTGCATATAGACTACACTCGGCTCACACCCCGTGAAGCAACAGCGAGGGTCACAACTGACTTCTCTCGTCGGCTTACAGAGTCTTCCATGAGTTTAACTCACGGGAGCAGACAACATTGTTGGTAACTGCTTCTGCCTGTCATTCCATAGTATTCCACTGCAATAATGTGTTTATATCATTACAGTGAACATCAATACACTTTTCCATATCTACAACACACATGTATCATTTTATATCAACATTGCAGATCCAGCAATTTTAACCTAGTAATATCAGCTATACCAAGCAAATTTTCAGTAGAGTTTGCCAATACATAAATCTTGGTATCCACAAATCTGTTGAAGTCGCCAATGCAAACCTTAGCTCTGCCTAGCACATTCACCAAAGACTTATCAACACCTGTAATATGCTTATCTGGTTCCTTTAATTTAATGTTCAACTTTTCTGCAGTCGCCTCAGTAAGTGTAGAAACCTCAGACCCAGTATCTAGCAAGAATTCTACACGCCTACCACTAACTAGTAAAGTCCTTGTTATTTTAGGACTGACATTGTGATTATAAGTCACATCACTCTTTTTAGAAAACTTCACTGATTTGAAGGAGTTCATAACTCCGATCCTGTTTTCTCTTTGTTCCACATATCTCTTTTTGTGATGGTATCTTTCGTTATCAGAACAATCTTGAGCAATGTGGCCGAATTCCTTGCACATGTAGCAACGGGTTTTAGGGCAGTTTCTCACATAATGTCCTGTACGGTCACATCTAAAGCATCTACCATGACTTTTGTAAGCATTTTGCGATTTATAAATACAATGTTGATATGAATTACATGCCTCCTTTTTCTTTGAAAAAGAGTTGTCTCTATTGATAGAAGTTATCTTATCATAATTAGATCTATGTAGGACTTTATCTCTTTTCTTACAATGTTCTGAGTTACCATTAGCTTGGTAAGAATATGTGAGTCTACCAATTGACTGTTCATCTATGCATCCATTGTTTATTGCATTTAAAGCATCCTCAGAAAGTTTACTTAAATGTGCAGCACGACTTTTTCTTTTCAGCTGTTCCCAGCTTAGGTTAGCATGCTGCAACAAATGTCTACGTAATCCTGCATTTCTTAAACCATTAACTGCTAGTGCAACTGCAAATCCCATTCTAACATCATCATTATTGCCAAAGTTTATTGCTCTACTTAGCTTCTCAACTCTTAGCAAATAATCAATTTCGTTTTCTCCACAAGCTTGGGTCACAGTGACAAACTTCATGGTTTTCACATAAAATGTATCATCTCTATCATAGTGAGATTGCAGTAAGTCTAAGGCTAACTCATATCCATCATCAGAGTTATTATTCAAATCAAAACCTAATGACTGTAAAGTATCAAGACCTTCTGACCCTACAGCTCCTAACAGAGCTAAAAGCTTTCTCCTACCTCTAAATCTGCTAACCTGTTCATCCCCTACTACTTCAAACCCTGCATTAAGAGAAGTAACTTCTATACTCAATTTAAATTGAATGAGCCATGAGTTCCAAGATTTGGTTATGTTGCTTTCATCCAACTTTAATTTAGGAAAAGCATTAAGGTCTAATTTGATGTCTTCATGAGCCATACTACACTTGAGCAGTTTTAATAGAGTAAATAAAACAATTTAATTTTAAGCAGCTATTTCGTGATTATGCACTGTACTCTCAGTTCCAATCTCTGGGCGCATCCGTGTCTCTCAAAGTTTAATTCTCAGTTCCTTTCGCAGTCACTCTTATTCTGAATCTATTAGTATTCTTTATAAATTGCTCAAAAGTCAACACTCACCACCTTTCTCAACAAACCTCTCAACTCTTTTTTCCAAATATAAACCTCTGAAGTCTAGTGAACTCCAAACAACACACTTCTCTCTTTTGTAACTCTTGTCTCCTCAATATCCTGCCGACTGCGCCATGTAGTGTTAACCTACCAGGCTAAGCTCTAGAGTGTTCCTTGTTGGCTTTCCTTCGGCTATCACTTGTCAGTAGCTTTAGTACTTGTTAGCTTGTAGCTTGTCAACATCAGATCATCTTACACCTATCCCCTTTCAAGCTTAAACTTTTGCATATGTAGATATGTTTGTAATTAATTCTAATTAACTAGCATGTTAGATCAATGGTTTTTAATGTACATTTCTGCATCAAATCCTTTGACTTCTTTGCTTTCATCTTACAACAAGAATGCAATATTAGAAAAGATTTGGCCTTGTTCACCTAATAATCTGGCCTAAAAGTTTTCAAAACAAGTTTCATCAAATAAAAAATTATTGAATTAAGGCTTAATAGTTATTCTAATACAGTACAACTATAAAAAAGATTTCCTTTGTTTAAAAAACCAATCATAGACTTGATCATGCTTTAAATTGAGGATTGATATATTATATTAAAACAATAACTTATATAAGAAAACAATTAGTTTAACCTTTAACCTCCTACGAGCAGCAGTTTATTACATGAAGAGTATCAAACACTCTGGTGTTTACAGAGAAAAACATACAAAGTGTAACTTGTGGTGTTTTTGTCTTGCTATATGTCAATAGTTTGTACTAATTTCCGGTTTTAGCTGTTGAAGCAGGAAACATACACATAGAGTCTTACAACTGCTACACTAAAACCATTGACTTTGAGAAAATGCTAAGAAATTCAACTGAGCAAACAGTGACAGTGGTGGATAGCCAATCAGCTTGCCAGGGTAAGCAGCTGAACAATAAAATATTTTATAAGGTATGAGCAACATTTCCATAGTCCAATAGCAGACACCTTCTAACAGTTTACAAGTGATTCAATACTGTTTTATCATAATCCAACATGGCTACACATCCTACAGTCAAGTGTTTTACAGATAATTGTTCAGTCAGTTGCAATGGCCAGTGTTGGGGTCCAGGAGAAGATAAGTGCCAGAAAATGTCTACAGTCTGCAATGGAAATTGTACTAATGGCTGTTATGGTACGACACCATCTGAATGCTGTTCTTCTAATTGTACAGGAGGCTGTAAAGGACCAGCTACTACAGATTGTTACCAGGTACGTAAAGAGCTACTATAAGAACTTCTTCAACGTAAACTTTACATTGTTGAGTCTATGAAATATGACATTTACAATAGAGATCAAAGTACATAATGTTGTTTTAGTACGAAAGTTGTCCTCAATATTCTGATGTTGACGGAGTTTGTATCTCAGAATGCATCTCTGATAAATATGTTTTATATGACAGATTCTGCCTTGAAGAATGTCCAGGTAAAGTGATAGTTAAGCTGTTAACAATTTCTTTTCATGTAGAAATAATATGTTTTTGTCATAGCTCAGATTACAGAGTGCTGTACAGTATATCATATACTTATATTATAGTGTTTAGAATACTGCATGATTTCTTATTAACTATCAGGTTTACACTCTAAAACTTTACAAAACAAGTTTAAATAAACAGGTAATTTAAAAAAAATGCAGTTGTGACACCGAGCGTCGTTTTGTACCAATATTTTTCATATGTAGCCATAATCATCTTGTTTTAAAGCTAAATATAATAAGTTTTTGTCTCTTATTGTTCTGAAAATATACTACTATTTGTTTTTTTACAGAATTTTACAAAATTCGTTAGTATTTCTGCCTAAAATTAAAATGTTGTTTTTACTTAAAATAAATATCAAATGTTTATGCTATAACTTTTTAAAATATGAATAATATGATTAATTAACATATTTTTGTGAATATGCAGCTGCTTCAAGAAAGAACCCTCTTTCACCAACTTACTCCTCTGGTACCTTTCTACTTAATCTGCAGTCAGATAAAACTATGGTTGCTTGGATTATGGTGAAATATGACAGGACGTTTCTCTTTTATTATGCAATCATAAATATAGGACAGTCAGGTGAGTTAAACAAAACATTGTATATACGTTTTATATATATATATATATATATATATATATATATATATATATATATATATATATATATATATAATTTGATAACATTTTTATTTACTATACTTTATTTATATAAAAGTTACCTGAAAAGTTTTATACATATATTCCAAAAGAGAAAGTGTGATTTTACACAACTTGGGAAGAAATGGTGTCTATAAACACATGTACATTTATTTCACATATTTTAGAATCAAAATCACTCAAAGATGTGTCTTTTATGACTGATGGGGCAAATTGGCCCCTTCCTTCTACTAGTATTCCAGACTTGAGAAATAAAGAGTGGGAGTTGTGTGACCATCGAGGAGAAATATCAGCTGAAAAATACCTCCTAAAGTGTATGTTTGGAGATGAAGAGCGACTCGTTTATAAATTGGGAGTTACAGCTAAAAGTTCTCTAAAACTTGGCAGTATTCAAGTTTATGGAAACAGTATGTTGGTATATTGTCTATTAAAGTAATTTATAGAAATGTCTATATAAATTTATGTAGTATAATGCTATAACAAAAGCCATGGGAGAGAAACAGCTTACAGTTGTTGAAAGAGCAGTGCCGAATTTACTATATATTTGTATATGTTTACATGTAAAGAACAAAACTAGCATTTCTCATGTTTTTTTTTCTGAACATCTTACTAAAACGTCGTATAATGTTAATGTAAAAAATTATTTAGTTTTTTTCCAATCACTATCTGCTATGCACCAAGTGCATGTCTTATTAGCGAGCAAAATCCAGAGCACTTAAGAACACCTTTACAGCTGGTGAAGCTAATTCCAGTCTTTTATTTTTGTTCAAATTCCGATTGACAGCAAACAAAGTATAATATTTTGCTATAGAATAACAAAATATCCAATAAAAGTTATTTTCAATTATTTCAGTAATTTTTCTAGATTTATGCATATAATTCCAAAACTTTATGCATCTGCTAAGCAATGTTTAGGTGACATATAACCACAGACTTTAATTGTTTATTTTGTTTATGCTTGCCGTCATCCAGGCATTAAGCTATCATATTTTAAAAATAATTTTCACATCTAATAAACATAAATACAATTATTTTATAACAAAAAAATTAAAGCCCCTGTTATTTTAAAAACATTTTGTAATATTTTTACTAAATTTGTTTTACTTCAGAACGAAAAGGCAGACTATTTGATGTATATAAGCTAATATTTAACCCAGTTTATCATTTTAGGTTTTTCAAATGGCATGTGCAAGATATTGCATTTTAATTGTGTGAGATATTTTATTTTACTGTAACTGTGTGAGATATAATATTTTACCCTCATTATGTGAGATGTCGTATTTTATTTAAGCGAGTCCAAAAGTAGCCTTCAGTACAAGGCTTGTTCTCCCAGAATTCTCAGCAATAATTGACGGAGTCATACGCATACCTGGTCAGACCTACAATGATCAACTGAAAAGTGTGTTCTATTGGATCAAGACTGACGATTTAGTCCAGTTATCATATATGATTCTTTATACCAGACATGGAATTGATTGCCCAGGAGTAGACAACTGCTGTAAGTTTCTCCATTCAGTTTCCTCCTTCTTTAAAGATTCTATGAGAGTAACCATAATTACTTAATAAAAACTTTCCCCAAATAATTCTAATAAAAACTTTTTTTTAATTCTTTTTGCACTTCCGAATATTTAGGCATGTGCATATTTGTTGATGCATACTGTAACTATATATTTTCTGCAGCATAAGTTTTATTGGCCATACAAGTCCACTATAATTTCTGCTATGTTTTTCAGATGAACTTTTGAAACAAACAGCAGTAGACATTACGCCATACTTTGAAGTGTCTGACAAAAATATTAGCTACCCTGAATGGCGAACGTGCACCTATTTGAATGACATATCACATAGCCGTTACGTCATCACCAGTTGTGACCAACTTGTTCCCTTTAACAGACATCCACATGTCCGGGGAATAATTGTCAGAGAAATTGAATATCAACACGAGTTCATTCTTGCAGAGATAGAAGTTTACCAGTATAATAGAGATGAGGGTAGGTTTTGAGTAATAAAGTAAGACTATAGATAATTTTGGACATTCAAAATAGTATTATTAAAATTAAATATAGGAGGAGCTTTTTTTTACTTTAACTATTTTAAAATACTACATTTTATGATACTTTATTGTTAATTGTACACAAATATAGTTTTCAATAAAGATTGCAAATTATTATTCAAACAGTTGTTAGATCTGAAAAAGACAAAATAGTATCGTACAACTAAGAATTTTTTAAGGCATATCTCTGAATTGTAGTTAACAGTTTGAAATATAAATCTTTGTGCCTAACTAAAACAAAGTGATCCCTTTTTTGATCAAAAACAATTTTAAAAGCAAATAAAATGATTATTTCAAATACAAATATTTATTTCAGAGCAGTACTTCAGTTTGAACAGAAGGTGTGTAGAGAGATGTCCAGATGGATACGAATTGAATGCTGAGCTGAATTGTATTGAAAGTGGTGGAGTTGATGAGAAAACCTGTTACTTTGAAGCTCCAGTCTTCAATGAAACTAATTATATGTCTATAGAGAAAGGATGTACTCATGTTGCAGGCGATCTAATTCTTGACTTTAGCGACTTTAGAAATGGTATGTAACTTCTTAGATTTTTAGGATGTGTTGTTTAAGGTGGGCATCTGTTTAACTAGGACTAAGATGTTCTCTTTAATTAGTATTTTTGTAGTTTGCAAAGTAGAAATGTTTTCAATTTTCAAAAATTATGTTGAAATAACAAGTAACAGCTTCACAATACTATAAACCTCATTGCCGTCATCATGTTGATATGTAATCAAAATACGAAAACAGAATATCTTGGACTTATTTATTATACCTTATGCAGCTTGGTTTTGAAACACTGTGATTTAAGTAAAAATAATTTTTTACTAAAAATATTATGCAATTGAAACTTCCACTTTGCTAATTCAACTTATCTGTTACCTTATACTTTAGAGTCACAATATGTGTGACTTCCTTCAACATAGGTGCTGAAGTGTGAACAATATAAACTCGCTATTCCTGTCTGCCTATTTCATCCACAGTATAACATCTTTACTTTTAATTAATTCATTCTATAATTCCTTTATTGAAACTATTAATAACACTATGATTTGTTATCAAATAACAGCTGAATTAGTTTGCCATGTAGTTTGTTATTAGACAGCATGGGATAAGCTTTCAGTTTACCATTCTCTCACTCAATCAGCAAGTTGTAGCTTCAAGTTAGATTACGATATTACTCTAAACATAGAAAGAGTTATATTTATACTTTGTTACAGCTACTGAAGTGGCAGCTATTCGCAGTGCACTCCAGCAAGCTCTGAGCTCAATCAAACTCATATCAGGGTCTCTTATAGTAAAGAGTAGTTCTCAAAACCTTCCTCTCTTCACTAATTTAACGATGTTTAGAAATCTTCAATATGTACTCGGAGCTGGTGATAGGAGAGCAGCAAAAACAGAGTATAATATATGTGATAATATTGCATTAAATCACATACTGTGAAAGGTGTTTCATATTTTATCATTTATTTCTATTACACTAAAATATTGTTGGTGTCATGAACCAAGAGTGAATATTTAGAATCTTTGCAATTTGCGGAGGTTCATCTGAGAGTCCTGCAAAATCTCCACTCAATACTGATATTAGCATTGAAAGTTAACATTAAATACTGGCAGCATTGTGCATAATTGGATAAACATAAATAAAATTTTGTCATGCTAAAAATGTAGTGCTTGCTTTAGATAACTCCTAAAATATATTATGATGATGGTAAACTATAGATACATTTACTGATACAATTAGCTAACAAATACATTTCATATCAATATATTGCTGAGGTAACAGAACTAGTTGTGAATTCTAGATTATTTTTTTTAGAACCCATGCTCTGGTACTCAACATTCCAGAACTAAACGTCCTTGGATTAGAAAGCCTTGAAGAGATAAAGGGACCAGTTTCCCTCCATACTCCTAACCTTTGCTTACCATCAATGAATAATATACTTATAGTACTGAAGACCTCATTTACTAACAACAACATTACAGAATATAACTGCTCTACACCAGGTATAACCTAGCTAAACTATTCTACCTATTTGCTAAGAAATTATCATGAGTCATATTTCATACATGACACGTGACACGTGACACGTGACACATGTCACGTGTCACGTGTCACGTGTGTGTGCGTGTGAGTGTGTGTGTGCGTGCGTGCATGCGTGCGTGCGCGTGTGTGTGTCTGTGTGTGTGAGTGTGTGAGTGTGTGAGTGTGTGAGTGTGTGCGTGCGTGCGTGCGTGCGTGCGTGCGTGCGTGCGTGCATGCGTGTGTGTGTGTGTGTGTGTGTGTGGGACTTGATCAATTTGTCACAACACAGTTTAGCGATACAGTAATTTTAGCACCTGTTTTACTGTTTATCAGAATATAATTTATTTAATATAGATATTTCATGTCATGAAGAGTGTGCCAATGACTGTGTTGGTTCACTCAGCACTCAGTGTCTGTCCTGTCCACCAGAATCTCCTTCCAGCTGTAAAATGTGTAAAAACTATCAGTTAGATAACAACTGTGTACCTACTTGTGGTACTATGGCAGGGAACAGAGCAACCAATCAGTGTGGAGGTTGTCATGAGGAGTGTGTAGCTAGTTGTGATGGACCTGTGAGTACATTATATATACAATATATATATATACATTATATACACATTATATGTACATTATATATACATTATATATACATTATATACACATTATATATACATTATATACACATTATATACATCATATATACATTATATACACATTATATATACATCATATACACAATATAAGTACATTATATATACATTATATATACATTATATACACATTATATATACATTATATATACATTATATACACATTATATACATTATATATATATTATATATACATTATATACATTATATATACGTTATATACACATTATATATACATTATATACACAATATACGTACATTATATATACATTATATATACATTATATATACATTATATATGCATTATATATACATTATATATACATTATATACACATTGTATATACATTATATATACATTATATATACATTATATATATATACATTATATACACATTATATGTACATTATATATACATTATATATACATTATATATACATTATATATACATTATATACACATTATATATACATTATATACACATTATATACATCATATATACATTATATACACATTATATATACATCATATACACAATATAAGTACATTATATATACATTATATATACATTATATACACATTATATATACATTATATATACATTATATACACATTATATACATTATATATATATTATATATACATTATATACATTATATATACGTTATATACACATTATATATACATTATATACACAATATACGTACATTATATATACATTATATATACATTATATATACATTATATATGCATTATATATACATTATATATACATTATATACACATTGTATATACATTATATATACATTATATATACATTATATACATTATATACATTGTATATACATTATATATACATTATATATACATTATATATACATTATATATACATTATATACATTATATACATTGTATATACATTATATATACATTATATATACATTATATATATATACATTATATACATCATATATACATTATATACACATAATATATACATTATATATACATTATATGTACATTATATATACATTATACGTACATTATATATACATTATATACATTATATATACATTATATACACATTGTATATACATTATTTATACATTATATACATTATATATACATTATATACATTACATATACATTATATATGCATTATATACATTATATACATTATATATACATTATATATGCATTATATATACATTATATACACATTATATATACATTATATACACATTATATATACATTATATATACATTATATATACATTATATATACATTATATATACATTATATATGCATTATATATACATTATATACACATTATATATACATTATATATACATTATATATACATTATATATACATTATATATACGTTATATATACATTATATGTACATTATATATACATTATATGTACATCATATGTACATTATATATATACATTATATACATTATATACACATTATATATACATTATATATACATTATATACACATTATATACACATAATATATATACATTATATATACACATTATATACACATAATATATATACATTATATATACACATTATATATACATTATATACACATTATATATATACATTATATACACATTATATACACATTGTATATACATTATATGTACATTATATACACATTATATATATGTATTTAGCTGAACACAAACTGTGAACAGTGTAAGAACTTCAGATACAGAAATCAATGTGTCAGTCAATGTCCTCCAAACAGTATAGAAGACAACATTGATAAGATTTGTGAAACATTGTAAGTTTAACATATGATGCAAGCCGCTAATTTAAATATTTAAATGATTTTTCTTTACTATTAAAAAAATATATCAAAGAGTAAAAAATTAACTTCATGGATAAATTATTATGACTAAAAATGTAAACTGTTTAATTTTAGCACATTAGCTACCAGTGAAAGGAACATATTAATTAGGATATGATACTTGCACAAATTTCAATTAACGTATGTAACTGTTTTTCCAAACTAATTTCAGAAGCCTGACTGCTTTCCCGCCTGCAGAAAAAGAAGTGATACTCTTACCAATAATGTTGGGATTAGCAGGTGTCGTAGCAGTTGTACGTTTCAATTTATTGTAACTGAAATCACAAAAACCTAAGTAGTCTAGAAGTAACCTCAAATAATCTTTCACTCATTACACTCCGAGGGGGTCACACATTTCCTTTGATGAGATAGCAAAGCCTTTTATTAGCATATGATTAGATCTGGCTCTAACCTTTAGAGTTTTGGCAAAATATTGCATTGTCTTTCTAAATTATCAAATTGAGGTGTATTTAGGCAGTCAATACAAAGATTAAAGATGTTTGAGCTGTCATATTTAATCGATGAATTTAGGATTGTAACTTACAGAAAGTTTACAGGCAGTTATAGACTGTTTAGTACCTCAACAGTTATAATGTTTATCTGCTATGAAAACAGTTTACGTTTGTGAGGAATATTTTCGGAAGCATTAGAGCATAGATACATAGCTAATGAGATTTTAGACTTTAATGACATATCTACATCTCAGAGTTTCACATATAACTAACTATAACAGTTTATCCTGCTCTATAACACAGTAATTTTGGGTAATCACTATTTTCTTGCTAAGATTCCATTATGAAAAGACATAGATATGTATATATTCAAACTACTGTAAACACCCAACTGATTGCCATACTTAGTATGGTGGCTGGGTGACCCTCAAATACAGCCTACAGTTGCATGCAAATGCAATTTACTGGCATCAATTTATTTTTGCTTCAGAAAAAGTTGGCTTAGGTTTTGAAACTTTGGTTTATTCTTCAACTTGAAATATTATTAAGTTAATATTATTTAGTTATTATAATTCCAAATTCTTTCATCTGTTTTAAGCAATTAGCATTTTGATAAGAAATATGAATAAAGATTTTAGTTTTATTATGTATTGTGGTGTCCTATATTTTAAAAAATATTTACAGCTTGGAAGTATCTTATATGGCTGGAGAGCTTATTTCCAAAACAAGAAATTTTTAGCTGATAGCGAATCTGAAGAGATTGAACGTGGCAAGAAGGGACATAGTGAGGAGGGATGTAAGAGTAGACATAGTAAGAAGAAAGATGAAAAGAGTAGATGTGGTGAGAGTAGACATGCTGGTAAAAAGGAGTATGATAAAAAGGAGTATGATAAAAAGGAACATGAAAAGAAGGGACATGAAAAGAAGGAACATGAAAAAAAGGGACATGATAGAGATGAATGTGACGAAAATAAATATGACGAGATTAAATATGATGACAATAAATATGACGAGATTAAATATGATGACAATAAATATGACGAGATTAAATATGATGACATTAAATGGGATGAAAATGGAGATGATAAAAATCGATATGACGAGATTAAATACGATGAAAATGAATATAATAAGAACGGATATTATTCATACCCAACCAATTATGATGCCCTTTCATATTCACACAAACCAACATATAAAACTCAATCACACAGGCCCAGTATAAATATGTCTGGTTACAAAACACCCTCAATTAGGAACCAGAGCTTAACAACAAAAACTCCGCCCATTCTATTATTGTCTAAGAATGTAATGACCAACAGTAAGTTTTCTCTTCCAGCCAGTCAAGAAAGATCTCAAACTGAGGCTGACATGAAAAAGAAAGGTCTGCTTAAATCTATAGTTAACAACAGAATATCATCTGTGGTGAAGGAGGGCACAACTTCTGCAGCTGCAAATCACAATGATCTTAGTAAGCTAATGGAAAAGTTGAACACAGTAGAAAACATCAAAGATGAAGAAAATATACAAGGTGTAATAGATGACACTGCTAAGGCTCGAAGCTATAAGGAGCCATTATATACCCATCAGGAGCAAGGCGCTCCAAGAAATAAGAGAAAGTCAAAAGTGTCCAAAAAGAACAAGGCAGTAAAAAAGAAAAGTGTAAAAAGGTATAAAAAGTAAGAAAGCTGTTTTGATAGAATAGAAAACAACCTGAGAAATTGAAAATTTAAGTTATAAGAGCTGTTATTGTGTTTGTATATTAGATCTTGTAGCTTTTAATGTCTCCTGCAAGAATACAAACTGCAGGTAAATGTTGATATCCTCACTGGTTTTTAACATTTTTATCTAAAAGTATAATTTAAATATTTATTGAAAATAAAATTTAATTTAAAAAAAATAATATATTCCTACACTAATGATTGTCACTTGTGTTCTGCTGATCAAGTTAGTCCAATAATATATAGAAAGGCTAAGATATGTACTGTGTGTATATTCATAGCAGCAATATAGTATTGCATGAAAAGTATAAAACTAACACTTGAAATATATCACAGAGATGAAAGGTTATTTTTAATAATGTTTTATGAGACTTACATGTTGTATACGTTACAGCTGTGCAATAGCAGTATTCTTTGAAGTGTATTTTGAATATATGAAGTGTCTGTATTATATTAGTCTAATTTCTGATCTTATAGTTCTAACAATAATTAGCAACTCAATGATTTAATTTTGAGCTTGGCAAGTTTCCATAATGGCCATATCTTTACGGTATACTGGCATACTTATAAATCTTAAAAGCTGTAGTAATAATTGGTTGAAAAAAAATTATGTAGTGCAAAAATAAAAGTTAGTTTGAGTATAGTAAGTTTATTTAAAATTAATTTAAAAGTCACTCTATGCTCAATTTTTGGTTGAAATTCAGACATGCAACAATGAACATTATATTTTTCAATTTTAGTACAATGGTTTTCTAAAACTGTTTATAAGGTACCTCTATATCGTTGTGTACTTGTAAACTATGTAAAAGAGTGACCATGGTTCTTCTGACTATCTACAGAGGAATAGTAGTCAACCTTGTCGTACTTCTCGCTATAACCAGACATGAGATCTTGTTCGTAGTACGTTGCTGCATCATAAGAGTTACTCATTGCTGCATCATAAATGTTACTCGTGTGTGTGGAGCTGAATTTCTCGTTCAGGTTAGGAGGTTCGGACTCAAAAATCGGTATAACTCTTGTATTAACAATTAGAGGGCTTACTAAACTTTGCCGGTTGTAGTTAATAAATTTGTTTTGATTGTTGTCCATGTGGTTGTCCAAACTAAATGAGTTTGCGTGTGGAGGAGTTATGGCGTGTCTGACAATGGAGTGAGCGATAAAACTGCTGTTTCTTTTCCCGTGAGAAAACATGTTGCCTTTCATACTCTGTTGTCTCACATTCACTGGTATAGAAGGTCTATCGGTATAGCTTCTTAGCCCATTCATCAGGTTCTGATGCTTAATTACATTTTTGCTTTTATGCCTGTTCTTCAAGCATTGATGATAAGATATAAGAAAAACCCCGATCTGCAAAGTCAATAATCTAAACAATGAATTTATACCATTTTCTTAAGTATGCATAATGTTAACTAGAAAAACGTGTTGTTCCTTGAAAAAAATTTCCTATATCTTTTATGTCTTTATATTAAAAAGCTACAGTTATTTAATACAATAGTGGTCAAAACTGAATTAAAAATTTGGTTGAACAATATTTTCTGCATATTCAAAAAAATTTTATTCATCTAAATTTTTAATTTAGTTTTGATCAACAGATGTTTATAACTTTTGAAAATTATCTTTCTATGGCAGGCGATTTTGACAGTTCCACAGCCGGATGTTGATGAAATGTCACAAGTTTTTTATACAGTTGCTATTTGACACATTAACTTTTCCATAAACTTTGCAATATAAATAAATTCTGCTGTTCTCACTGTATAATAGTCTAATAAACACTCACTGCGATTATAAACATAAGCCCAAAAGCTCCCAGTAGCAATAGGAAAACATTGTTAATTAGCTTGTTTTCTATCCCAGACAAGACATTTCTAATGCCTGCTGTTGTCGCTTTCAGATTTGATTGGTCATTAGTACCAGATGTTGCTTTGCTATTGGCTAGTTGGTCATTAGTACCAGATGTTGCTTTGCTATTGGCTAGTTGGTCATTAGTACTAGATGCTGGTCTGGGGCTGACATCGGTAGCATTATCAAGTGTCTGATTGAAAAGAAAATTGGTGGGATCTATTGAAAGAAAATTGTAAAAATACTGATATAGCTTTTGCTATAACTTTGTAATAAGCCACTAAAAGATTTATACGGGTCATTTTACTTAATTTAGTACACACTTGATATCTTCAGTTTTTGGCTATTTTTCACAATTTAGCTTTTAATGAACATGGTTTTTTGGCCAAAACTAGTAAAACACTAATAAATACACCTAAATAATCAAAGTTCTTTTTAATTTTGCTTCATTTCCCGTGTTTTTCCCTAATTATTCAACTAGTTTTGGTTACGGACCGTTACGAAAAAACCGTAACGTCCGCACATATAGAATATTAAGTGCATATGACATTGACCTGTGCTTTAATGTTGGGGAATCCCCCTCCCAGCCTTTTCTGTTATGCGTAGTTGAAACCAGCACATAAAAATAGCATGTATAGTAAATTTCAATTGATTTTGAGCAAACTTTAATGTTAGGTCATAAGTTGCTGGTGTGTACTAAATGAAGTAAACTGACTCATACATTATATAATTACAATATCCACACCACAAAAAGTTGTTAGATATGCACACTAATATGTATGTAAAACCGGTGAAAATGGTAAAACATATTGCAATTATGTAAAATGAATAATAAAAACAAGCACAATATTAATTACCTGACAGTTGAGCTTCAGTAAATGTTATGAGGACAAGTATAGCTGTTATACACAAGGAACAAGAGCTCTTACAGACTAACATCAGAGCTTCAGTTCAAAACTAATATTTAATGCTTTAGAATATCCGCCTGCATGTTTAAAATTCACTCAATTTTTACATTTTACATTTATTCACACAGATATTATCCTTTTTGCTAATAACGCCTTCCAAATAAATAACAATCCAATTTTATTTGCAATACTAGACCTTCCGATATTAGAATTTAATATATTTCAAACTCATTGTTGCCCTTCATGAAAGCTATTGGTGCTTTTTGCTTGTTTATATATTATATACATCATTAGAAAATTCACTCTTTTTAAGTTTGAGTTTTGATTTTATTTAGTCAAACAAGTGTATTTAAATTGAAATGGTAAGCCATATAAAGTTTTAGGCTTTGACTTCTATTTTGTCTTAATAACAAACACTGCTTTTGTGAAGCTTGGTTTAGAACTCTGTACATTGTGGTAAAGGAGCTGTTAATTAATTGGTTGCTTCTCCTGGCATAACATCTGTGACTGGGTGAGAATTCAACCGCATGAACTGTATAATGTTCATTAGTTTAGTGATGCAATGTAGGCTACTTAGTCATAAAAGTAGCCGCCCAAAGACCAGAGCAGCTTAGGATAATGTGGCTATAACACACAGGGTGGATCACAGCCAATTAGATTATTTCTTTTCAACAGTTCTTATTAGTAGATTGATTGGAGCTAGGGGGACGTATGGTGTTCTTACTAAATTAAGTGCTCATTATAGTTGCCTAAATACTTCAACGCAATTTTATTCTGCTACTTTCTACTGCAGGTAAATTCATGGTCATTCAGTCAAGCATTGTTTTCTCAGGCTACAAGAAACAGATTGTCATAACTTCTACAAAACCAGCACTTCCATTTATAACTGTAGAATTTTATGCTATTCTAACAATAACTTGCAGACATAAGAATTGCACAAACCTTTTAGTCAGGTGTATTTCATCTTCATAGGGAATTGAGGAGAATAAGGAAAGTTAGTAAGGGTTGTAGTAATGGATTAACTATATAGAGTGTCAACAAGGAGAGAAGTGTCTAGCTGCAACACCACCACTAAACCATGCTAGTTACTATAGTATTATAAATTAAGACCTTTAAAATCAGTTCACAATAATATATAGCCTAGTAAATGAAGAAGAAATTATGCTAGTGGCAGGTTTTACATTATACAGTGCATTTAATCCATTCAGTCAATAGAGTCAATGTGCAGCAACACTAAATAAAATGTGCTTATCGCTCTCTATTCAAAAAGGTAAGAAACCAATAATGAAAATTATTACAAAGATATCTATATTTGTTCACTGTCCTTGGCAAAGTCTACATATGCAAGAATTTTCCGTTTCATTGATTCCTTTATTGGACCCACTTGGTAACTGGAGGCAGAGTTCAGTTAGCGCAATGTGTGTGAGAATATGTTTTTTTAAAATTGAACTCTTTTCAATAAATATTGCAACTATATTTTTGAATAAAGAATTTAAAAATTAATAAGCATAAAATAACTTTTGCCAGTTTCTATTCACGTAGGTAGCCTGATGTACTACGAACGAAATCAACTTTGCAAACACAAGCAAAGCGGTTAACTTTTTCGGTTTGACTTTTTTTCTTTTTTTTCAAATAGCTATTTTACTTTTTATGCTTTTTTCCATGCTTCCTTTTCTTTGATTTGTCTTTTTTTGACATTTTTGGCTTTTTTTTATTTCTTGGAGCGCTTTGCTCCTGGTGGGTATATAATAGCTCTTTATAGCTTCGAGCCTTAACAGTGTCATCTATCACGTCATATTCATTTTCTCCATCTTTAAGGTTTTCTACTGTGTTTAACTTTTGCATGAGCTTACTAAGATCATTATAATTTGTTCCCAAACTTGGGTTGTGCTGTGGAGTGGAACTTGTAGTTGCAGAGGCTGTGCCTTGATTGATAATAGACGATATCCTATTGTTGACTATAGTTTTAAACAGACCTTTCTTTCTCCTGTTAGCCTCAGTTACAGGTTTTTCTTGGCTGGCAGAGAGTGAAAATCTACTGTTGGTCATTGTATTCTTAGACGGTGAACGAATAGGCAGAGGTCTCATTGTTAAGCTCTGGTTCCTAAGTGAAGGTGTTCTGTAACCAGACACGTTTACACTCGGCCTGAATGGTTGAGCATTATATGCTGGCGTGTAGGAATATGAAGAGCCATCATAAGTAGCTGTGTATGAATCATATCTGTTTTTATCATAATATCCGTTCTCATCATAATATTCATTTTCATCATACTCATTATCACTATACTCGTTATCATCGTCTTCGTTATCATCATGTTCGTTATCATCATGTTCATTATCATACTCGTTTTCATTACTATATCTGTTCCCATCTTCTATGTTCTCATAGTATTCAATCTCACAATATTCATTACCAGCAACTGGTTTTTTGCTTTTTAAATAAATTTTGCAGCCATATACAAAGTTTCCAATCTGTAAATAAGTGATAAAAGAACGAAATATACAAACACATACTAAAATCTTTATTCCTATCTTTTATCAAAATGTCAATTGCTTAAAGCAAATGAAGAAATTGAAGATTATAATTTAACTAAATAATATTAACTCAGTAATTTTTAATAATAATGTTTTAAGTTAAAACATAAACCAAAGTTTCAAAACCTAAGCCAACTTTTTCTGAGACGAAAATGAACTGATGCCAGTGCATGGCATCTTTGTCCAACTGTAGGCTGTATTTGAGGGCCACTCAGCTACCATACTGAGTATGGCAATCAGTTGGGTATTTACAGTAGTTTGAATATATACATATCTATGTCTTTTTATAATAAAATTTCAGCAATAGTGATTATACCCAAAATTATTTCATGATTACTGTAGAGTGGAATAAACTGTTATAGTTAGTTATATGTAGAACTGTGAGCTGTATATACGTCATATAAACTGCTGTAATGAAGCATTAAAGTCTAAAACCTCGTTATAGCTATGCATGTATGCTAATACTTGAGAAAACATTATTAAAAAATAAACTATTTTAATAATAGACAAACAAAAACAGTAAAAAGTTCTTTTAGTAAAATAGCGAAACTATTTGCCATTTATAAACTGTCTCACATATAAACCTAAATTAATCAACTAAATATAACAACTTGCGTACACTAGGCTCTGTATTTACTGACTAAATAGATCTCAATTTATCAATTTTGAAAAAAATTAAAATGGTTTTGCTGAAACTTGAGTAGTTTGAATCAAATTTAGTAATTTCACAAAGCGTAATTCATTGAATGTATAAATTTTCTTGTGGTTTTATAGAATTGCATAAAATTGAAACGTACAAGTATTACTACACCAGCAGCTAATCCCAGTACTATTGGTAAAAATATCATGTCTTTTTCTGTAGATGGGAGAACAGTCAAACCTTTACTAACTTTGTTAGTCGTCTCACTTCTGAAATTAATTTAGAAAAACAATATCATATTTTAATTGCATAGAGGGTTTTGTTATGTACTTGAAAAACTTGTTAGCATATTATCTCAATCCATATTAATAAGGCTGTTTAAGTGATTCAAAGTTCTATCTTTAGATATATTTGTAGCAGATATGTTGAAACCGAACAGCTGACCTGCTTTATTTATCAATTCAGTTTAATACTAGAGCTCTTCCATTAATTGTATCGTGAACAGAAACACTTTCAAATATATTTTAGGCTGATGACTTGTGTCGTATCTTAAACTTACAAATTTCGAGAAACATCCACTAACTCTGTTTTACAAATCTTATCAATGTTGTTTTCTGTACTGTTTGGAGGACACTGACTGACACATTGATTTCTGTATCTGAAGTTCTTACATTGCTCACAGTTTGTGTTCAGCTAAATATATATAATGTGTATATAATGTATATATAATGTGTATATAATGTATATATAGTGTATATATAATGTGTATATAATGTATATATAGTGTATATATAATGTGTATATAATGTATATATAATGTGTATATAATGTTTATATAATGTGTATATAATGTGTATATAATGTGTATATAATGTATATATAATGTGTATATAATGTATATATAATGTGTATATAATGTATACATAATGTGTATATAATGTGTATATAATGTATGTATAATGTGTATATAATGTGTATATATAATGTATGTATATTGTATATATAATGTATATATAATGTGTATATAATGTATATATAATGTACATATAATGTGTATATTATGTGTATATAATGTATATATAATGTATATATAATGTGTATATAATGTATATATAATGTGTATATGATGTATATATAATGTGTATATAATGTATATATAATGTGTATATAATGTATATATAATGTGTATATAATGTATATATAATGTGTATATAATGTATATATAATGTGTATATAATGTATATATATAATGTATATATAATGTGTATATAATGTGTATATAATGTATATATAATGTATATATAATGTATATATAATGTGTATATAATGTGTATATAATGTGTATATAATGTATATATAATGTGTATATAATGTATATATATAATGTATATATAATGTGTATATAATGTATATATATAATGTATATATAATGTGTATATAATGTATATATATATGTATATATAAATACATATATAAATACATATATAATGTATATATAATGCATATATAATGTATATATAATGTGTATATAATGTATATATAATGTGTATATAATGTATACATAATGTGTATATAATGTGTATATAATGTATGTATAATGTGTATATAATGTGTATATATAATGTATGTATATTGTATATATAATGTATATATAATGTGTATATAATGTGTATATAATGTATGTATAATGTGTATATAATGTGTATATATAATGTATGTATATTGTATATATAATGTATATATAATGTGTATATAATGTATATATAATGTACATATAATGTGTATATTATGTGTATATAATGTATATATAATGTATATATAATGTGTATATAATGTATATATAATGTGTATATGATGTATATATAATGTGTATATAATGTATATATAATGTGTATATAATGTATATATAATGTGTATATAATGTATATATAATGTGTATATAATGTATACATAATGTGTATATAATGTATATATATAATGTATATATAATGTGTATATAATGTGTATATAATGTATATATAATGTATATATAATGTATATATAATGTGTATATAATGTGTATATAATGTGTATATAATGTATATATAATGTGTATATAATGTATATATATAATGTATATATAATGTGTATATAATGTATATATATAATGTATATATAATGTGTATATAATGTATATATATATGTATATATAAATACATATATAAATACATATATAATGTATATAATGTATATATAATGTATATATAATGCATATATAATGTATATATAATGTGTATATAATGTATATATAATGTGTATATAATGTATATATTATGTGTATATAATGTATATATATAATGTATATATAATGTGTATATAATGTGTATATAATGTATATATAATGTATATATAATGTATATATAATGTGTATATAATGTGTATATAATGTGTATATAATGTATATATAATGTGTATATAATGTATATATATAATGTATATATAATGTGTATATAATGTATATATATAATGTATATATAATGTGTATATAATGTATATATATATGTATATATAAATACATATATAAATACATATATAATGTATATATAATGTATATATAATGCATATATAATGTATATATAATGTGTATATAATGTATATATAATGTGTATATAATGTATATATAATGTGTATATAATGTATATATAATGTGTATATAATGTATATATAATGTGTATATAATGTATACATAATGTGTATATAATGTATATATATAATGTATATATAATGTGTATATAATGTGTATATAATGTATATATAATGTATATATAATGTATATATAATGTGTATATAATGTGTATATAATGTGTATATAATGTATATATAATGTGTATATAATGTATATATAATGTATATATAATGTACGTATATTGTGTATATGATGTACTCACAGGTCCATCACAACTAGCTACACACTCCTCATGACAACCTCCACACTGATTGGTTGCTCTGTTCCCTGCCATAGTACCACAAGTAGGTACACAGTTGTTATCTAACTGATAGTTTTTACACATTTTACAGCTGGAAGGAGATTCTGGTGGACAGGACAAACACTGAGTGCTACTTGGACCAACACAGTCATTGGCACACTCTTCGTGACATGAGATATCTATATTAAATAAATTATACTTTGATAAACAATAAAACAGGTGCTAAAATTACTGTATCGCTAAATTGTGTTGTGACAAATTGATCAAGTCCCACACACACACACACACACACACACACACACACACACACACACACACACACACACACACACACACACACACACACACACACACACACACACACACACACACACACACACACACACACACACACACACACACACACACACACACACACACACACACACACACACACACACACACACACACACACACACACACACACACACACACACACACACACACACACACACACACACACACACACACACACACACACACACACACACACACACACACACACACACACACACACACACACACACACACACACACACACACACACACACACACACACACACACACACACACACACACACACACACACACACACACACACACACACACACACACACACACACACACACACACACACACACACACACACACACACACACACACACACACACACACACACACACACACACACACACACACACACACACACACACACACACACACACACACACACACACACACACACACACACACACACACACACACACACACACACACACACACACACACACACACACACACACACACACACACACACACACACACACACACACACACACACACACACACACACACACACACACACACACACACACACACACACACACACACACACACACACACACACATGCATGCACGCACACACCCATGAAACTTTAATAATTTTTTCAAGAAAGTAATTCTATAATTAACTCAAACCAAGTAAATTTTTACAGTCAAGCATTGCAGAATACGAAGTAGTAATTGGCATATATAGTTGCTATGCTGAGGGTTGCATTATAGGAACTGTATCGTACTATGCATGCTGTCAAATAAATTAGAACTTTTGCTTCTGTTCAGAGTATCAAAAACTATATACAAGGGAATTTCTTAGCACATGGGCAAGTGTTGTATGACGTGTGTCAACTGTCATGTGTCATATGTCTTGTGACATGTGACATGTGACATGTGTCATGAGTCATGTGACATGTGACATATGACATGTGTCATATGTCTTGTTGTTGTATGACATACGTTAATTGTCATACATGTCAAAATGTGAAATATGACTCATGATAATATGTTAGCATATGGGTAGAATAGTTTAGCTAGGTTATACCTGGTGTAGAGCAGTTATATTCTGTAATGTTGTTGTTAGTAAATGAGGTCTTCAGTACTATAAGTATATTATTCATTGATGGTAAGCAGAGGTTAGGAGTATGGAGGGAAACTGGTCCCTTTATCTCTTCAAGGCTTTCTAATCCAAGGACGTTTAGTTCTGGAATGTTGAGTACCAGAGCATGGGTTCTAAAAGGAATAATCTTGAATTCACAACTAGTTCTGTTACCTCAGCAATATATTGATATGAAATGTATTTGTTAGCTAATTGTATCACTAAATGCATCTATAGTTTACCATCATTATAATATATTTTAAAAAAAGCAAGCACTACATGTTTAGCATGACAAAATTTTATTTATGTTTATCAAACTATATGCACATCACTGCCAGTATTTAATGTTAACTTTCAATGCTGTCTTTGGTATTGAGTGGAGATTTTCAGGACTCTCAGATGAACCTCGGCAAATTGCAAAGATTCTAAATATTCACTCTTTGTTCATGACACCAACAATATTTTAGTAGAATAGAAATAAATGATAAAATATGAAACACCTTTCACAGTATGTGATTAAATGCAATATTATCACATATATTATACTCTGTTTTTGCTGCTCTCCTATCACCAGCTCCGAGCACATATTGAAGATTTCTAAACATCGTTAAATTAGTGAAGAGAGGAAGGTTTTGAGAACTACTCTTTACTATAAGAGACCCTGATATGAGTTTGATTGAGCTCAGAGCTTGCTGGAGTGCACTATGAATAGCTGCCACTTCAGTAGCTGTAACAAAGTATAAATATAACTCTTTCTATGTTTAGATAAATATTATAATCTAACTTGAAGCTACAATTTGCTGATTGAGTGAGAGAATGGTAAACAAAAAATTTGTCCCATGCTGTTTAATAACAAAGTATACACGGCAAATTATTTTAGCTTTTATTTGATAACGGATCATATAAGTTTTCACAGTTTCAGTAGAAAGTTTAGAATTTATTTGTTTGAGGAAGTTAATGTTATATTGTAGACAATAAGCATATTGGTATGACAAGTTTGTACATATGTAGCAATTACACACAGCTTTGAAGGAAGGTATAGACATATAGTGATTACAAAATTGCTTAAGCTAACTTATAAATAGAAATATATAGCAAAATTATTCATTCCGTAAACATCTAAATGATTTGAAACCTATTCACATTTAAATCTCAGCGTTTCACCGCTGAGCTGCATAAGGTATAGCCTAATAAATAAGTCATAAAAACCTATTTGTCTGTTTCAAAAGCATAATGATGATGAGCCTGATGGTATTTTAAAATTATTGCTGGCTTTTCTAGAGTATTTTTTCGAGAATTGAAAACATTTCTAGCTTGCAAACTATAAAAATACTAATTAAAGAGAAAATCTTAGTCCTAGTTAAACAGATGCCCACCTAAGACAACACATATCCTAAGAATCTAAGAAGTTACACACCATTTCTAAAGTCGCTAAAGTCAAGAGTTAGATCGCCTGCAACACGAGTACATCCTTTCTCTATAGACATATAATTAGTTTCATTGAAGACTGGAGCTTCAAAGTAACAAGTTTTCTCATCAACTCCACCACTTTCAATACAAGTCAGCCCAGCATTGAATTCGTATCCATCTGGACAGTTTTCTACACACCTTCTGTTCAAACTGAAATACTGCTCTAAAATAAATATTTTTGCTTAAACTTTTTTCTTTCACACAGGTAATTTTCTTAAACATTTTATAAGTTTTTAATTAGAAAATATACTATCACGTTTTTCAGATTAAAGGTTTAAATGTTTCAATGTTGTAAACAAAATTCATGAGTAAATTCTGTCACTTTTTTACACAGTTTCTTTAATACATCTAAAAATATATATTTGCCTAAACTTCATGCTTATATATGAACCTAATAAAAAGCTAATAACAATATTATAAAGTATAATATTTTAAAAAATTCATCGAATTAACTGTGCATGTGCTATGTTGTTGAAATAGTTCAAATAGGAGCCTCCTCAGTTATTAAGTTTATTAATATTATTTCAAAGTAGGTGTCTATAATTACTTATAGTTTTTACTTTATATAATTACTCAAAACCTACCCTCATCTCTATTATACTGGTAAACTTCTATCTCTGCAAGAATGAACTTGTGTTGATATTCAATTTCTCTGACAATTATTCCCCGAACATGTGGATGTCTGGTAAAGGGAACAAGTTGGTCACAACTGGTGATGACATAACGGCTATGTGATATGTCATTTAGATAGGTGCACGTTCGCCATTCAGGGTAGCTAATATTTTTGTCAGACCATTGATAGTATGGCGTAATGTCTACTGCTGTTTGATTCAAAAGATTATCTAAAAGACGAGACAAGATATGACTGATTTTAGAGTTGATGATGGAAAAATATTAATCAATGAAGACTCTACTTCTAAACAACGTTCAAACAAGTTGTCAATTAAAATCATGCTGCTCACAGTATTAGCACATAAATATTCAGAATTGCAAAAAGAACTGCGACAAAAGGGTTTTACTTGAATTAGCGTAAGTGTTTACTCGGCAATTATTTGAAAGATAAGTAGACTGATAGGAACTTAGATTCATTTAGCCAGCGCTCTAACTTTTAGACCGCGGCTGCTCTCGAAATATAGTTGTGGCAATTTATTCAATTATTTATTAATTTAGAATGCAAATAATAAAAAAGACTTTATGCAAGAACTAGCTTTAAATTAATCAAAATATTTATTTTAGATGCATTACAAAACAATTTCAGACAATTGTTAAACAGAAGTATGTTTAGAAATATATTTTTTCGAAGTATGTAATGCAAATGCAACAAAGTGCTACAAAGAATTTGGTAGCTGGAACAAACAGAATTGAGAAAAATAAAACGGAATACCTACAGCAGTTTTCTACTCCTGGGCAATCAATTCCAAGCCTGGTATAAAGAATCATATATGATAACTGGATTAGATTGTCAGTCCTGATTCGATAGAACGCACGTTTAAGTTGGTCATTGTATGTCTGACCAGGTATACGTATGATTCCGTCAATTACCGCTGACAACTCTGGAAGAAAAAGCCTTGGAGCGAAGACTACCTTTGGACTCGCTTAAATGAAATATGATATCTTATATAGTTAAAGTGAAATACCGTGCTTATGCTATTAAAAATATCTAAATTGGTAAACTTGATTAACACTTTTAATCAGTTTGTACATAAAGTATGATCAGCACTTAGGTTCTGAAACTAGTTAAGGAAAACAATTCTAATATTTTTTAAACTATCAGAGGCTTTGCTTTTCTTATCATAAAATAATAGTTTTGATATATTTATGCAATGTGAAAAACATTCTTTAATGTATGATATTTTAATAACTATAAACCGCTGTTACTGCAACTTTTTGTTATAACATTATACCACATAACTTCATGTAGACATTTCTATAAATTGCTCAAATAGACAATATACCAACATACTGTTTCCATAGACTTGGATACTGCCAAGTTTTAAAGAGCTTTTAGCTGTAACTCCCAATTTATAAACGAGTCGCTCTTCATCTCCAAACATACACTTTAGGAGGTATTTTTCAGCTGATATTTCTCCTCGATGGTCACACAACTCCCACTCTTTATTTCTCAAGTCTGGAATACTAGTAGAAGGAAGAGGCCAATTTGTCCCATCAGTCATAAAAGACACATCTTTGAGAGATTTTGATTCTAAAATATTATGTCAAATAAATGTACATGTGTTTATAGACACCATTTCTTCCCAAGTTGTGTAAAATCACACTTTCTATTTTGGTATATGTATACAATATTTCAGGTAACTATATGTTATATACATAAGGTTTATATAGTAAATAAAAAATTAATGTTATCAACATATATATGTATATATATGTATATATATACATGTATATATATATATATATATATATATATATATATATATATATATATATATATAACGCAAAAAGACATTCATGCATATTTCAAACTTTTTGTTTACTGAAATCTAAAAACATAAAATCAAAAAATCAAATAAAAAATTAGATAAAAAAACATTTTGAAAGTACAATGTTTTGTTTAATTCACCTGACTGTCCTATATTTATGATTGCATAATAAAAGAGAAACGTCCTGTCATATTTTACCATAATCCAAGCAACCATAGTTTTATCTGACTGCAGATTAAGTAGAAAGGTACCAGAGGAGTAAGTTGGTGAAAGAGGGTTCTTTCTTGAAGCAGCTGCATATTCACAAAAATATGTTAATTAATTATATTATTCATATTTTAAAAAGCTATAGCATAAACATTTGATATTTATATTTTAAGTAGAAATAACTTTGCATATAAAATACTCTATGCATCAGCTGCTTATGTAAAAGTACAAATCGTAGAAAACCTAAAACTCATAAAACCCAGCTTTAAGACAAGTTTAATTAATGCTAATTAGAAACAAAAAAAATTTCAAACAAAATTTCAATGTTTATTTTCACAATTGTGTTTTATCTTAAAAGACTTTTAGAATAAATGTGTTATGATAAAAATCTGAAACTACGCTGCAAATTTGAGTTATGCATTTAAAAATTGTTTTGTTGAGTCTTACAATGTCAACTCAATAATTGATAAAACACCAAAACTATAAAAAGTACAATATGTGCTGTACAGCGCTCTGTAATCTGAGCTATAACGAAGACATATTTCTACATATAAAGAAATTGTTAACAGACTCTTATATTACTTTACCTGGACATTCTTCAAGGCAGAATTTGTCATATAAAACATATTTATCAGAGATGCATTCTGAGATACAAACTCCGTCAACATCAGAATATTGAGGGCAACTTTCGTACTAAAACAATATTATGTACTTTGATCTCTATTGTAAATGCCATATTCTATAGGTTCGACAATGTAAAGTTTACGTTGAAGAGGTTCTTATAGTAGCTTTTTACGTACCTGGTAACAATCTGTAGTAGCTGGTCCTTTACAGCCTCCTGTACAATTAGAAGAACAACATTCAGATGGTGCCGTACCATAACATCCATTAGTACAATTTCGGTCACAGACTGTAGACATTTTCTGGCACTTATCTTCTCCTGGACCCCAACACTGGCCATTGCAACTGACTGAACAATTATCTGTAAAATACTTGACTGTATAGGATGTGTAGCCATGTTGGATTATGATAAAACAGTATTGAATCACTTGTAAATTATTAGAAAGTTTCTACTATTGGACTATGGAAATGTTGCTCATACCTTATAAAATATTATATTGTTGTTCAGGTGCTTACCCTGGCAAGCTGATTGGCTATCCACCACTGTTACTGTTTGCTCAGTTGAATTTCTTAGCATTTTCTCAAAGTCAATGGTTTTAGTGTAGCAGTTGGAAGGCTCTACGTGTATGTTTCCTGCTTCAACCGCTAAAACCATAAGTTAGTACAAACTATTGACATATAGCAAGACAAAAACACCAAAAGTTACAGTTTGTATGTTTTTCTCTATAAACACCAGAGTGTTTGAAACTGTTCATGTAATAAACTGCTGCTAGTAGGAGGCTAAAGGTTAAAATAAATTTTTCTTATAAGTTATTGTTTTAATATAATATATCAATGCTCAATTTAAAGCATGATCAAGTCTTAGATTGGTTTTTTAAACAAAGGAAATTTTTTTTCTAGTTGTACTGTATTAGAATAACTATTAAGCCTTAATTCAATAATTTTTATTTGATGAAACTTGTTTTGAAAACTATTAGGCCAGATTATTGGGTGAGCAGGGCCAAATCTTTTCTAATATTGCATTCTTGTTGTAAGATGAAAGCAAAGAAGTCAAAGGATTTGATGCAGAAGTGTACATTAAAAGCCATTGATCTAACATGCTAGTTAATTAGAATTAATTACAAATATATCTATACATGCAAAAGTTTAAGCTTGAAAGGGGATAGGCAGCATTAGTCATTCATACTACACAAGGTTTTGTTGAGTCATATAGAATTCTTTCAGTTTCAAACTTCTGCTAATAACCAACTGTAAAACTTGCTTTGGAAACTCTCTTGAGTATAAATTATAAATTATGTACAATTATTAGAAATTATTCTGCATAAACTATCTAAATTACTCACTTTGCAATGCATAGAGATCATAGAAAGGTCTGTCACTATCACTCAGTCTCAAACTAAAATAAGCATCTTCTGCTAGAGGTTCACCTTCTGTTGTTTTCCCTCCAATTGACATCAGATTAATTAGTCCAGTTTCCTTGACGGAAGAGGCTATAGGAATTGATAATATATCAGTTATTATCTTGTGTCTTAATTGTTGCAAAATTACTTAGTTGTTCAAATATACTATAAGCTTATGATAGCTTGAAATATAATCACATTATTCTCTTAAAACAAGATAAATAATTAAGGTGGCCATTCATGATGTTAAGCAAGTTTAAAAATAGGTTGTGTTGAAGCAAACATGAATATTTGGACTAAACCTATACAAATCTATTTTTACATCAAATCAAAAGAAGAAAAGTCATTAGCTAAAATATTAAAGTTTTCAAGCCAAAGTTATAGAATAAAACAACTGTTTGCGCTATAGTTTTTTTACCAAAAAAAGTTTTCTATAGTACATCTCTTCTATAATCATCATAGCTCAACAAATCAACCATTTTAATAAAATCCTTTAACTTTTACACTATATGTTATAGCGTTTCTCCAACTGGATAATTTTATTTAAAAGTATTCACACTTGAAACAGTTATTAGATAACTAAACCAGTAGTCCCGCGGATAAACAGGCGTCCTTGGACTCTTGTGATACTGTTAAAGAATTCTTTGTGAAACATTTCAGGATATGGTTCATATGTGAAATGCCTCCAGTGAATATGCATGTCACCAAGAACAAATGAGCAGCCCCTGTAGAGTAATCTCAAGAAGTAGAATTCCTGAGACTGGTACTGTACATATTGAATGCTGTTGTTGTGGTACTGCCCACTGCAGGTTCTGTCGAATATATCTTAAATAGAGGAAATCCAACGAGTAATATTTAAATATAGAGCTACATTTCAAAAATCTGCTGCTTAAATAAAGATAAATACATTTAAGTAGACGGAGGATAAAGATACAATTATTATCAATGTGAATTATGATAAAATTAAGCTAGCACAACATAATAGGTTTAATATAGTACCTGTCAGGCTTGCTTGAGTGAAGCTTGCCAAATAAATAAGCAAAACAATTAGAGATTTTAAATAAGCAACATTTTTATTCATGTGTGTTGCAGCCATACTAATTAAACTCTGCTGTGTCCAATTATAGAGAGGATATCCTGTAATTTTGCTCAAGGATCAACAATTACACAAATTCAACATAAAATTAACAATTGAAATGCAAAGTATTCTGAATTTTTTTAGTATATCGATTGGTAAACTAAAAAGATGAAAGTACAACATTTACGCAGTTTGTAATATGATTTACTATATAGATAAAGTTTATAATATGTTACACAAGTTGTTGTCATTTTGCTAAAATTTAGTAGCTTGCAAAGCAAATCTATTTGTGCATTAAAAAGTAAAAAAAGATCCAAAAGTTTAATTTAGTTGGTGCAAATACAACTTGACAGCAACAGTGGCAGTTTTTACTTACTTTTTCACCAATTATATTTATATCCCACCTGAATCAAATTACTTAAACATTTTTTATAACACATACAATTTATTTTTTATACTAAAATTATTTTCAATGCATATAAGTTGGTGCAAATTACATTTTTCTCTCATAACTCAACATAATACCATGGACTCATGATCATAGTATTTACTTTAAATCATTAAATAATTCAAGTAATAACATTGGGTGTCTTTATTGTTTGCCAGATATTTTTAGACACGGTATACCCATCATAGCAACTTTCTATAAAGTTTGAAGCACATTTCTCTTAAAAACATCGGCATTGTAGCCTATAAAAATGCAAAAGTACAACTTATAATTTCATTTTCGCTTTTTCTTTTTATCCTTTTTTTTCTTTTTTGGCTTCTTTGGTTTAGGTCTCCTGTGATCTTTTTTATTTTTACTTAACTTTTTATGGTCATTTGTTAGTTTACTAATAGCTTCATTGTTATTTGGCTCAGGGTGATATTGTTTTGATAGAACAGGTGGAATAGGTGGGCTAGCGACAGTAGGCGGAAAAGGTAATGTTTCTGGTGTATTTATCACATTTGTATTCATTAAATTGTCATCATTACTGGTGTTGGGAACTTCAGCAACGTGAGACAAGGGTTTTGGCCTTTCCTTCACTACTTTGGCATACATGTCATTTGACAGTTGACTGGCTATGTCATTCTCTTTGTTGCTTTCTGAGTGCTGCTGTTCAACACTTCTTACCGATTCTGAGTTTGCTATAGCTGACTCATCATAAATCAGGCGGTTCTTTTTATTTCTTTTAGTGTAACACCCAAAGGCTATTCCACAAACCTGTAATTACATTAACCACTGAGTGTGTGTGTGTGTGTGTTATTATTTATTTAAATTAAAGGTAATTTTTCCATTATTTTGAAACCCTATTATTGCCTTAGAAGCAAAGCGTTACGTTACTTTGAATGTTACTTTGAATAGTACAAATGTTTTGTTTACATTTAGTTTCCTTACTATTATGAGAAAAGCACTAGAAGCTCCTACAATAATTTGTAGAGTGTCAAACGGGGAACTGTTGTCTGGCCTAATTGTTGGAGCCAAAACAATCTCTGTCTGCGTGCTGGTCAATACCTTAGATATGGTGTGGCTAAAAGTACCTTCACTGTTGTTGCTTGACTCTGGAACAAAATACATTATTTACAATGTATGCTTACGCAAAAATAAATTTCCTTTTTAACAAAGTCTTCAATTGAGTGGTAAATTTGGTTTGTTTTTTATTGTATTTACATTTATCACAAATTAGATTAAAATAACTATTTGAAAGCTTTAGTTAGGTGAAAAGATGTACCTGTGGAAGAGTTTGCAGTAGTTGAGGTAGTATTCATTGAGTTGTAAATAATTATCACAAGTTGATGAGCTGAAGAACTTTAGCTTTTACTACTAGTTGGTATAATCTATTTAGTGGAACGAATAAACTTGCTATATTTATAATCACTGTATTTAATATTGCAATAGATTTTATTGTTAACATTTTTTAAATAACTTCCTAGTACATTTGAGATCAAGATTTTTAAAGATATAGTATTAAATTAATGATTATATAGCACCTACACCTGCAAGTCAACTTCATTGTAAATCATTTTCAGATTAAGGAAAAATAATAATGTATTTAAAACAAACAAAACAAAACAGTTATAGCTTATCTAAACATAAATTCATAACAGACAAAATGTTGCATATAATCTAAATTTCAACTTGACACCTAAATACAAGCAGATTATGCATTGATCATCTTTCATCTTTTACTTGTCTATTATTTACTAAATAATAGCCTATAATATAATATAATAGTATATAATATAATATAATAGTATATAATATAATAGTATATTATATTATAGTATATAATATAATATAATAGTATATAATATATTATAATATAGTACATTAATATATAATATAATAGTATATAATATAATCACACGCATAGTAAGGAAAGTAGACAATGTTGATTGCAATCCTAATAAAACAGAAATACTAAACTACACATAATATCATGATACAAAATATAGAACCACAATTGGCAAGAACAATGACTATGACTAAAGACAAAGTAAACAGACATCACTTAGCTAGAGATAGACAAAGTTTAGTCAAGCAGGGTTACAGAGTCATCACATAGTCTTCTTGCTGGTCAACTTAAGAGAAGTGTTCAGTGGTGGCAGCAACCAACACAGGTACCAGTGATGTCCCAACACAGTAACAATGTTATCAAACATATTAGGAAATCTGTAGTCTATCTTTCTCTGTTTGAGTTGATGTCTCGTTAATCCAGTTACAAGTTGAATAACTTGAAGCCAGAATAAGTAGGTAAACATCAACAGCAGCAGGATACCTGCAAAACAATCGGAGTAAAATAGTAGTGCAAGCAGTAGTAGCGGTAGTAGTAGTAGTAGTAGTAGTGGTAGTAGTAGTAGTAGTAGTAGCAGTGGTAGTAGTACTAGTAGTGGATAACTAGTAGTGGATAAGTAGTAGCGGTAGTAGTAGTAGCAGTAGTAGTAGTACTAGTAGTGGATAACTAGTAGTGGATAAGTAGTAGTGGTACTAGTAGTAGAGGTAGTAGCGGTAGTAGTAGCGGTAGTAGTAGCAGTGGTAGTGGTAGTAGTGGTAGTGGCAGTAGTAGTAGTAGTAGTAGTAGCAGTAGTAGTGGTAGTAGTAGTAGTACTAGTAGTAGTAGTAGTGGTAGTAGTAGTAGTAGTGGTAGTAGTAGTAGTAGTAGTAGTAGTAGTAGTAGTAGTAGTAGTAGTAGTAGTAGTAGTAGTAGTAGTAGTAGTAGCAGTAGTAGTAATAGCAGTAGTAGTACTAGTAGTGGTACTAGTAGTAGTGGTACTAGTATTAGTGGTACTAGTAGTAGAGGTAGTAGCTGTAGTAGCAGTAGTGGTAGTAGTAGTAGTAGTAGCGGTAGTAGCAGTAATAGTAGTACTGGTACTACTAGTGGTACTACTAGTGGTACTACTAGTGGTAGTGGAAGTAGCAGTAGCAGTAGAAGTAGCAGCAGCAGCAGCAGTAGCAGCAGCAGCAGTAGCAGCAGTAGTATTACTACTACTAATAGTAGTAGTAGTACTACTACTAGTAGTAGTAGTAGTACTAGTAGTAGTAGTAGTAGTACTAGTAGTAGTAGTATGGTACCCTTTATAAAGAACAACTCACCTAAAAAGGTCATGAAGTTCACAAAGAAACAGTAGAGTGAATACTGTTTGATCATCACTGGGAAATGTGGAAGACATACAGTAAGCAGTGAGTACATGTCACACCCAAGCACCTGTGAGATACAACACAAGTATAACTCCGTCATGAATATAAATCTCCTTCAACTATAAACGACACAATACAATGTAACTAATGATATAAAACATTTTGTTTACTCAACTGCGCAAGCCAAATAATAATGTTTCAATTTCTACGAAATGCATTAATTGGTTTTTATCACTATCTTAATGAAAGCTGGCATACATGATTATACATAGAACAGTTATGTTTATTTTATGTAAGAGCACTTTACTGAAAACCCATCTGCTCTATCAACAGTATGTGTAACTAGGTAAACATATTTATTGCTTGTAGCTTCATTCATTTCATCACTTAAATATGCAATTCTTAAGAATATATTAAGAAGCAATTCAAGAAAAATATTTTATTTCGTAATAATAACTTAAACTTTAGAGTGAAGGAAAAGTTAAGCAGACCACATGAACGGTTTACTCACATCACATACGAATTGAATGTTGTATATATTCTGAGTGACAGCTGCTATCCATAAGTACATGCTCAGCATCACAAAGTTACCTTGATTGTGCAGCCCAACGCAGTTACCTGCAAACCTGTAAGACGGACCACAAGTTTTTAGAGCTTTTGCGTTTTTATTTATTTTTAACTATTGAATAAAGTAAAGTTTTAAATTAGGCTGAAGATTTCTAAGTGCAACAAGAGAAAAATTAGATTTCATGTAAAATAAACAGTTAGTGAGCCACCACATTTCTATTTGCAACAAAAATAAGACGCTTTTATTCAAAACTACAAAATGTTGAAAACAAAAAATTTAGTAACATTTCACTATGCTGTACTTGTTACTTATAACATTGTTTTATCATTTTTACATGTGGAATCAATAAAAATAAATAGTGAGCTGTTGAAATGCTTTGAGTGGAATGACTAATTCTTGAAGTCAAATAGTTAAGAGATGATTATGTCTTTTTACTTCCTATCTTCCTACTTCAACGGCAAGTGTTCTAAATATAGTATCATATAAAACGATGACCTACCAACAATGATGGTCCCTACGGAGTATACAGACATTGCAGGCTTTACAATGATGAGATTGAGGTACTCTTGGCATACCACACTTTTCACAGCTCTGAAACACACATAAGATGATACATTCCAGGCAAATGATACAAGTTGCACGCCGGTGAGTAGGAAAATAAGAAATGTTCTCTGTTGTAATATAGCAATTACTAAAAAGAAAGCATTGTGATTTTAAAAAACCAAGCCAAAAACAGTGACTCAACATGTTCCAGTAGGTTTCAGTTGTTTACAAATTAGAGTGTGAATATTACTGTAGCCGAAATACCTCAACGTCCAGTTCCTCAGTTAGCATTGTCACTAATGTATCCGTACGATTATCACATGTGGTCACATAGTACAAATTCCAAAATACTTCAACTGCACAAAATATTAAAACACCTGCAAAAAATTAATATCACTTTTTTATAACTTACGTTTCCTGCAATTAGCAACTGCAAGCTCATTGCACAAATTTTTAATAGTAAAACTTATCCAAAAGCATAACCCTTACTCATTACAGAATGTCTGGAATAAAAAGAAACACTCGATGTTTAGAGAAAAGGATGCATCGATACATTATCAAGTGTTGAGGTACACAGCTTGCGAGCACCATGATTTATTATAGAAATTATAAAATTGTATCAACTAAAAATAGTAATAGTGAGTAGTATAAAACTCACCATAATAATAACAATTAATGCCTGTACCATTCACTTTCTGATAGTGATCTGATACAAAGTACAATTCATATATAAAGTCGATAGGGGCACCAAGAATTAAAATAGAAAAAGCGACTATATCTTTGGAATTTTGCAGATAACATCGTGATTTTTCGCTCAACATTGTCGACTCTAAATCTAAAAAAAAATTAAATTAATTATAACTGATGATAAATCATCAAAATATTATTTAGCTTTGCATAATTAATCTCTGTAATTTTTGACAATGAATATAATTATATCATAAACTTGAGTGCTTCTGCATAGATATCTGTGTTCTATTACCATTACTATTAGTATGACTGTTAGTTATTCAGCTAATGATTAAATTTAACAACTTAAACATAAAAAAGTAGAAACATGGTCATAAATTTATTATTTACATCAGAATATAACTATACTACACAACTTACTAAATAAATCAAACTCTAATTTAATTCCCGATGGCAAAAAGTATTAGCCTTAACTATTAGTATTACTAATCGATAATACTAATATAGTAAATATGTAACAGCCGCAGTGATAGTGATCACCGATCGGTGTTAGTGTTACTCCGACTCATGCTCATAATCATAATGATAATTATACTGATACTGTTAGTGTTACCTCATTAGGTATAACTATAACTTATAACTATAATTTATAGTATAGTATAAGTCAAACTCAAAGTGTTATCACTTATCATTTGTGATTTTGATTTTGACTGAAATTTTGAGCACTTAGGTTTAAATACTAAAAAACATAAACTTTTTAGCAATAACTATCAGATGCTAGTCTGATATAAAGAAATATTTGCCATTGAACTTCTATTTGAGTATCGAAGTCATCTAACATAAGCAAATCTGAAAAAACATGTTTTACTTTTATACACTTTGAGTTGGACTTACACGAAACCAAAATCTTTACGGATGTACCTTTTAAAGAGAAGCGGTAAATTCCGAAACAAAGGTTATTTATTAGCCAATAGTGTAACATAATGCAAAATCAACCCTGACGTCCCGTAGCAACTGTAGGTTTCCGTAAATACTTTACTACAAAATAACATAAAAGAGAGCAGTGGTAACTATCCTTGTAAAAGCTAATGTATCTCCGGCACAAAAGAACAATTCGCCATATTGTAATGCCACAGCAACTAGAATGCTACAAATGTTGGCATCTGTTCACATTGATGGGGCTTTAATCATTTTTATCAGAATACAGTTATTAGAATTTTTTTTTCTTCAGTTCAAAATGTGTAAACTATTTGAGGCAAATATTAGTGTGAACCGTAAGCCTATATAAGTACAACTGTTTTAATAGTTTTAGTACGAGTTGTTAAAACTATTCAGTATTCTGTATTCAGTTAAAGTTAAACTAAAACTTGAAGCTATGAATTTATAATTATTTAATTTTATTTGCTTTAATTTTAATCAATTTGTTTTGATTTTACATTGTCATAATCAAATTATTATATCTGTATTTTTATTTCATTTTTTGTAAATAATTATGATGTTAGTATAGTTTAAGTATTAGTATTAACAACTTTTTATCATTTTCACTGTCGTTTTGACTCACCCAAATTTTTGCAGAATGTTGAAAATATTTTTATCACATGTCTTTTAGATTTGCTTGTTTTAGATTTTGCATTAAATTTAACTTGTTAAAAATCTGTGATTATAGTACATTGTTTTATAGTCTTTGTAAAATTCAACCTAATTTCAATTTTTGGTTATAGCAATTTTTGTGTTTACCAGATATTCGAAGAAAAAATGTCTTATGCATCTACAAGAAAAGACCCTGTTTCGATGAAGCTTCGTGTTGCGTGAGTAATAATTGTTTTTCTGTTTAAATTTTGTGTTTAAACAACTGTTTTCTTTGGTTTTCATATCTCTCATTATATTTGGAATATTTATTTCACTTTTTTAATAAATTTTCTACATTGTCCTGCCCGCATTTAAAACTCATTCCATCTTTAGAAACATGAGAACAGAAGATGTTCAAGGACGAACTAAGCAGCTGGAAGAAGAAAGTAAAAAGATGGAAGATCGTCTCAGGGAACTAAAACTCGCAATGAACAGGGAAAAAGAGCAGAGAGAGTAAGGCATCTCAAACTTCAGACTAGATTTGAGTTTTATTAATTTTCTATGATCTACATATGTTTTATATGTAACTATAAATATCTATAATATCAAATAGTTTTGCAGGTTATAGTTATTGTTTTTAAAAGGTTCAAAGTGTAATGTGTCATTTTCTTATTCCATTGGTAGGCAGCGAGGGGGCGGACACTGGAAGTCTGGCAAAGAAGGAAGTCTCAACACCCATGCAAAGGAAGTACTTAGTAAAGGAACCAAGTCAAAGAGTGCAGTATGTGTTATATTAGTTGATACTTCAATTCACTATCTCACGTATCTATTTGATCATAGTTGTTGAGGGCCATCAGATGTTAGAAAGATGAAACAGATTATTTTTGTTGATTCAACTCAATTGCTTGGTCTCAGATTATTACCCTGTTGAAAAAATACTGAGTAAATATGATGAATGGCTGCTGCAATGTTCTTACACATTTACAACTATCTCATAATTCTTAAATAGTTGCTACTTGCTTATGAATTTCTTATACTGTTTTTCTAATCGTTATTGATTAAGTTTGTTAGTTGTAGTGAAAAGTTTTTTATTTTTGCAGAAAAGTTGGAAATAGATCAAAAGTTAATATTATAATTTTAACTTTGATAATATGAATATAATTTTTTACAGAATTCAAGTAAAAGCCGTAAAGTTAAGGTTTTGAAAGATGAGCCACTTGTGACATCATCAAAGGTCAAGGAGAAGCCACAGCCTGGCACCTTAGCCTTCCTTGCGCAGAGAGATAACAGTAAACCAGGGCTACGTCAGAACGGCCCTCTTTGTGGTCAGTGTGAAATAAAAACTGCAGCGGTGGTAAGTTCCTATTTCCATCAAAACGTTTATTTTGAGTTTTTATTTTTTAAATTTTTAATTCATGTTTAAATGTACTTTACATTGCTACAAATCATTTGCTAGTTGTTCTCTACAAACCTGCCAAGCTTTGTAATTGTATAATGTTACAGACCTGCCAAGCTTTGTAATTGTATAATATTACAGACCTGCCAAGCTTTGTAATTGTATAATGTTACAGACCTGCCAAGCTTTGTACTTGTATATTATTACAGACCTGCCAAGAGTGCTCTGAATTGTACTGCTCCGGTTGTTTCACTGCATTTCACTTGAAGGGTGCTCTAGCCAAACACCGTTCTGTGCCAGTCTCCAAAATCGTTTCCTCTACTCCCCGCGGTATGTTTAAAATCTATTTCAAATTAAACTGATAAAAAAATTGATTTTTGTATTTTCTTGTGAAGTTCACGGCATTTTTTATTAGGTGGTAGTACTCCTTCTGCCCCTATACAAGATGTCACAGGGTCGGGAGATCATATACTACCTCCTCCAACAAAGATTATTTGGGAGCAACAGGAAGCTATGGGCACCTCTCGCTCTCGTAAGGTTAGAATGAAAATGCACAATTGTGTCATAAAAATGTCATAACCATTACTTATGTATTATTATATTGTTCTGAAGTTTTGTATTTTCATTTAAATTTAGTCACTCCTTGGACAGTACTGATTATAAGGGGATTAGATTTAGTGCTTCCATCTTGAAATAGATTGACAGTTGATAGAACTTTATTATTTCACTCATTACATGATATGATGCTTATTATTCTTTATTCAGGTAATTTCTCCGTCGCACAATAAAGCAGAAAGTAGCAAATCGAAAGCACCAACAAATTCTTTACTCGATGGGGAATACAATGAGAATGAGGCTGCCCAGTCGTTCCAACAAGCTCTTGCAGAGTGGAGAAAAGAAAACACTGATCCTAGTCCTATAAAACCAACTGTTCTCACTTCTTCTAGAGAGACTAAACAGCCTTCTACACGTCCTACTCAACGTCCTAGCAACACAGTCGTCTCCCCTGTTAGCACTCCTAGTAAGCTTTACTTTAGATATTTTTACTTAAATTGTTTTTCTTTATTCATTTATGAATGATTTGATATAAGACTCAAGTTTGACTGAAAAGGGAGTTTGGAAACTTTTCTCAATGGTAAGACTGTGTTCTAGGAGTGAATGTGGATGAAGGTACCAGCACTATGGGTGGCTCAACTAAGCCTTCCACAACATATCAGCCTAAGTTTCATAGTTCTGAGCTAAGTTATGCTGAAAAGTTACTACTCAAAAGAAACAGACGTTCTGATATTCCTTCACTGATTGGTCAACCTCTGTCTCAGACTACAGAAGCTGTGAATGCAGCTGCAGGTAAAGTGTTGGAAACTTTACATTCTAATGAATCCTGTATTCAATGCAAGATATGATGAGCATTGACTAAACTACAGCATGGTTATGGATTACTGGTAGCTTATAGTTGGAGCTGTAATATAATGTTTGATACAATATTTGTACTTTGTACGGTATTTTAGTAAATATCTTATTTTAAAAGAATGGGTCGGCTATTTTGACTGGCATCTGTGTAATTTTCTCTTTTTAAAATTTTATTATTTTGTTATTTTTATTAAGCAACAAATATTTTGCTAAAAAGTAGCACTTTCAATTTTGTTTTTGTAGACAACTCCAAAGAAGATATTGCAGAGGAAGTTGTGTCATTTGATCGTATCTTAGCAACCGTTAAACAGTCTTTACAAGAACCTGATCTGGTAGAAAGAAGCTCCAGTAACGCAGCAACTATAGTTGACATACAGGAAGTCAGTGTAGAAGAGGTAACTTTATGTACTCCAGTACACAAGTTCATTCCTAATCTCGTTCACAGATATGTACTTCAGTTTGTACACGGGTTTGTACAGCAGTTCAGACTGTTTTAAAACTTAATGCTTAAGCGTATATTTTATTTTTGTGACAATTTAGTAGCCTTTTTTCATGCATAATTCACTCATCTTTTGTCACTTTTTATTCAAGATGGACGATACAGTTGCTGATACGGAAAGTTCTTATATTGTATCAGAAGACGCTAGTTCACTTTCCACTCAGCCAAACAAGTAAATATACTTTTCTATGCAAAATGTTTATTTGTAAGTGTGAGAAAATAGTTTATTTGCAACATGAATTGCTTTCAACTTTCAGTGTCTTTTGATTTCCTTAGCTATTTCACCTCTTTATTTCTTGATCAGGTTATCATTTTGATTTATTTTTCAATATTATCATTTACAGAGTGTACCCCACAGTGGTTCCTGCTCGCACGGCTTTTTTCCACAAATCCGTAGTCACTCCTGCTTTACTGTAAGTCTGAATGATTTCACACACATGCAGTTGTACTTCCTGTCAAACTAGTTAACATTTGGAGTCGCTGATAGGAGTTCTAACTGTTTGTGTCATGTTTTAGGTCACCAGCCAGCAAGCCTAGCTCTAGTTTGCAAATAACTGATGTGACCGACTCTGTTGAGACGACAGGAAGTGATGTCACAGCCACGCGTAGGTTTAGTATAATAGCCATCAGTGTGTTCAATAGGGAAATTCATTGACTTGAAAAGAAGCTGTTCGAGTGGCTGTGTTCATACAACTAATAATAATTTGCTATTGTTTTATGTGGTATATAAGCTCAGCATATAAAAGTTTTATATTTTCATTCAAATTATAATTTCTCTTAAAGTTATTGAGAAGTCAGAATCTTGAATTGGAATTATATTGTGAGTAAAATGTACTGCGTGCTGCTGCTGTTAGAACTAGTCCTACTATTACTACTTTCACTACCGCTATCACTAATTTTTCTAATTTCTTTATTTCTTTCGGATTTCCTAGTAGGAAGTGTGGCGGATACTCGAAAGTCATCAGTTGTTGAAGGCAGCAAAAGTTTTAGTCGTGCAGTGAGCAGAGCTAAACAAACAGTGGGTCAGGATGAGCTAACAGCTAAGAAATCAACGGTTCATTCTGACAGACCAGCTAGTAGGCCTGACAGACCAGTTAGTGGGGCTGGCAGACCAGTTAGTCGGGCTGACAGACTAGTTAGTCGGGCTGACAGACCAGTTAGTCGGGCTGATAGACCAGCTAGTCGGGCCAACAGACCAGCTAGTAGGGCCGATAGACCAGCTAGTAGGGCCAATACTTCTTTTCATCGGTCAAGGAGACCACGGACTGCTGCTGAGAAGGCTGCCGATACTTACGGGTATGTTACTATATTGCTATGTTGTTGAATATTGCTGTATTATTTCCAATAAAATTTACGTAATAATTTTATTAGAAATAGCGCAAGTTCTTCAATTGTGTCAAATTTTAGTGAAGGAACCCTTACTAAGAGCCCGTCTTCTGCTATGAAGGATCTGTTGGCCAGGTATAAGAACTCTGAGAATTTAGTCTATGCTAATTCCACTAGTTACATGGATGGTTTAGGTGATTTCTTTACTGCTGGAGTAAAGAAAGTTGTTCAAGAAAGAACTCTCACACCGAGAAAAGAAAAACCGCTGTCACCTGGAACTCCTATGAAAAAGCATCAGATGAGTAACAAAAGTGTGTGTCGAGGTTTACTTTTCTTTAAAAGAATCAGTAAACATGAAACATTTTGTAATTTTTAAGCTGTTTAATATACAGCTTATACTACTAATTGATAGCTAAACATTAGTGATTAGTAATGACTAAGTATTTTTAATTACTAATTACTCAAAATTAGTAACTGCCACTAACTAAGTAGTACATCTATTTTATAGATTGCTAATGCTAATTGTTTCAAGCTATATGATAGTTGTCTGTGTAAAAGGATAAAATAATTTTTTCAAACCATATTTTGGTGCTTTGTTCTGTATCAAAAATGCAATTGAGATTGTATTTAAAAACTGTGTAAAAGGCCAAATGTTTAGAATATTGTATTATATTTAGCTTTTGTTCCTGGTTTTTAGTTTACTCCTTAAGTGGGAAGACATGGCGGCCAGACAGTAGCCTTGGCAACAATGTTGAAGATTCTGTGCTAATTCATACGTTGGAGGAAGCCTCTAAAAATCAGGTCATTTCTGTAAAGTATTTGATGTCACAACTTAAAATATCTCCAAAGTTGTGTTCATGAATAATAATTTATTCAAGCTATGAATTTTTAAAATGATTTCATCTCTAATTACAAATTTGTTGAATCTAATTTAGCTAATTTAGCTAATTTGACTAATCTTTTAATTTTAAGCGATAAGCAGTAAAATTATAAGTTTAATCTCAGTGATTGAGTAGTTTTTTATAACATCGCTCAATTATTCTTGCTAAAGAAGTGTGAAAATAAGATTTTAATTAACCTTAAATTTATTTTTCAACAACAGATATTACTGGAAAAGTCTGATACCACTGAAGGCCATGTCATGGCTGAGCAAACTGTGATCAAATACTCGTACTCAGCTAGTAGAGATTCTACTAGTACTACTAGAGGGATTGAGAGTGTTACTCAGCCCATCATCCAGTCATTGGCTGAGCGACTCTCTTCTCCTGTGAGTGAGTCACCGACAGTCAGAGATTCTGTCAATACGAGTCGACCTGGCTCCAGGAATCACAGCTATACACCTAGGAGACGACAGGTACCTTCTAAAGGTCAAGGTGATTCTGTCACTCTATTCCCTGTGCGTCCTCCGTCTGCTCGTAGAGAAAGTTCTCAAATACTAGCAAATAAAATCACTGAAAGAAGCACAACTCCCAATCGCACTCACACTCCTATAGGTAGGCTCAGTACAGTTTGGAGTTATCTGTTCACAGAGTAATATTCTCAATTTGTCAAAAAAAATTTCTCATTACTATCTGTGTAACTAGTTTATTTCTGCACATTGAGTAATTTATAATTTGTATTTACAGTGATTTTAGAGTTACTAAGTGCTAACTTCATTATGTTGTTGTGGTAAAAATCCAAACTCTGCATGAAATTTGGGAGTTTTCTTCCCACTCTTCTAAAATCTGAAAGGCTTGTTTAGTGGTTGACGGTGACGATATGACGCGATACGATGACATCATATTACCCTTAGCCAGTCAGAATGACGATGACATAAATGCTATGAATGACCTTGAACTTGAACTGGCTTCACAGACCGGCAGACTAACAGGTGGTATTTGCTCCTATATTCAATGTTGGTGTAAAATGCAGTCTGTTTGCAAGGTACCCAAGAACTAGGTAGTATTACCGTGTATATTCTCAGTTAGTGCTATGATGTACTAGTTAGTAATATAATATACTAGTCAGTAATATGATGTACTAGTTATCAATATAATGTACTAGTTAGTAATATGATGTACTAGTTAGTAATATGATGTACTAGTTAGTAATATAATATACTAGTTAGTACTATGATGTACTAGTTAGTAATATAATGTACTAGTTAGTAATATGATGTACTAGTTAGTAATATGATGTACTAGTTAGTAATATGATGTACTAGTTAGTAATATGATGTACTAGTTAGTAATATGATGTACTAGTTAGTAATATGATGTACTAGTTAGTAATATGATGTACTAGTTAGTAATATGATGTACTAGTTAGTAATATGATATACTGTGACTACATGCGGTGGTTTACTACATGCTAATATATACTGACGACTTGACCTGGTTTAGCTGATGGACGGGTATCACAGATTGTTCTTGAGGGAGATACAGAAGTAGAGGACAATGAAATAACATCAAGGTCAAGGACTACTACTCCTGATACTCACCGGGATATTGATAGACTGAGGTATATTATATAGCCATTATTCTACTGTAGCTCTTAGTCTTCATATCTAAGTATAGCATTTTTAGCAAGACCTATTATTACTAAATTATATTTACTAGTTATGTTTCCAGTTGAAAACTTGTGTTTTGAATTTGATATTAAAGTAGTGCTCGCTTTAACCTTGATAACATTTTCAGCTTGAAAATTAGGAGTTATTCTCTCATTAACACAATTTATTTCAAAATATTATACTTATGAAATTTTGCTAAAGCTTAATTTTATTTTTAGATTTCAGTTACATTATTTTGATCTGTAGAAAATATATGTTCTGTAACTTATGAAGTACGTGATCCCAGGGACATGTTTAGCTCAATTATGTTTATTTATAAACTGTATCCTGTTTCAACACAGTTGCATTAATCTAAACTACAGTGTGGTTACAGTGTTATCTATAGTACTCCACTGTGCTATAATTATTTCTTATCTAGAGAGAGTATGATGGATGACTTTGAAGAGACTGAGTTATTGATTATGCAAGACGAGGCTATGAGAGTCAGCCTTCTCTAACAAGAATACCCTGTCTTTCCATAAAGGCAGCAATTGACTACAAGACCTGCCGACGTTACCAAAATATATGTTCAATGTATTTAGAATTTGAATATTATTTTCATCATTGAAGTATGCCTGATCTCTCACTTGCTACATGATCTCTAGACTGGATTAATTCTTTGCTAAATTCTGTCTAATTTGAACTATTTATTTTTGTAGAGCCTAGTGACCTATTTATTTGTCATTTCCCAATTTTATTTGTTTATTTTATTTTAATTTTGCATTATTTAATAAAAACGTATTACATATCTCAACCCTCTGTGATTCACCAAACTTATTAAACAAATTTAACCACTAATGGAGATTTGAGTTTTATGACTCACCCAAGGAGTTAACTGTTGCATCATGGGAAGGTTCATTTAGCAGCTGTTGTCCATGTGACAAAAGCACCTGCCTAACATGACAGACTTTGTTCTACACTGGTGGTCTGATTGAGTCATACCTTGGCATTTCACAGAGTGCTCATATATATAGTCCAAGCTTGTGTAGAGATAATTGCAGTAACCTTGCAATGTTATTCCTATTGGCAAATCAGTAGTTCAAATATTTTATATTATTATTCTGAAATGTTTAATAAAACATACCTTTGCATAACATCAGTATTATATAGACAGCATATGTGTATAGCTTGTATCTATGTTATATAGATATTATATACAACACAGATATCTATGTATATACACGAATGTAGATATTATATATGATATACGAATTTATTTATATACACACAATATGTAGGCATTGATTTGGTTGCTTACAGTATAATCATGAAACTTCATTCAATATACATGAAATATCAGCAGCCAATATAAAGATATATTAAATATGTTTTAAGTTAGCAAATAATTATAATGAACAATATAAAATTATCATATATAACAATATAAAGAATATCATAGATTGTTTGAAAAGATTGCCATGCCAGTACAAGTAGGTTCAGATTGATTGATTTGTAGTTAATTCATGAGTATATAGATTACAGAATAATGTATAACTAATATGAATGCTAATATTTAGCCACTTTCATATTATATTATTATATATATAATACAACAAATGATTTGTGTAAAAATGAAAAGTGAGTGAGTAAAACTCTATTCAACTCTATACAACTAAGCCACGCCCAAATAAAACTGTTATAGTTCAAGGTCACACCCAAACCACTAGTACTTGCTTTGCTTCCACTTCAATACAAAAATTCGTGACTGGCTTATAGTTTAGTTTTTCTAAATATTATTCAAGTTTGGAAGCAGAAAATAAAAATCACTAAATTTATACTTGATCTTTGTGACAGCCTTCATTAAATGTTGTTGGCTCTAAAAATGTGCCAATCTATTTACCTACCTTTGTCCTACAAGAGCTACATGATTTCTCATAATGTTTTCATCAAACACTATACTGCTTCAAAATGTTAAGAACTAAATTGTCTTGTATATAAATAAGCATTCAACACAATAAAATGAGCATTGCATTATTTACAGAGGATATAGCATTTCAACAAGCTTTTAAAACAGCTATGAGCTTTATCTAATCACGCTACAAAAACTATTATTGTCACACCACGCTACAAAAACTATTATTGTCACACCACACTACAAATGCGTGGGTTTTCACACCACAGAGACTGTCTCACATCCAGGTGTTTGCTCTCCGTCTGCCAAGGTTGGAGCATGCTCACTCAGATTGGGATATACAAAAGCTTGCTGGCTCCTGCGGTCAGTATTTAAACCATTTCTGGAAGAATCTCCATTTTCATTCATAACGTAGTTGTAGCTGGGAGGGCTAGAAGAACTTGTGAAGGTTGGAGAGTTGTCAGGGGAGGTGATGAGGTTGTCCGTATCACTCGTAATGCTCATAGGAGGATCTGGGGCTAGCCCGGCAGGGACACCCATGCTGTATGTCTGCTAGTTGAATAAGAATCAAAGATTAGGTAAAGCTGCAACTCCTGGTGAAATGACAAGAGAGGGGATTCCCTCAGTTCACTAGAATGATTAGTTAGTAAACTGAAAGCTTTCTATACATTGTCTCTGAAAGCTCATCTAATGATAGTAACATAGTGCAACTGCAATAACTTGTTAGAATGTTTCAAATTAGACTTCAGACTAGTCTACTGGATAACCACTTGAATAATACTAGTTTACTTATTGATTGCATCCCAGCGTGTATCTGTTACACTTTAATGTTTTATATTAATCTATGTCCTATGACTATAATTATTATGATAAATGCATTATCATTTATTTTTATATAATTATGGAACATGCAATTAAAGTAGCATGCATACTTTAGTTTTATTTTAATCAATTTTATGTTAATCTATTATCTGTTGTGAAATGTGCAAGTTACTCGTGAGCAGCACTGTATGACTCATACACCAAATAATAAATAAATATCAAAAATATGTATTTTAGTTCATTTAAATTGATGTGTATGACCTATCAGATGTGCACGATACGATTTGAAAAAATGAGTACAAAACGACTTGTGTACAAAATGACCTGCACCTGGCCTTGACATAGTAGGCTTAGATATTCTGCACTTCAACAAAGAAAGTCAATGCAGTTTACTTTCTCTACAACTAGTGTATGTTTAGTAAATACCAGAAAGATCTGTATAGAGTGAACTCTGACCTGAAGGTGTCCTTGGGCATGGTTAGACGTCATGTTGTAGTACTTCACTGTGTAATCAGTCCCATTGTTTTCTCTCTCTATCCTGATTGGCTCGAATTTATCAACTGACGTCTTTTTGACTGGAGGAATCTTTATGTGTCGCCTTCTGCTTTGCCATGACAACAAGTACGGCATTTCTAGATCTTTCAACCTCTGCAGATGAAAAGAAAATATTGCAACAAAAGTTGTTAAAAAGTTTTCTTGAAATAAAAGAACAGTCATGTAGAAATAAGTGAGGTAAATGTTTAGCAAAAAATATAAATGCCATCTCTATCTATTAAGACTAAAGTTTTTCACTGTGATCAGAATTAGCAGGTTAAATGTGCCTGGTGTTATAATTTGTGTTTTTTTAAGAGCTAGTAGCTTGAGTTTTATACCAAAACTGTGCTATACATGTTCTCAATCTTATTGAAACATAAAAAAGCAACATTAAGTAGAACTTGCACTAGTCTCAACTCAGATCAGAATACAGGGAATACAGAAGCAAGTACAAACTGAAACCTGCTACATTATGCCACGTTATAGTGTATGAATAAGTCAGTAGATTTCCTACCCTTAGTTCTATTGGAGTAATCTCCACACTCAACAAGTCTGCAAGACTTCCAAAGCTAGGTCTAACATCAGGGTCGTCTTCCCAACACTTCAATAGCACATTTCTATATCTGCAGGTAACAAAATCAAAGCACATAAACACTCACATTTACCTGCGTCAACAAAAATTAATCTGCATGTAAATTGTCGGTCTATTTTAAATAATTTTAAATTATAAGTTACCCTCTCCAGCCAATTCTATATACAAGTAAATAACGCTGTGGATTAAGGCTAAAATTGAATGCCTGTCCATTCAACTGTAAGCTAAGTTTGTCATTTATGTAGAAGAAATTGAAAAATTGGCTCTGTTGTGTAGAAGTGTACTTATATGTACAGTTGTATAAAACCAGAGCACATAAGACTGTAATCTAACTTCCAACTTTCGTTCTTCTTATTTCTTCTATTCACAAAATTTTTTATCTCACGTCTACTTTATAATATCCATCTCTCACTTCAAGTAGTTTCAGAGGAAATACTAACATTGCCTTGGGACAGTGCTCAGGCCTTTCCATCCTACATCCATTTTGTAACTTTATCACAAAGTTCCCGTCTGTCTCCCAGCCAGGATACGGTGTAGCAGCCAGGGAAAATAACTCCCACACTGTGACTCCATAAGCCCACACATCTGTTCTTACATTAAACACTTTGTGTGTTAGAGACTCTAGTGCCATCCATTTTATGGGTAGTGGACCCTGCATAATAAAGGGCAGCAATCAGTCTACTACTCTGTAGAGTAAAGAAGTGGACGCTAAATAATAAAAGGCAGAAATCAGCCTATTTATTACTTTGTAGTCAGGTAGTGAACTCTACGTAATAAAGGACAGCAATCAGTCTATTATTTTGTAGAGGAATTATAATAAAAAGATGTTGGCCAAAGAGGAATATCATCCTTCACTCTCAAAGTCGTATGAACACCTCATCGATCAGCCCACTACATCAGTTACCACCAGGTCCCAGTCAAATGGCATGCCCACCACTTTTAGAACTAACACCTCACTATTTCATAACAGCTTCCTACCCAGAACAATAAGTCATAAGAAAATAGCATCAAATGCTGCTCACAGACAAGCCTCATAAGGCCCTGTACTGGCACCAAAGTTTTAAAATAGAACTGCACTTATGTGATAAAAGTATTAACTGCATTTAATAATTCTGTTCACCAAACGAGGCACGCCGCTTACACTAATCTAGTGGTCTAACGTGATTGCATCTTCAAGTAAGTCAACTAAGTCAAGTATTCATGAATCTCAGTTCATAGTAGTGAGCACCTTAAAGCTAAGTAGTAGGGGCATAGGCCTGAGGTAAACATGTTTACATAGTCTCTATAAAGATATGGTTTGGTGTCTACTTGGTGGTGATCCCAGCACTTCACAATATGGCATTGCTGTCACCATAAACCCCAGAAATCCTCATTATAGATAATGTTGTGCATTAAAATATATGCATCTTTATTTTACTACCTATACCATAGCTAATATAACATAATAATAATAATAATAGCACGCACGACTTAGCCAATATAATTTAGTATAGCAACATACATATTATGAACCTCAGAGCATCTTGTTAGTTATGTCATGATACCTAGTTTACAACCATATCAACAAACATTTTAGCATGTGCCAGTTCTTCATAATTTCCGCAATAAAACAATATAAATAGACTCAATATATATTATAAGTACAAATACGTGACCCTTAATTTCACAGAATTGCTATTTATAAATTTTCACCCTATTTTCAAATTGATTGATTTATATCAACTAGCAGATGCCAGCATTCTAATGGCTGAAAACGTGGAGTTATGTGAGAACAAATATTTCAATTCTATCTAAATAAGCATCATGCCAAGTTATTTACATCCTCCTACTGTACTATACCATACCTCTGATTGTTTATGATATTCCTGATATTTATAGACATCCTTTGATAGTCCAAAGTCACAAATTTTAACAATATTGTTGTCAGCTAGGAGCACATTTCTGGCAGCCAGATCTCTGTGGATATACTACAATACACTATATTATAGCGCCACATGTTCTGCTTTACAAAAATACTTCAAGTTCAGATTGGTGGAATGCATCCAGAAATAAAATATATGTAGATTATTATCAAAAGAGATAATACAATTTTTCTGTTATGATAAGTGAAAGCTTTTAAGGCATCACTTACATCATTAAGAGCTAGGTACTGCATTCCTCTAGCAATTTGGTACGACCAACTAAATATGTCATCTAAGGTGATGGCAGGCGTTGGAGGTGAACTTCCTATCAGCTGCTCTGATGAGTGAGATTGTTGGAGTCTGCCTGCATCTTGCAACATAATTTATATTTTATATATGTATATACACTTTATATGGCAATTAAAGCTTATTATATTTCTGTGTTGAGCATATACTAGATTGTAATAACTAAATGAGTCATTCTTTAAAAGAGTATCAAGACTTTAAAGCTGAAATATATTTTTCTGGAATAACCAACAGGGATTTATATGTGGTCTGAGCTATGCCCTCAACGTTAATAAAACATCACAGAGTGGTTCCTAGAGCTAACAAGCTCTAGCACATACCTGTAGAGAAATGTCTGGTTAAACTCATCAAGTTGGTAGTCCCAGCTGGAGTGTGTAATGGTAGGAAATTTTCTTTGTGTTCAAGTAAGTAGGACCGAAGATTGCCAAATTGGCAATACTCTACTATCACAAAAAGTTGCCCTGCAAATATTCAAGTATTGTATGTATATTGTGCTTAATGATCATTTTGCTGAAGATGAAGACGCTAAAAAGAGAGAGAGAGAGAAAGAGAGAGAGAGAGAGAAAGAGAGAGAGAGAGAGAGAGAGAGAGAGAGAGAGAGAGAGAGAGAGAGAGAGAGAGAGAGAGAGAGAGAGAGAGAGAGAGAGAGAGAGAGAGAGAGAGAGAGAGAGAGAGAGAGAGAGAGAGAGAGAGAGAGAGAGAGAGAGAGAGAGAGAGAGAGAGGAGAGAGAGAGAGAGAGAGAGAGAGAGAGAGAGAGAGAAGAGAGAGAGAGAGAGAGAGAGAGAGAAGAGAGAGAGAAGAGAGAGAGAGAAGAGAGAGAGAGAGAGAGAGAGAGAGAGAGAGAGAGAGAGAGAGAGAGAGAGAGAGAGAGAGAGAGAGGAGAGAGAGAGAGAGCGAGAGAGAGAGAGAGAGAGAGAGAGAGTACGTACTTACCTTTATTTATATCCTTAGTGCAGGCACCTAACAGGTTTACTATATTCAGATGTTGACCAATATGTATAAGAATCTTCAGTTCACTAATCAACGACCTGACTTGTTGTTGATCGTAACGATCTGCAAAGTATCACAGAAGTCAGCATAACAGCTGTTGGATACTAAATTGTACTTCTGCCGGTTAGTAGAAACTGGATACATTACAGCAGGCAATAATTAAGGAAATCTAATAATTTAAAAGCAGCAAAAGTTTTCTCTATTAAAACTATGAGGTCATAGCAGTGTAATATACCTCTCACAGTTTTGACTGCAACCGTTGAGACTGGTTTCTCCTGTTCAATGTTTTTTGCTTCAGCCTTCAGAACTTTACCAAATGCTCCTTGTCCAATCAGCATACCCAGAATCAGATCTTGAACAGGAAACTCCCATTTCCTGTCATACGGCAAAGCATCTGTCTGTTCGTCTAGAGGCATACTAGGGTTAATATTCTCTTTTGATTGCAGCAGCAGAATATGAGACTAGAAAAGGAGCACAACTATCAGTTTACTACTGCATGCTGTGCAAAGTTGTTGGAGCTGTATTTAAAAACATTTTCAAACCAACACATACTACCATATATTTAAATTAGTTAGCAACAGGTTTAAATTTTACGACAATATATTATTTTATTCTAGTGTTGCAGATATACCACATATTTTTCCCATTATGTAACAACCTGTCATAATGGTCAACTTTTACTTACCACGTACTTCCGCCGGCAAAATTTTCTCAGTACCAGCATACTAACCAACAGTGTTGTAATGAACGTCACTATAGATATCATAGCCACAATGGTAACATGAGTGTTAGACAGCTGTATATTATCTGAAAGATAAATATGAATACTAATTATAAGCCTTAAGAAAAGTCTGTGCATGCATCCAAAGTATAATCAGAGCTTATTTACAGCTGTTTTGTAAATATCTTCATTTAATTTTTTTTAAATTTAATTTCGGTTTGCAGTTTTCATAATTTATGGAAATTAATGTTCATTACTTTATAGTACAAAAAATCATAATCATGCCATAATTTTTTTATTCTAATATTTTAGCAATGGGCTACATGATGTAGAAATTATCTCTTTATAATAAAGCCCTATTGACATGCCATTTTTGGCATACACATCTTTTACGATTCTGATAAATTCTAACTCTCTATAGGTTGGATTACTTGTTAGCTAGATTCTTGTAGCCCTACAATCACCTGTGTAAGAGTGTCATGACTACAATCACCTGTGCAAGAGTGTTATGATTACAATCACCTGTGACAATGAGAGTTGAAGAGCTCTGAATATATCCATCAGATCTACCAGAGACTTCTGCTCTGCACCAGTATTCTCCTGAATCTGCAGACGTCACTCTTATTAGAGTCAGACTGTAATATTCATAGAGTTCACACAGTCACTTACATCAGAGAAACTGATAGGAAAAGTGTTTAAATAAGGAAAAGCAAGAAACCAAAGACTCATGAGCACACGTACTTTTGAGTGTTTTTAGAAACCAATCTTGTTTCTGTAGCCGTAATTAGCTGACCATCTTTAAACCAGCTAATTGTAGGAAGGGGCGTACCATCTGCCTGACACACCATGGTATGAGTCTGACCAGGATTTACTTCAACAGCCTCTTCAATATGCTTCAGCCAGCTGGGTTCTCTGTAGGCTGGTAAAACATCTACAGCTAGAATCTAGACATAGCCTCAGCTTTCAACAAACATTAACTACAAAAGCATGCAAGTGGTGAGTTCCCCAGCTACTTACTTTGTACCCTGAGGGAAACTATCGGCCCTTGTCTACCACCTTTACACCTGCAGGCATATTTATACCCACTCATATCCAGAGAGACATTGAGAGCTATGCTAAGCATGTAAACTTCATCTTTCCTACAAGTCAATCATTTTAGTAGTAGACTTGAAAACTTGGGTTAAAAAGTTCCCAGAAGATTTTGAAACATTTTACAACTTTGTTAAAATCAATTAAACAATATTATAAATATTGAAACAGCATTTACATAATTTATAAACCGTGTAGAGCTTAGCTTATCTCAAAACATTGCAATTTTTGAACAAGATTATTGTGGCTTTCAAACATTTTTTATGAATATTTTATTGGTAAGGAGTAATATGCTATACCATTATTTATTCTAAATTATTTGCTTAAAATTTTAAAGGTAAGAATTTGGTGTGACAAAGCAAATTTTATACAAATATTCACAAAACTTTTCTTATAACAACTTACGCTTCCCAACTGAGGATATTAGAAGAGCTCTTAGTATACACTTCATCACTTGACCTGATAATCTGAATCTTATCTTCAGTGCAAGAGAGTTTTGACACAAAACAAGGTAAGACAATCACGTCATTTTCCACTAGTTGAGATGCTTGCTTAGTTGTTGTAACAGGAAACCCCACGCCACTGTACTCTTCTGGTAGATCTACAAGTTCAGAGAGAACCTTGACATTTGACAGGAAATATGTCATTTAGGCTTTTTAACTTTTTTAATATTACATAAATAATTTATTAAAAGAATTGTGTTGAAAATTTGCGTACTGTTAAGTCGTGGTATGCCTACATTAGTTTATATGTTCCAAATTGGTCAATGGATTGATGAATTAATTAGGTAATTTGCAAGTCTTTCCCAGGTCACATCCACTCCACTAGCAAATATATACATGACGTACTATAACCTGTTTATATTTATGTTTTATACACTTTCTACAAATTGTCACATGGCAGGTATATAATATAATGCAGTATATTCAATTCATTCAATAGTATATAGTACATAGTACAATATAGTTACAATTAGGCACAACGGAAATGCAATGCAGTTACGTAACTCTTATTCTTATGTCTGGGTTTTACCTGAGATGACAGCTCGAAGTGTCTGTTCAGCTTTACTCACAACGTTTTCACCACCACACTTCAGCCAGCCAGACTTGAGAGTTGTTAACTGTAGGCTTTCACTGCCAGGGTTGGTACTGTGAATGTACGGTTGGTTAGGCTGGCTTCTGGATGTGTGACTACAGGATTTAAACATGGTGCTATATATAGCATTATGTTATATGTTATAGGTTATATTCTATATGTTATATGCTATATGTTACATGTTATATGTTATATGCTATATGTTATATGTTATATTTTATATGTTATATGTTATATGCTATATGCTATATGTTATATGTTATATTCTATATGTTATATGCTATATGTTATATGTTATATGTTATATGCTATATGCTATATGCTATATGTTATATGTTATATTCTATATGTTATATGCTATATGCTATATGTTATATGTTATATGCTATATATGTTATATGTTATATGCTATATGTTATATTTTATATGCTATATGTTATGTGTTATAGCAATGAATAATACATAGGCTACATGTAGCAGTATAGCAATGCATAATACATAGGCTACATGTAGCAGTATATAGTAACATATAATAGTATCACGGTGTAGAGGTATAACAATATATAACCTGTTAGTGACGTTATACTAGCTATAGCAGTATATAAACTAATAGTGTGCACTAAAATGTAATATAGTAGTATAATGATACACTACATATAAGATTATAATATGCAATGTGTGATATACTAGTATATAATATACAATATGTAATACAAATTAGTAATTATATAATATACAATGTGTCATAGAGTATATTATAGAAATACAGTAAGAGACATTGTTACTGCTGAAATTATACTTACTGTATCTCTACCCAAGCACTTTCATTCATGGCACACAAGTTCTGGTAGTCACAATCCTGCCAATACCAAGTAATGTCTGGCTGAGGGAACCCCCATGTAGATTTACAGCTTATAGTAAGAACCTGGCTAGGTTGAAAGTACACTGTCTGGCCTGAGGAGCTCACAGGGACAGTGTGACCACGGTAGGCATATAGAAGGCTGAGTGTCGGTGGAGCTAGAAGAGATACCCAATGGGATTAGTGTACTTTAGTGTTAATAGAGTTATTTCTATGACATTATTTCTTGCAAGAAACCAAGGCTATGTTTATCAAAAGCATGAAGGAATAGAGTCTAGACATATCTGAATAAAGTTTGAATACGTGAAGTTGTGTGCAGTTGAAGTAATTGTGTTTTGTTTTAAGATACCAGAAATAAAAATTGTTCAGACATTGCATTTCTGTTGGGGCTTATAGCCATTCCTGCTTTAAATTGTTTACACAAATAAGCAAAAACTGTACAGCTGCAATGAAACAACCAAACTTATTTCTTTCTAAACAATGAAGGTCACACAGCATTCAGGTAGGTTTCATCAGTTTGCTTAGATATTTATTTAAACAACTGCCTTTTCATACTCCAATCGGTTTGCGGATTGGTGAAAGTAAAATATATTCAACAACATAGATTCTAGAATATAGATGAAGGCATCTTCAATGTGTTATAGCTAATTTTTGCAGCATCTTTAAGAAAAAATGAACACTGTTGTTCATTTTATATAATAAAAGGAGGACACCATATCTTTTTTACTTTTGAAATAATATGTTATATGTAACAATTTCAAACAAAACTAATTAACAAAAGCAATATTATCCACAACCATGAAGGAATAAAAAGCAACTATTAGCAACAGTTTATATAGTCAGCAAACTACCATGCACAGCCTTTAAGAATAGAATAGAACTTTATTTCCTGTAACTCACTATTAACTTTCACAGTAAAGTCTTCTGTAATACTTTCATCACCAACTGATGCTAGCACGGAATACACGCCTCTGTCCAAGAATTCCAAAGCTCTTATTTTCAGTTTTGCTTCATAGAAGACATCTTCCAGAAGTGTTACTGACCTGCAGTTAAAAGCAAACATGGAGTCTGCTGCCCACTCTTATCTAGTAACTATTTATAGATCATTTCTGAGGCTTTATAAGGAGCCAAAAGCTTCATAAGCTGTGTGTGTGACACAGATAGAGTAGGCTTTGTTACCTGATAAAGATGATAAGGTTTTTGTAAAGTTAACCATTTTAATTCAAATCATGCTGACGTACTTTTTAACAATTACATCATCAACTGAAACAATCTTCACATTTTTTTATTGTTATGAACTGCTTGTGATGTGATGGTTCACATTTCTATTAATTACTTTATAAGCCTTCCAGTTAATGTAAAAATAGCAAAGCCACTCATTCTATTCTATTCATTTTTTTTCTCCTGCTCTTTTAACACACAATCTTGGAACAATTACAGAAGCCTAAATACTCCATGTTTCATTACCTACTAACCAGCAAATTTACAAGAGCTGGCAACCGTATGACTAATCATATTAGGAAATCTACAAATTACACTGTACACTCATGTACTAACTATACTAGCTACTAGTACATGTGTACTTGTACTACTTACACTGTACACTCATGTGCTAGTTATACACAGATCCTTCACACAAACATCTGTAACACTACTGTAATGTGTATATTTATTAATTACAAGTCATATCACCTCTACCTCTTTACATACTCTTATATCTACTAGGTACACACATATTATATTTTACATAGAAATCCATGCCAAAAGCATAACTCTCTACTCACATGTTATACTTGCTATCAACTTGTAAATCTTCTGATTCAAAACTCCATCTGACATTTGGTCGTCTCAAGGATTCAACTTTAGCTGTCAGAGTGAGAGAGTCATCTGATTCGACTCCAACTAGAGTTGTCTCCACTCCAGTTACATTTATTAGTGGACTCTCTAGTGACAAAGCAAAGTATAACTGTTTTTTGACAAAAACTGGATTGTGTTTTTTATGATTTAAGTTTTTAATTATCATTAGGTTATCACCATTTCTATTTAACCCTTTCATGTGCAGCGTCCACATATGTGGACGCTGCCTTTGTTGCACCAAAACAGCTTAAAATTTTGATATTTCATATTTTCTAATAAGTTACTCAGCATTGTTGAAGGGTCTTTTATTCTACTATAAAATAACTTTGTGTAAAAAGATCAAGGTCAACTAATTAAAAGCAAATTTCGAATTGCTGTTTCACTTGCAAGCTTTCCTTGTTTTCCCTTGTAGACTATTTCTATAGTAAATGCATGGCGTCCACCTATGTAGATACTAATCTTTTTTTCGCATCTACTGGGTGAAAATTGAAAAAAGTTGTAAATTTATGTTTAGAGACATGAAATCAATTATATTCAGCAAAAATATTTAGAAATTTGCTGTTAAAAGATAATTCATGCATGAAATAAAAAAATAAAAAAGCTTACAAAGAAATTTCTGTTGTTGGGTGTTAGCTTTAAAATATAGTTTAAAAATGACAAATATTAAAATTTAATCAATATTTTTAGGCACGTGATAATTGTAGTTGACTAAAGTCTCTTTTAGTGTTCAAAACTTCAAATCTCATGAAAAAACTCACTATACTAAAAACAAATAATAGAATGGTAGTTTAGCAATCAGTGAAAATGGCATTGCATTGTTTCTAATAAATTTCTAATCCAAGAAACTTTGCAAAGATAGAAAGTTGACTCACCAACTACAAGGATGTTCTGGTAACTAAACTTCCTGTACTGGTCATCTTCTTTGATCATGTATTGGCAGATGTACTGGCCGCTGTCGCTGACTTGCAGTTTCTGAATGCTTAGAGTCGAAGTCAAGTGGTCGCTGCCGGACTCGACTCTTTTTAGCGGCGTCATGGTCACTCTACTGGTGTTCCGTAACTAGATAACACATGCAGACTTGTTAGAAATGCAAAAAGATCATGTAAATTCTAGTGGCAATAGCAATGATTTAATCTACAAGTATACATGTATTTATGTCTATATACAAACTACATTTAGAAATGTAGTTTGTATATCTTCGAATTTAGATCACGGCTAACCAACAAATGTCAAACTAAAGAAACAAAATTATGTTGTGCTAATAGTTCTTCTGCAGTTGAAATCTTTGGTTTGACTTTTAATATTATTACAACCTTTAAACAGGTTTCCTTTTTTAACTAATGAGCACAGACTTATTTAAAATCTTTCAGATTTGACAGACAATTGTTTGCGCCACATTAAACATCAATAGCATCACCAAACAACATCTATTCTAAATTTAACCCTGCATCAAAGATTTAGTCAACCACAAAACTGTATGCCAAAACCAAACAAACACACACTTAAGAAAAAAAAGTTTCTTACCGCATCACATCCAAGAGCATCGGTCACATTACTTGGACAGTTAGAGGCAGGAAACTTGTACACGAGGTGTTTAGTGTCTTCATACTGAATAGTACACTGGAGTGTGAGACTCTGTCCAACCAGGTAATGGTGTCTTCCATTTACTGGAGCGAACAGAGGGGCTGGCAGCTTTTCTAAATAATAAATATTTTATTCTTTGTTTGTTCTCAACGTTCATTTTACTATGTTCTAACACTGCTGAATAAAAGCAATAAAAAGCCTTTGTGTTGAGCACATAGGAATATATTAAGTCAAAATAAAAATTCTCTTTTGCTCAAATACATTTAGTGTTAAAAATTATCCAATATAGGTAAGTTTCTAATAAATAATTTTTTGTGTACTTTGCAATCCGAATGGTATTAGGGTATGATGCTCATATGTTAACTGATATGTTAAAAAGACAGAGTACTTTGGGTGCTCACAACCTTTTAGAGCAACTGATGAAATATATCTTTCAACCTGTAAACTAAATGGTTTACCTAGTTCTACTGTGTATAGCAGAAACTCTGCATACTGAACTTGTTGATTCTTGCTAAAAGTGCAAGTATAATACTGGGGAGAAGGTTCCATCACTCGTAACAATTTTACTCCTTTCTCGTTGCTGGCAATGTAATCTACTCCCTGCAAAACGAGTGTACTTTAGCTTCATTGTGAAATATAAAGTGAAGTGCAAGTTGCAAATTATCTGAGAAAAAATTAAGCACAAAATTTTAAATTTTTACATAATGCAGCATCAACTCTAGCAGATATTACACAGTTGGTTTAAGGTCATACTTTTCATTTTCTGGCTCTTTGCCAGGTGCTTTATGTTCTATATGAACAATGTTCCACTGATAGCTCGAACAGGTTGAATGTCACAGGAACAAAAAAAATATGAAAAGATAAAGAAACTTATGTTCTCCAATATACTTTTTTATTTTTTTCAAAAGCCAATTCATGTTTAAGTTATAGCTTGTTGAAAAACATAGTCCCCCTTCCACATTCTTTTCAATTTATACGCTCCTGACTTGTTATTGTGTCTCAATATGCCTTGTATTTGAGTGCTCGTTAGTCTCGCTTCACTAACTTTGCCTATACTTCACAAGTGCCAGTGCTGCTGGCTCAAAAGCTAAATGTTATAAACTGTCAGCTAAAACCCAATCTTGTATTCCTAGGTTGGTTGGCCTAAATAAAACAATAGTCAAATCATGATTTCATGTTTTAAAAATTTACTCTATTCTAACCTGCTGCCTAGCTAGTTCTATTTTTGTTTTATAATTACAGCATTTGTGATACATTTTTTTGGCAACCATGTGATTTACAAAATGCAGTAATGGTACTTATATTATTATATTATTATCATTATAATATATTATATAGTATTATGTGTGTTTTTATTATACTGCATAATATCTATTTTATTATTGTTGTTGTGCAAACAAGTGCAATTAACCTAGTTTTCAAAATGTACCTCTAAATTATCAGAATATCAGTTTAGATATTTTCATGCTTTGTTAGGTAAACCTAAAAAAAGAGGCTGTATTCCCAAAGTAAAGGGTGTTGAACTATGAACTATATTAGATTAGCCACTCTGCTACCAAGTGCATCAGTATAATATTATATGAATAGCTCTGATGCTTTGTCTCCGGTGGCTGGCTGCGATATGATAACTTGGCCAACTTCCAAGAGTTTAAAATTGGCGCAATTATTCAAGAGGTTACATACTGCACAGAGCTAGCAGTGATAGTAACCTTGCTATTGGCAGTACTTATTACAACTGCCAGCATATAAGCTGCATTGTAGAATGCCGTTGGGGTAGGCTAGTAAAACCAAATTCTGCTCTCTAATATACCTTAGACACAATGCAGCAACATAATTGTTCGTTTCAAATTACATTGCCACCCTTACATGAGCTGTGGGCTTCAAGAAAATTCATATGATTAGAGATTTATGCTATAGGCTAGCTATGATGAAAATAACACACCATTGTCAAAGTTAACTTCAAGTATGTTGTTTTCCAGAAACTCAGTAATATCCATTTATCTCTCGCATACAAATACTTATGTAATAGCATACAGTTTAAGTTTTATTTTAGAGCACATCTGCAAACTCTACAATAAGAGCTTGCTTTACCAGTCTATTTCAGACCTGTTTTTGTAGCTAGTAATACGCAAGCTACTTATTTTTAAACTTTTGGGTTATTTGTTCAAAACCATTAGCTTTGCTAGTAACCCGAGACTATTGCAACAGTTGACTGCTATCAACATGAATTGACAGCCTAATAATTATAACCCATTTGCGCGCGAAATATTTATGTAATGATATTGACTCATATAGTGCGCGTTTCAATAACGATAAAAGCGTGGTCCAGAGGTTAGAGGCGTCAGTGACGAGTTGGGTGGTCATGGTTCAACCCTGTTTTGTTGCAATTTTTTTTGCCAACTTATGCAAATCCTACGCATGTATAATAAATATGGCTATAATTGTAAAGTTTTTTTTAACTTTTGTTCAACAGTAAGACAACATACATGCATAATAATTAGATACTGAACACTGGACTAAACCTTTAATTGATCTTATAGAATACAATGTACTTAAAATAATTATATGTGAATTAGAGAAACCGAAAGTACACCTGCTGGGCTATAGACAGACCTTTACTGACAAGACTGTAAAGTGAAGTGATTTAGCTGAAATTAACTCTGCCAAACAAACAAAGAATTATGTTGTGCTGAGGCATTTTCAATATATTATTGTAACTAGTGAGATGATTCAGCTGAGTGCTAATGTAAAACAGGGAACATTATATTGGCAGAAATCCAATAGATTGCCAATTTGTGCGAGAGGGTACTTTATGTTATTGTGATAGCGCAGAGCGGCAAACGTACTAGGAATGTTATAATTAGTCACAGGAGCGTAGCTAGAACCACCATATGAAGAATTTAGAAAATTGCAGTGAAACTTGCAAAATGGTGTATGTTTTTACCAAATTGTGAAGAGCATAAACAGAATTTCAAAAAACAAAGAAAGTATATTAGAGAAAACATATCAAGGAATGTCAAGTTTAACTTTTAAACTTTGTAAAATGAATCCCCTGTGCTACAGCAGTGGAACATGGAGGGTGTAAAATTTTACTTATTATGCAACAACTTTCTCAGAAAATTTTTTATTGAAAAATTAAAAAAGTATATGAAAGAGGAATGCAAGAGCTATCTTTTCATGTAAAATTTATTAATGTGAGACAAAAACTGTTCGAGATATCTCCTGGAAACCGTTTATATATAACATAAAGCAGTGCCTGAATCTGGAAAGTAATGACCTTAAACCAACTGTGTAGCAAAATAATCAGTTTTTGGTCGGTAAAACAACCCAGTCTCTTTTGAACTCTCTAATAAAAAATTGAAAAAACTCGAGTTAAGCAAAAACTTACATTTCTATGCCGTCAAATCATAAAATAAAGCTTGACACAAAAAACAAATCAGCAGTTTTAGTTACTGATATGGTTTACTGGGCAAAACTGTTTATTCTAGAAAAATCTGCACAAGGTAGTTACACTGAGTCACAAGGTAGATGCCCTGAGTCATAATGTATTTACACTAAGTCACAAGGTAGTTATACTGAGTCCCAAGGTAGTTACACTAAGTTACAAGGTAGATACACTAAGTTACAAGGTAGTTACACTGAGTCACAAGGTAGTTACACTGAGTCACAAGGTAGTTACACTAAGTCACAAGGTAGCTACACTGAGTCACAAGGTAGTTACACTAAGTTACAAGGTAGATACACTAAGTTACAAGGTAGTTACACTGAGTCACAAGGTAGATACACTGAGTCACAAGGTAGCTACACTAAGTCACAAGGTAGATACACTAAGTCACAAGGTAGTTACACTAAGTTACAAGGTAGTTACACTGAGTCACAAGGTAGTTACACTGAGTCACAAGGTAGCTACACTAAGTCACAAGGTAGATACACTGAGTCACAAGGTAGTTACACTGAGTCACAAGGTAGATACACTGAGTCACAAGGTAGATACACTAAGTCACAAGGTAGCCACACTCACTGGAGTCAAAATAGAGAAACTCTCTGCTTTAGTCTGCCTCTTCAGAAGTGTGATGTTTGTTGTATTACTAGTGGGCAGACAGGGAAACCAGGAGCCGTAGAAGTATGTATAATACCCCCTCGGAGACACTGGAACTGACAGCTGTGTGTCTTCATCTACATCATCAAATTATGCAAGAATTACATTTTCATAAGATTCACTTTTTTGACTTCACCATAATAAGCAAGACATTAGTCATTGCTAAACTGACTACTTTGGTTTTTTAGGGTAAAAATGATCAAAACGTTCAAAAGTTCATCCTCGTACTTTTACAGAGTTACTGGAAAAAATGTGATTCATTCAGAAAAGTAAAGTTATTGAAACATTCTTTGTCAGCATAACTTCCAAGTAGAAGCATCTAAGGAAAAATTATGGCTGTATGCTTTGAGTACTCTGCAAAAGCATGCTACTTTATCTATTTTAACTAAATTTTTACATGGAAAAAGACTGAAGTTTATATTTCATATCATCATATTGAAGCAGATAAACTAAATTAAGTTGCATATTAGGGTAAACACTATAGGCTAATAGCTTAAAATTTAATCAAATATTTCAACAAGCTATATTAGCAAAAATATTCCATTCTTAACAACCCTCTGCAAGAAAGCAATGTATTTTAAGTATTATAGTGCTGTTTACCGTCATTGACAAATATGTGCAGCGAAGAAGTGGGAGTCGTCTTATTGTCATTCTCGTAACAGGCGAGTATTCCAGTGTCGTAAGAGCGTAAATCAGACATCTTGTAGCGATTCTTGTTTTTATTGATGGTCACTCTGCCTAAGTCAAACCTCTGACTCTGTAAGCAAACACTTTGTGTGACAAAAATTGTAACAAGCAGCAGCTACAACTGATTGGTTTAAATGCGATATCAATCATTATGTATCGTATTCCGTTGCTCTTACAGCTATAATTTTTTTATTCTTCAATAAATATAATGCAGTTACAATAAATATAATATTATACATAAAACCTTTCTCATAAGAAGCACAGATAATATGATAAAAGAAAAACATCTACCATGCATGTATAGACAAAGCATAGGAGATGATTACTACTACTAACTAATATATTATGTACGTTTAATAATGCTCTACTTTGTAATGTTTCGGACATTTACACTCTTCACACCTGTAACACATGTCACACCTGCACTACATGTCACACATGCTACCATTTGTAACATTTGCCACATCTTCACAGGAAACAGAAAGAACGAACTTTAGCAATTGCAATTTAAAAAGATTTATGGCAGTAAATGTTCTATATTACTTTCAACACTCATGGTTCAAAAGTTTTAGATAAAGAGCCAGAAGATTTGATTGGCTGTTACCTCAGCCCACCGGTGAGTCTCATAGGTCAAGGTCTGTGGAGATTTCTCACACTCCACTGTTATTGTAGACCCAACTGGTAGATCCCAGGATGTGGTTATATTAGTAGATTGTGACTTCATGGAGGGTAGTTTTATCCTCACTATCCTCACAGCTTCATGGTAGCCAATCAGAGAGAAGATTATACATACTACAACCAATCAAAATGGGAATAGTAATTAATATAAGTTCTGTGTAGAGGCCAAGACTGGAAGCCTAATTCAAGATTATTTAGTACATATCATTCTTAATACCATTAGGCTCTACAGATATAGCACTATTAGCGCTGAACTCTAAGACTATGGAAATAGAGTTGAAGCACTACCATGCAGTGCTAGTATTTCATGGTATTTGTAGTCAAGAGACTTTGTAAAGCAATAATATCTTAAATAATTGATTTATGCTGGCAAACTGTAAATTTGTTAGCTCTCAAATAAACAATTGAGAGTTCAAACTGCAACATTTTAGAAAAATGTTATCATAAAAATACCATATCACATTGATTAAATTGAGTTTAATATTTAATGTTATTGTAAAATCTTTGCGATATAAAAAATTTACCGTCACCAGGAAGTTATGGAGGCTGGGAAAAAGCAAGAGATTAAATTAGTAATAAGCTAGGAAAGTACAGCATGAAAAAGCAGTGCTGAAAACTGATATCAGAAATCGGTATACAGATATACTTAATATGTGAAATATTTGAAGTCCTTTTCTATAGTTATGTGTATCATGTCTATATACTATAATATTATATTGTTTAATAGGTTAGCATTTCTATTTAATTTACCGCAAAAGTCAGTATTGAAACTTAAATTTTATAACTATTCCCTTTAATCTTTTATTGGAGACTATATATACCTGATAACTATAAGTACGGGTATAACTATAACTGATTAGTAAAAGTACATAACTATAACTATAACTATAAATGATTAGTAGAAGTACTTACCAATAACTATAACTATACTTCCTTGAGATCGCATTTTGCCTCCAACCACCAAAACAGACAGATTGAAAATGAAGTCAGTCTATAGTTGCACACACCTACTCCTTCTCAGCAACTAGCTGTATGTTAGAGTGTCACCTCTACTTTGCTATAGTATCAGTTCAGCAAACCGTGACTTACACAGCATATGCTGGTATCTGATGATAATACCAGCACCAGTTCTCTATAAACAATCACACTGTCACTGATAACAGAAATTGGTATAGGCTACAGATATATAATATGTAAAATAATATTTGAGGTCATTTTCTATAGTTAAGTAAGTGTACTAAGTCTATGTACTATATATTATATAATATGTCAGCATTTCTATTTAATTTACAGCAAAAATCTGTATTAATGAAACGCAAATTTAATTACTATTCCCTTTAATCTTCCATTGGGGACTACCTGATAACTATAAGTATAACTATAAATGATTATTAACTATAACTATAACTATAAATGATTAGTAGAAGTACTTACCAATAACTATAACTATACTTCCTTGAGATCGCATTTTGCCTCCAACCACCAAAACAGACAGATTGAAAATGAAGTCAGTCTATAGTTGCACACACCTACTCCTTCTCAGCAACTAGCTGTATGTTAGAGTGTCACCTCTACTTTACTATAGTATCAGTTCAGCAAACCGTGACTTACACAGCATATGCTGGTATCTGATGATAATACCAGCACCAGTTCTCTATAAACAATCACACTGTCACTGTAACAGAAGCTGTAAACAAAGACTTATACCATAGGAACTCTTTAATTACAAGGTGGTATAGTGAACCACCCGCTTTGTCTGGAGTTACCTGGGCAGTAGTAGCCTGTGCTAGATGTGTGTGTGTTAACTAGGTGTAAAATACGCCATGTTAAGTTGCACGCAGATATACTCGATTTTCAGATGTGTTTTTACACTGGCTATAGTTATAGCATGCTGTGATAAATTATGGCTGTTTGTGATGGAAAATTGTATAAAAAAGCTATTTGAATGTAATGCTCTTTAGCTAGTTTGATTGGTGCTTTACAAACAACATTATACATTATTATCACCAGGACGCACAAGCAGCAATTATCTTCTCTATCCAGTTTTGCATCTTGACCATAAAAAACACAGTCTGGAGATTTTTAAACTATTATGCAAATAACTTCATAGCTTTTACTAAACTTTGTTTCTAAAAAAATTGTTTCAAAACACGGCTCTTTTGTACAATAAATAGTTAATAGTTTAGCTAGAATGTTTGTAAATTTTGCTGCTACACCGGTGCTATATAATTTAAAACAATACTATTAAGACTTTATTATGTTTTATTTAAACTTTATACTTGTGTAAATTGGCGACCAAAAACCTTCAGACAGATGCAAAATACCAAAATTTATCTCTTCACATAAAGTTTTAGTATTTACTAGAATTCGGTATTCATGTTTGTTAACTTCTGTAGGCATTTAATTCATTTCAAAATATATACACTTTATATGTCAGTAATAAACTTCCTTATACAAAGCCACAAATTTTTGTATTATATGCAATAAGAGAGTAAACCACAGCTGCACTTTAAACAAGTCGGTATACTAATGTCAACTACAACTGCTGAAGATAATGGAATATTCATCAGTATATAGTCAAGGTAACACAAATCCTTATTCAAAGCAACTGCAAGCTTATATATTATATTTTAGAGCGACAAAAAATTGCATGTAAACTTTATTTTTTGTAATGACAAGCTTCCACATTGTCAGCATGACACTCGTGTCATCATAAACAGTGTGGTATGTCGTATATATAGTGCATGTAGCATATCATCAAATATGGTGCAGTATTGTCGAACAAAAAACAAAATAATTTTATAATAAATTTAATTTATATATATTTATATTAAATTATTTATTAAAATAAATTTTTACTCAATAATTGATCAAGGGGAGACAATTAATAATTTAAATTTTACTTGATAATTTTGCTTTTAAAATTAGTGTGTGCAATCCAGCAACTGTAGAATAAACAAATGTTTATTTATGGTTTGGTTTGGCAATATTATTCATGTATAAACAATATGTGTGGTTCTATGTGTATTGTGTAATGGTAGCACTCAGGATATACATTTCGTGAGACAAATTTAGGGCCTGCCTCTCTGGAAATGAATGAAACTATGAATTTTGTATATGTTTAGAATATCTATTTGATAATAATATGAAGACAAAAACTATAAGACAAGTAAAATTATTATAATAACCAAACCCAAAAGAAATAAAATAAATATATCCTAGCGATCCTTTGAAATCTTGCTGTGTATAGTATACTGACAACAAAATTGATAAGCCTGTAAAACATGAATTTGGTGTAACTTTAAAGATCAAAGGATTTCCTCAAGCACAACTTATGTAACTCAAATAAATTCCCAATTTCAACAACATTCCTTCAAGTGTGATTTATGTGACTTCAAAATAAATTTCTTAACTCAATGATAGCTTTCCAATTTGTACAAATTATACAGTAACAAAAATAAATATTAATAAAAAGAATCAGTACATCACAAAAAATAGATCAAGTTACTTACAATGAAACTCCTCAGTCCGAAATTAATTAAATTTAATTCAGTCAAATATATTTTAAATTACGTCACAAAATAACTTAACACACTGTGACTTCTCCGATTGTTGACGACTGTTGCTGCCTCTGAGCTGCCTTTTATAGTCGTGGTGTTTTGGATTTCTGAGGTATTATTAGCAACGACTCTAATTCGATTGATCAACCAGGTAAGTTGCTGGTTGACCGGCAGCTTTCAGTTTTGAAGAGAGTAAAGGAATTTGTTGGCTTTGATCATATAAAGATCTTTAAGGATTATAAGTTATACCAACATCATTTCTACCATGTCCCATATTCTGGAATAAATGTTTTTTTATAGCAAGATTATATAATATATAAAAATATGTACTAGTTGTTCACGTGTTGACTTTGTAGATATTAGATTTTTTAAGTGAAGTAAACACCAGATTATATCAAATCTGTATAATTTATTAAGTATATAATTAATATTAAATGTCATCCATATGTTAATATGACTGAATAAATAGCCCAGTTTTATCCATGTTTGTTTACCAATTAATGTTCATGTAAGAAGAAGTTAAAATTACAGATCCCAACACGCGAAGCATGTACGTAGAATTATCCCCATACCACAATTACTTGTATAATATCATATGCATATTATATTTGCATTATTCAAAGAGCTAGAAATCATACGTTTGGTATGTTAAATACATTTCTTGTTTAAAGCAATCTCCATACATGTAGTATCATGCCTAGCTCATTTGTATATTTCAATTTCAGCTGTACTCAAGTAACAAGTCCATTGCTTTCAGAATATTATGTATTCCACATTCTTTCTTGAATTTTGTAGATACAGTGTAGTCTACATACCGTGACGGAGCAAATATAATAATTTATAATTACGTCAACCTGTCACAGCAGTCATCTCACTGAAAGTCTCAAGGAGGCAGGCAAACCTCAGCACCAGCAGAACCACATTTCAGCAAGTTGGTGGAATATCTTAAAGGTATAACTTGTGAAATACAGAAGTAAGAATTAAACATAAAAAGGAACGAAGGCCTCATACATCTATAATTATTTACTGTTTCAAGAACAGCATATTTTCCAAGAACTCTGACTTTTTGGGAATTAAATTATAGTTTGCCACCACTATATCAGATTACATTTACTTGGTAAATTATTTACCACGCATAGCCTACTCAAATTGTTAACTCTACTATAGTCATTACTAGCATATTATTTTCTGTAAATGTATTACATTATTGTACAGTATCTACTCTGCAAAAACACCAAACCCTATGCATTTTCTGATCTGACATTATGTCATCAAATATTGCGCAGTATATCATTACATATGGTGTAGTATGTCATCAAATATTGTGTAGTATGTCATCAAATATTGTGTAGCAAATACAGTTCCTCTAGATTGTATTATTTTTATTTTGATGATGGAACAATATCAAGTGGTGTTTATTGAAAAAAAACAAAGTAAAATATATATAAATATGTTATAATAAATATGATATAATATATGTATATTATATGCCTTATAACTAAATGATTACAAGATAATATCCATGTTTCAAAAAAATATAGGACTTTAGGTAAAAGATTTTTCTGTACCTAGAGTTGAGTGTATCACTATGAATATGTTACAATTCACTATGCAGTCTAAATACTTTGCTAAACGTCACAAATTAGTGACAGAAGAACGGCTGTAGGTTTGTTGTGTAACTCCTAATCTAATCTGTAAGCGAAAACCGATAATTTAGAGAAACTAAAAAATTAAAATGAAATTTTTTTTTCACTTTACTTTCAATATAGAAAAAGTAAAAAGGAATAAAATTGATTTTCTGATTACCAACTGCTGCTATTTGGTAAATTTGATTGCAAGAATATAACTAAATATTAAAAGTAGCCATCTAAAACCCGTCAAATTATAATGCATGTCATATTTACATAAAATAAAAGTTCTGACCTAACTTTTCAAACTAGCAATTCTGTTTCTACTTCTTTTTCACAAGTGGTTTGCTATATATAGAAAGTCTTAGCTATTTATAGCTGATCTAATGACAGAAAGCGGAAGCAGTTCTTGCTGATAGACATGATAGTCAGTGTAGGTGTCATTATAAGTAGCATGACATACCAATATATGTCAAATAAATGTAGGTCATTGTATGTTGAGTTGCTGAGTCACTTTAACTGCATGCTACACGCAAGTGTCGTATGCAACTGAGAACACGTTATTGTTCATAGAGACATTCTTGTCATGGGGACTTAGGTCAGACACCAGACATGTCTCAACACTGCTGCCGGAGGTCCTGGGCAGCAGACACAGTGGAGGTACTGTACTAGCACCTCTTCTGGTCTCGTGAGAGTTTTGTTCACCACATCCTGATTCATTATTGTTTGGCAGGTTTCCATGGTTACTAGAGTCTAGAGTTGAGCTGCAGTCCTCGTTAGCAAGCAAACGCTCAAGTGTTGAGTTGTCTTCTCTTTCATCTACCACACAGCCGTAGCTAGGTGGACCAGATAAGTTTGTATTATTTAGTGAATTCTTATTAGCTGCGTGAGCATAGTTTTTTCTTTTTGTAAACTTTGGGAGATTCTGTCTCTCTGCAGATAGTTCTGTATTCTGGTGATGGAGGGAATCCACAACCTCTGTCTGTGAAACAAAACTACATAGTTATTGCAACATTTCTCCACACAAAAAAAACAGCATACTTTATTCAATTCCATAAGGCAAGACCTAGACTATAAGAAGAATTAATGTATGGTTCTATGTGACAAATTTCTAATCGTGTACATCTGCAAGCTGTTGGCATAAGAAGTGTTGTTTAGCCACAATGTTGTCATAAAATTATGAAACTGTTAAAAATTGCTTTCTCAGTAATTTATCTAAATGCTTTTTTGGACACAAACTCAAAAATTTAAAAGAACGTTCCTTGTTTTTTGGTTTAAAGCAGTTATTCACCAGCAGCAATGTTTTCACATTTTCAAGAAGTTCTTACTATACTCTGCTGTACTGTAAAACTCCTACTATACTCTGCTGTACTGTAAAATTCCTACTATACTCTGCTGTACCATAAAACTCCTACTATACTCTACTGTACTGTAAAATGGCAAGTAGACTGGATTATATTGTAAGATCCAAGTTTGGTTACCAGATGTAAACCAACCTGGGCAGAAGGTGTTACAAATTCAGACGTCACTTTGCCATGATCTGTAGAGCATGATTGCTGTGAGGCAGCATATCTTTCTGTAATTTCTCTGTACATTGGATTGTAGACATCAATGTCCACAGTTTTACTAGAGTTCACTGCAGAGCTCTTCTGCCTTCCAAAATCTTTTTTCGCCAAATAGGGCCGCTCCAGAGTTTCCAAATGCTGTAAAAGGACTAATATGATATAACTGATCTAACACATGATGTAATGCTGTAATAGGGTTAATATGATATAACTGATCTAACACATGATGTAATGCTGTAACAGGGCTAAAATATAACTCATCTAGCATGTGACAAATAAATTGACAAAGCATTATATAACAGTTCATAGCAGTGAAACTGTAAAAAGTTTCACCTAATTAAGTTCACAAAATTACAAGCCCAGCAATATAATTATTGGAATATGTAAAATAACAATGTAGAATGAAAATGGCAGCCCAAGTCGATTGCTTTGTACTCAAAATACAGAAACTAGAAGGAACTACTTCTTTGCCAATATCAAGACTGCAGGTCAATTGCTGACTGAAAGGTCACGGAGAATTGTCTTACCTCCACCAGTGACTTGTCCATTTTCTCGCTCATCATCTCAGCCAAGGTGACAAAGCTGGGTCTCTTCATTGGATCCGCATTCCAGCATTTGCAGAGAACGTTCTTATATCTGCAATCAGCAGCTAGCGGTAGTTAGGACTAACAAAATGGTGGATATATTTGAGTTATTAAAACAAGACACATTGCACACCAGGCTAAACCCATTTACAGAGTTAAAGCAAAACACACTCACATTGTCATAGGGCACAAGGAAGGTCTACTCATTCTGTACCCATCTAGTAATCGTTTAATAAATGCGTCATCTATTTCCCAGCCAGGATACGGTGTAGCAGCTAGAGAAAATAACTCCCACACTGTGACTCCATAAGCCCACACATCTGTTCTTACATTAAACACTTTGTGTGTTAGAGACTCTAGTGCCATCCATTTTATCGGTAGTGGACCCTACATATAAAGGGCAGCAATTATTCTATTACTTTGTAGAGTAGAGTAGTGAACAAGTAGAGTAGTGAACACTACATAATAAAGGGCAGCAACCAGTCTATTACTTTGTAGAGTAGAGTAGTGAACACTACATAGTAAAGGACAGTTAAGAGCAAATTGCAAATATATATTGAAAATACATCAGTCAGTGAATGAAATTTATATAATACTGTAAAAGCATCAGTACAATAATATTATTTCTCTATTAAAAATGTTGAAAGTAGAATTTTCTTTATTAAACTTAAGATAAAGTCACTGTGACTATTTATATTTGTATGCAAAACTCGTGTCTGCATGAGTAAGGTAACACAATTTCAAAATACATGGTATACAGCATAATATAAGGCATGCACGGGTTTTTAGATTACATAATATATACTATAATTATGTAATGTAAAAACTACAACTTACAGAAACTTTCTAATGCCACTAGCCCTTGAAATGCTAGTTTACCAACCTTCTATTATATGCAGGTGTATCAGTGGTTAAAGCTTTGGCTTACTAGTAATTAATAGTGATAACCATAATATATGAGTTTAATGAATCGAAACCACTTTTTCTTTAATAAATATATGGTTTTATAAGCAAATAGCTTTTTGTGTAGGAGTTATCTTTCCTCCAAAGACAATTGATTTTATTGACAGACCTGTGATTGTTTATGATATTCCTGATATTTATAGACATTCTTTGACAATCCAAAGTCACAGATCTTAACAATATTGTTGTCAGCTAAGAGCACATTTCTGGCAGCCAAATCTCTGTGGATATACTACAATACACAGCAGTAAATAGAACAAAGACTAATCTACAATACCAGTACTATAGCCCCACGCTAAAAGCTTCCGTGAAGGTACTACAAGAATTCATTTAAGTCGCTTATTCAGGCAAACCAAAAATACAGTTTTAAAAATTTCTACAAAATTTCGTTTAAAACGCGTCTAAAAATTTTACATAGGTAGGAAACTCATGTATTATTTATTGAACTATATACTGAGCATTCATATCTGATTTAAAATCGGAAGTGTTTTGCTGTTTCAAGTTAATCATATTGAATTCAGTTGAAAAGTTATTTGGTTTGTAGAACTCACATTGATACTAGCCAAATACTCCATCCCTCTTGCTATTTGGTAAGACCAACTAAATAAATCAGCAATTGTGATTGGTTGGAATGTTGATACGCTTTCGTTGATGTAGTTTTTTTCTCCTGCAAACAGTTAGCATTACGGTGTTGATTCAACCAGATATGTACACAAACACACGAATCCGCGACATTTCACAAATGACAATTCAAAAACACCTATTTCGAAAAAGACAATTCCCAAATTGACAATTCTCAAATTGACAATTAATAAATTGACTTTTAGAAAAAAGACATTTCTAAAAATGACATTTCACAAATGATACGGCCCAGTCGGGTGTGAGCTCGACCGGGTCGAGAATAAGTTAATATAAACTTGGGCAATTGCAGATTAGGACTGCTTGGTAGCTAACATTACTTCCGTGATAGCCTAACTCATACGGGTTTATATTTGTTGCTGAAAGCTTTAAATCTTGTCAAGTTCAAGTTGAAATAATTACTACTTATTTACTTTTACTTTTATACTTGTATTATTGCGTGATGTTACTATGTACATTATATGTTATTTAATTTTATTAACCGTATTCCATTTTCTTCTTACTTTTCAGTTTTAACTTATGAAATGTTAGCTACCAAGCAGTCCTAATCTGCAATTGCCCAAGTTTATATTAACTTATTCTCGACCCGGTCGAGCTCACACCCGACTGGGCCGTATCATTTGTGAAATGTCATTTTAGAAATGTCTTTTTTCTAAAAGTCAATTTATTATTTTTCAATTTGGGAATTGTCAATTTGGGAATTGTCTTTTTCGAAATAGGTGTTTTTGAATTGACATTTGTGAAATGTCGTGTCACCCAAACACACGCACGCACACACGCACGCACACACGCACGCACACACACACACGCACGCACACACACACACGCACGCACGCACGCACGCACGCACACACACACACACACGCACACACACACACACGCACGCACACACACACACGCACGCACACACACACGCACAGAACTAGACTGTGTAAATTTTCTTAACGGGAAAATAAATTAAATAGTTCTCTCGTGTCTTTCATGTTTACAACAATATTAGGTACCTGATGTTTGTATCACAGATCTTTTAAATTTTGCTTCAGATGATTGCAGAGAGGAGACAAATCTACTTTTGTTCTCTAACAAGTAAGACCTCAAATTTCCATACTCACAGTATTCCACTATGACTAGAAGTTGTCCTACAACACCAAGAGACAGTTTCAAGCTATAATTAGTATATAGCTAGAACTTGCACTAGGAGATGCAACTGACAGCAGGTGAAAACATAGCGAGCTAATAATCAATCACCATGCTGACGACAGGTATTTATACTAAGCAAAGTAGTTCTGTGCCCATATCTAGTGCATATTTACCTTTATTCATATTCATATCTAGTGCATACTTACCTCTATTCATATCCTTATCTAGTATATACTTACCTTTATTCATATCCTTATCTAGTGCATATTTACCTTTATTCATATCCTTAGTGCAGGCACCTAACAGGTTTACTATGTTCAGATGTTGACCAATATGTATGAGAATCTTCAGCTCACTGATCAATGACTTCATTTGCTTTGCATCTTGAGCATCTGCATAATTCATAGAAATAATATTGCAAGGTGGCAGCATAAAATTAGCAAGACTAGAGTAAACTTCAATGTTTTAGTTTTATAGATTCGGAAAAGTAATGCAGCTGAGGCGAGTAAACAGATTCCTAGTTAAAACTAAAGACAACTTGACCACATAGGAACTAGCAGTGGCTGAGAAATCAGTAGTAACACCTATTGAGAAAGTATGCATACATGTCCCTACTGTAGCAGGAAGAAGTAAAGAACTACGGCTAATTTTTGTCAGCGTGCCCACCTTTCACAGTTTTGACTGCAACTGTTGATACAAATCGTCTTCTCTCAATGTTCTTAGCTTCAGCTTTCAAGACCCTACCAAATGCTCCTTGACCTAGCAACGGTCCCAGAGTCAAATCTCTAACAGGAAACTCCCATTTCCTGTCATACGGCAGAGCATCTGTCTGTTCGTCCAGAGGCAAATCCGGGTTGATACTTTCTTTTGACGGTAATAAAAGGATGTGTGGCTAAAATGATTTTAGAATAACTTCACTAAAATAAATTTATAGGTTGTGGATCTTTAGCTGATTTTTTCTCTAGCAATAGGATAATTATTAAACAAATCAACCTAACTCAAAATTCAACTAACCACTTGGTTGTTTGTTATTTAACCCAACAAAATATTACGTCCTAAAGATACCCATAAACAGTAAACCTTCTATGATTCAACGAAAAATAGCTGAGGATCATTATTAATCTTGGGCTAGTGAAAAAAAAACTATTTTCTGCTCATAATTTTAGTAATATTCAAGATCACAGGCTAGATCTGGAATTCCTATGACACGTTCAGCATACCTTCATCACATTCTTTATTACACAAGAATTAGATGGCAACATTCTTACGTAACTGAGTGGTAATGCAGGAGGTACACTGATTAGGTCATAGTAAATATTTACACCCGCATTTTGCTATTACAGATTATATGAGTGCCACATACCACGTACTTTCTTCGGCAGTATTTTCGTACAATGCAGAAACTGACAATGAAAGCTGTCAGGCAGGCGACAAGGATTATTACAATAATGAGAGGTACTTGGTCTGATAGCTTTGAAAATTTGCTTTCGTCTAAAATAAGAATTGTTGCACAATCATTAAACTTGCTTTTCTTCAGCAAAAAAATACTTAAAACGTTTAATTCGCCTCAAAATGTTTTTTAGAATATAAATAATTCGGAGTTACAGATACAGCTTGTTAAATTATTCTACTACTACATTCTTGCTTATGTTTTTTAATAAACATCAATACAGGGTTTCAAAGACTTAAAAGCAACAAGATACAAAAAAATATTATGACTACAATCACCTGTGCAAGAGTGTCATGATTACAATCACCTGTGCAACAGTGTTATGACTACAATCACCTGTGCAAGAGTGTCATGATTACAATCACCTGTGCAAGAGTGTTATGACTACAATCACCTGTGCAAGAGTGTCATGACTACAATCACCTGTGCAAGAGTGTCATGACTACAATCACCTGTGCAAGAGTGTTATGACTACAATCACCTGTGCAAGAGTGTCATGACTACAATCACCTGTGACAATGAGAGTTGAAGAACTCTGAACGTATCCATCAGATCTACCAGAGACTTCTGCTCTACACCAGTATTCTCCTGAATCTGCAGACGTCACTCTTATTAGAGTGAGACTGTAACATTCATAGAGTTCATACAGTCCTTTACATTAGAGAAACTGATAGGGAAAGCAGTTACAAAAGCAGTTCATGAAGTACCGTTGAAAAGCAGTTATTTAAACAGCATAATTATTTCATAACAAAACCTGATTTCTTACGGAAGCTCATCTCACTAAGCATGTTTGAGTCACAGCTGCTCAGAGGTAATTAAATCGACAGCATCTAATAACTTTACCCATCATCCCACAAACAGAGTCAGTTATGGAGACTTACTTTTGTTTGTCTTTGGAGATTAGAGTTGTGCCAGTTTCTTTGAGGAGCTTTCCATCCCTGTACCATGTAATAGTAGGGAGTGGTGTGCCACCCGCCCGACAAATCATTGCATATGTTTGACCGCTGACTATCTCAACGATGCTGTTGAGATGTTTCTGCCAGTATGGATATACAAACTCTACAAACAGAAGTAAGCAAATTATCCTTAGTCTAAAGTATCTTCCAAGTGTCTACATACATTACTGGGCTACTATGCTTTGTACTTCACTTATAAATTTTCAAATAGATTCCAAGACAACACAGTGTTAGTAAAATCACCAGTTCATAAGCTGGTGCAACTTAAAACAACCTATACAACTGCTAGAACTCCTTACATAGTTTGTTTTATTCAGCTACTTTAGAAGAATAAATGTACAACAATCTATAATAAACTGGCTAGATAGAAACTGGGTGAATGCATAAATTAGTTGGAGACTTACTCTGAACATTTAAGGTTACTATCGGCCCTTGTCTACCACCTTTACACCTGCAGGCGTATTTATACCCATTCATATCCAGAGTGACATTGAGAGCTATGCTAAGTTTGTACACCTCATCTTTGCTGTAAATATATTCACGCTATTACAAATACATGCAGACATCAACAGAGTATTGGTAGAATAACAGCGATATGGTTGAAAAGTATTTCATTTACACTCATGTTTTAGGGAATAGACTGCACCCAGCTACATGTATATAAAGGATATATTTTGTGCTAGTCTGGGTCTTTAGGTCTGAACTCTATATCAGTTTATTTTTAGTTCAAACCGCTCTCAGACCAGACAACCAAAGTCAACTTCTGTTTGTTGAACTTTGATATCTCAAACTTGATCAAACATTGTATGTATGCAAAAAGTGCAGCAACAACTGATTTAGAATACATCTATTTTACTCCATAATAAAAGTCAGTCATAGTAATAGTGCAGCAATTTCTTTCACTTATATTTAAAAGGTCACATAACATTAAGCAAAAGGGCAGACATTTCTTGCAGGGATGCTCAAATGACACATTGCAAAGCCTCAAAGAATCTGACATACTAACACCATGTACTTTCATGGGCACACTTACGAATCCCAGTGAAGAATATTAGGGGAGCTCTTAGTATACACTTCATCACTTGACCTGATTATCTGAATCTTATTTTTAGTGCAAGAGAATTTTGACACAAAACAAGGTAAGACAATCACGTCATTTTCCACTAGTTGAGATGCTTGCTTAGTTGTTGTAACAGGAAACCCCACGCCACTGAACTCTTCTGGCAGATCTGCAAGCAATGAACTGGAAATTTTGTCATGCCTATGAAACATTATTTACTGAAAGTTGTAAACTCTAAAAATATTCTTTATTTTAGAAATGAAAAAATAGTTTACTCATAAAATTCAGGAAAGCAAAAAGCTTCAGCAATGAAGAAACATTGTTTTGTTTGGTTACGAAGTTTTCTCACAAGCATAACCAAAATGGTGGCAGGACAGTATTACCTGATATGCCCACTCGTAGGACACGGTTGACTTGGCTCACAATATTGCTACCAGCGCATTTCAACCACCCTGACTTTTGTGTGGTTAGCCTCAGAATCTTGCTGTTTTCAGTCACGCTATGAATGTATGGCTGATTCTTGTGAGTATTCAAAGTTTCCCTGAAATATTTGTAGACTGAGAGTAAACACTTCTTTTGATAAAAGTGGGAGAAGTTGCAGCCTCACCTCTTTGAGATAGCTTGCTAGTTTTTGGTAAATAGTGAGGAAACTGTACACAAAGTTTTCTGTCAGTAAAAGCACGAGTTTAGTGTGTGAGCACTTCATTACTAAACTATGCCTCGCATATATCTGATCTCTAATAAAAACTTGAAATTGCAAGAACTCGTATCTCATATTCAGCTTACCCAAGCTCACTTGGTAATAAACTCCATAAGCTTTCATTTATAGCGCAGAGTGTCCGGTAGTTACAATCCTGCCAGTACCAAGTAATGTCTGGCTGGGGTGAGCCCTCAGTAGATTCACATGTTGTGGTAAGAACTTGACTAGGTTGAAAGTACACCGTCTGGCCTGAGGAACTCACAGGGATGGTGTGGTTGTGGTAAGAGTAGAGCAAGCTAAGTTTAGGAGCAACTGGAAGAGCAATTATACCATTCAAGTTACTTATGTTGTTTATACTTTGCTAATACTTTTCGTTGATTAAAACTTTACTTAAAATACAGCATATTTGACATAAGATGAAAAAAAATGTACAAATAAAACATTATAGGCTTGGAGAGAACATTGTGAAAATAAAACTATTTTATATTAGTTCCGAAATATTCCTATATATCATTTGAAAAATTAAACAAATTATTGAATAAGATCACTTACTGTTTACTTGAACAAAAAAATCTAGACTAAGGTCTTCTGAGCCCAAAGAGGCTGTCAAATGGTACGCCCCTTGATCCGTAACGCTAGGGTTATATATGACTAGCTTCGCATCAAACCATGTGTCGTCTGCTTGTTTGGTAGACCTAAAAATAGTTAAGCGAAGTTTGGCTACTAGAAAAAATTACATAAGAATGAGTAGTAATTTGTACAATATCATAACTATAGTTTCAGTTCTTGGAAACGATTAAAAATCCAAGATGGAGTCATTAAAAGCTAAACTAGTAAAAGTAAATTGGCAAGTAAGCTAAATTATCATCCTAATAAGTTTTAATCTAGAAGAATGTTACAGACAGACACGCTGTTAGGAAGACTATGACTGTTGGTGCAATATTGTGGAGTATAAATACAGCAACACTCAATCACATTGTTTACTACATATGTTTAAAAATAACACGTTGCTACACATTGAAAGACTATAACTATGCAGTATATACCTCTCATATAGTTTAAGTACATTAGTCTTTTATAATGGCACAAAATCCTATTTTTTGCAGGAAACCAAGTTAGTTAAATCTCTTCAACATGCAATAAATGATCAATTTAAATCTCCAATTCCAAGTGGGTTTTCTTTTTCTACATTTTATTGGCTTGTAGCGTATTCAGCGGTTTTGACTCATCCTGCCACTAATGACTTTTTGATTTATGTAATTACTCAACGTTACATGAATACTCCCTACTCACATGTTATATTTGCCATCAGCTTGTAAATCCCCAGATCTAAAACTCCACCTGATGTTTGGTCGTCTCAAAGATTCAACTTTAGCTGTGAGAGTGAGAGACTCATCTGAGTTAACTCCAACTAGAGTTGTCTCCACTGTAGCTAAACTTATTAGCTGTCTGTCTGTTAGATAAAGCAGGCTACGACTATGTTTCTTACACAAAGTGCACAAGGTCTTTACACAATAGAAATCAAGATGATGCAATATAAAAACAACACATTTTTAACATTTAACAAGTAATAAAAAAGCCTATTGTAAGAAAATCTAAAAAAATGTGCAGTTCAGACTGTTAAAATCTAAAAATTGAAAAGAAATAAAAATGGTGCATGTTTTTGGCATTTTAAGTAATTCTGATAGCAATTTTGCTAATTAAATAATGTTCACTACAGAGAACTTACACTTTGTAGGTTCAGTAATAATATTTAGCTAAATCAGCTTTATATTTTACATCCTAAAAGATTTTACAGTATCTTTAGGTTTCAACGAAATCAGCACTTCATTTCATGGCAATTTCCCCCTGCAAGCTTACCTACTACATGTATTTCCAGGGCGTCTTGCCTTCTGTACGCTGTATCTTGATATATCTTATATGAACACGTATACAGCCCACTGTCATTGAGTTGGAGGTCTCGGATTGTGATGCTAGACGTCACATTGGTTGGAGAGACTTTAGTCAATGGCGTCATTGTGATTCGCCCTTTGGTCTTCAACTTGACAAATATAGAGTAAATGTGTACTATCATGTGTTTAAAGCATTTCCATGGCTAAAAAGTTTTAGGCATTTAACTATATTTATGCATGTTGAACTATCTAATGGAAAATGACAAATTGTTAAAACAAGTGTAAATGCACTAGCTAAAAAAATTACAGGCACGTTTAAAAAAGTGTAAAATTCTTAATTTTTGTTATAAAAAAAAATTGAAATTTCAATTGACTATTTAGTGAATGGTAAATTGATATCTGATGAACTATTTTTATATTTGAAATAGGATAATTGTTTAGTAACAATTTTAGACACATTCCTTTCCTACCTTATCACAGCCGAGATCATCAATGACATCATAGGAGCAGTTGGATGCCGGATATTTGTACACAACAGATTCAATGTCATCAAACAGGATGTAACACACTATAGTGAGGTCTTCACCAACCAAATAGTGAGTTCGTTGAGTTGTGGGACTTAGTATTGGGTGTGGTAGTGCAGCTAACAAATATGTAACATGATGGTAGCAAACCACACTTGAGTTGAAGTAACATAAAAATGATTCATGAAAATTACTTTAAATAATGTGAAATGTCATTTCTAAATTGGAAAAATGTTAATTTTTGCTAAACATTGTATTCAATAAACAATTATTACAGGAAAGCTTTTCAAAAACCTACCTAAATCTACGATATAGAGGAAGTAGTTTTCTGACACTGTATCCCCTCCATTTATATACTGACACGTGTAAAATGAATTATCGGAAGGTATTTGAAGCAGCTTTACCCCTTCTCGGTTGTCAAAGATGTAGTCTACACCCTGTATATTAAAACTTGTATGTTATACAGGTCAGACTGTATGAGACATATTGTTATTATGCAATAACATGATTAGCTCACCTTCCATATACTCAGTTATGATAACTGTCATTAGTAATGCAATCTATTATGAATTGACTACAGTAACACAGTAGAGTACCAAATTGAAATAAAATTAGATATTTTAAATAATGAATACTAGTAATCTATTTTCAAACAGCAGATGAGATAGTGATACATATTATTACTAGAACAGTTATACGTAATATGTTGGTATAAACAAATCACTTTAGTGGTAAAGTAACATGTAGCCAGAACAACAAACATGTGAATAATGGTAAATGTTTCACCTTGACTAGTTCTGTTAGCTGGTCAGTCTGGTCTGGACCAAGTATGAGTGTAACTTCAGTGCTCGAGTTAGTAGGTAGGCAAGGAAAATATGCACCAAAAAACAACTTGTAGAATAGCAAGTACTTTAGAGGGACAAACATATCTAATGAGTCAGCTGCAAAATATCAAAGACAGCCATCATTAATCAGCACGCTGTTGTATTTCTACTGGTTTAAGATTTCAATTTAAATTTTAGTGATGCCTAGACAGAGCACAGGTTCATTTAGTTCATTTAGTTTTTCCAGGAGTTTAGTAAAATCTTCTAAACAAATTTCATCAACATAGCTGATGAAGTTAGAAATACAGAAGTCACGTTGATAATGAAATATGAAAAAATTGTTAGTATGTTTGCAATCAACTGGTAGCAAGTAGTAAAGTAGACGCTAATGACTCTGAAGTTTACTTACGGCTATTTACAAAGATATACAGAGATGAATTTTGGGTGCTGTCCACGTCAGCAAGTTCAACTGTAGTGTTTCCATTATTGCTGCCACTGTCAATGCTGCCATTGTTGAAGCACACTAGCCATCCTGTGTCACTTGATTGCAAATCACTCAGCGTCCACACATTAGCAGATGAGTTGTGCACAAACCGACCACCACTAAACCTTTCATTCTAAAATGTAGGAAACAAAGATTTAATAATAATAATTTTCTAACAAAATGTTTGGTTTAATTATTGCCTACTGTAGGAATAGCATCTAGGATTGTGCTGTTTAAAAGTAAAAATATTACTTTAAAATACTGGGATTCTATTGGCCAACAGATAAAAAACCGTTTTCAGATGCAGTAATGAATAAATTTCTTCAATCAACTTTGTTTCAGGGTGTTTTAGAATGCAGACTTTTCTTTGTTTCTCCATTACTACACCTACCTTTCCCCAAACTTAAAACCCCTAAACTAAAATCACATTTTATCCCCAACTACTATTGCTGCTTATAGAATAATTCCTTTTGCAAAAATATTGGCTTTTTATGAGCTACAATAGCTTTGAGGGTTTAGTCCTGAATTAGCGTCATTCAAAAGGGGGCAACTTCATTTACTATCTATATTTTTTGTTCATCACAAAGAAGAAGACAGCCTTTTATTAGTCAACATTTTAAAGTCAAGAAAAAGGAGCCAAAACAAAGAAAAACTAAATGCCCTATTTTATTTTATTTATATTTCAAAGAGCTGTGTTGATGAAAATGTATATTACACATCCGTTATCCAATAAGAAAGAACCCGTGTGAGTTAGAGCTTGCCAATTAACAAAAGGGCTTAAAATCAAATTTGCATGAAGTCAGATGGTGTGATTGGTTGCTACCTCAGCCCATCGGTGAGTCTCATAGGTCAAGGTCTGTGAAGATTTCTCACACTCCACCGTTATTGTAGACCCAACTGGTAGATCCCAGGATGTGGTTATATTAGTAGATTGTGACTTCATGGAGGGTAGTTTTATCCTCACTATCCTCACAGCTTCATAGCAGCCAATCAGAGTGAGGATTACATAAACTACAACCAATCAACATAAGAGTAGTAATTAATACAATTTCTTATAGAGAGTAGCTAATAGAAAAGCATCTCACTTAATGGGAAGCAATTATCACTAATCGTAGTGTACGACAATTTCCCAGCCTATTTCTCAAAAACCAGTTGAAATGCATAAAATATGATTGAAAAACTTCTATTTATGTTGTAAAATTCTCATAGTTAATATTTTATTAAGTGAAGTTAAATTACTGTAAGTAAAAGCTTCAAATAGCTGAAGTATTTAGCATACTTGTCTATAGAAAGCTTAGCTGGTACTTCATTTAGTTCAAGCAATTTATTTAGACATTTTATAGACTTGTGCCTATAGCTATATACAGTTTGTACCAACAGCCAGGTGTATTTTATGTTGTTATCTTAGAGAATGGTATTCCTAACATCATGTGAAGTGTTTATAACAGTACCTCTAAACTCAGAATAATTTGAAACAATAAATATTATTCCAGCACACTTAGGTTATTCAACCCATCAAGTCTGGTTGTTTAAATAACTTTGGCAAAGACTTAATGACAGTTTCTGAATTTTGTTGATATTATAGCTTTTCAAATATTTATTAATAGATTGATTAATTGATAAGTAAGTTGGGTGATTGTTATGAGGTATTGAGTGCAGCTTTAAATAAAGTACATTGTAGCATTTCTAAACCCGATATATATAAGTTTTGGATGTAAACCAATAGTATTTCCATAAACCTTTGTAGCCAGTCATATGACAAGAAGTTATGTGATGTTTGCATTAGGCCATAGGGTCTTGGCATCACGCACTGTTTTTTATTTTTCAACTCTGCATTTTCTTTGCTTTAAAATGAATATAAGAAAACGTAGATAAACAAGCCTAATTCAAGAAACCGAATGGCTGGCAGCATAATAGAACCTGTTTGACACTGGTCACTTTTTGCACCACCTTTGCTCTAACTCTAGCTAAAACTTCCTCTTGTAACAGGCAATACTGGATAATTATATTATCATTAGTTATATTAAAATACACAGCTAGGTAACTGGGTAACAGCAACACAAATGATCTCTAGTTTTTTGCAGTGAGTAAAGATACTTGTGTATAGGAAAGCTTTTCGGTTTGCCAATTGCCAATTGCTAGTTGCAAGTTGCTAGTTGTTAGTTAATTGCTAGTTGCTAGCTGCTAGTTGCCAGTTGCCAATTGCTAATTGCCAGTTGCTAGCTTTTAGTTACTAATTGCTATTTGCCAATTGCTAGGTGCCATTTGCTAGTGCTATAAATTAAAATATTTACTAAATTTCACTGTTTGTGACTCGTTTGAATTTAAAATGCTTGAAGATGACTTGAAGCATGCAACACCCGTTTCTCAGCACATATTTATTTTAAATTTAGCTGGATAAATTATATACCTACAATAGATTTCCTGTGATACTTCAACTACAATGTACGCATTTACTCAAGTAATTAAAAGACATTGCTTCAAATCTGTTCGAAAGCATGTTTTCATTATGTATCAATGCGGAAGTAATCCAGTTTGTTTTACTAAATACTATATACTTGACTCAATAGCTACTTAGAAATAGCATTACAAGCTTTTCTAACTGCTATTATGTGTTCGGTTTTAATTTACAAAAACATGAAACATTAGGCTACAAATTTTAGATAAATTTAATAAAAAGCCTTATATATTTTCCGACCATTCAGCCGAGATAGTTGTTAACTTTATTTAAATATTGACTCTTGGGGGGGGGGGGGGGGAGAAACTACAAGAGACCAAGAAAATATTCAACCATATTTTATTAAAACTAACCAAATATGTTCATAATAAAGCTAGCTATGATTGAACTTGTCTCCTAAAGTAACAAATGAGTCATTGTAGTTTCCCCACACAACCAAAGCTCTGATTTATGCTTTAACTCATCTTTAAATGACATTCATTGGTTAAAAAAATCCAATAAAAGTTTTTAGCACACAGTCAAACTAAAAGCATGTTTGAACACTTTACACTTCAACTCCTGTTGTTGGTCGAATTAATCACAACAAAACCAGCAATTAGGTAGAGTATTTGGCGATTTCACATCTGCCACTGCCACTCAAGGCATGCCCATGTGGTACGTGAAGGCTGGGCTATTTGAAAATGTGGCTAATATATTTTGAAACCAACTTGTGGTCACCCAACTGGACTCCCTCCCTCACTCCTCCCACTATTACTACAAACCAAGTCACACATGCATCTAATAAATGGACTTATTGCAAGTATATGGTTAAGCATTATAAAGGCATTAATTATGAAATTTCAGTTTAAGTTGCTTTTATGTACACTTATTGGTTATACTTTGGGGACCATTATCTTGCAATGGTAAAAATGACACAAGTGGCAAAGTAATTGAAATTAGCACTTTTCAATATTAGTGTTCGGATGAAAAGTTTAAATTTCAAGTGGGACGGCTGAATTTGGAGTTTGGAAAAATTTAACATCAGTATGCCATTATTACCTACTTATCCATTTGTGCCATTATTACCTGTGCCATTTTTATCTAAAATCGGTTAAAACCATTGAACTATAATCCTTATAGTTTCAGTTCAGTGGTTAAAACAGTATGGTTATGGTTGCAAGTACAGCTATACAGTTGCAGTTACAGTAAAAGTAAGCGCCATAAATTGAAGCAGAAGTTGTTCCACTCAGTTGGCGATAAAATGAAAACAACTTTTAGACAAACTCAGAAGAAAAATCTCAGTATAACAAGTGTTGGGGAAACAGTATATGTTAGTGGGAACCCTCTGTAACTTTAGTCATCAGCAAGCAAAGCTCAGTCAATGTAGCTTACCAAACCACTAAACGAACTAAAACATGTATATTTGAGCTTTATCCTTCCATTTATTCATATTATTTCTATAAGTTAACAGAACTTACCAGTGCAGAGATAAAGCACCTTCATCTTTAGTGAGTTGAATTTCTGCTCTGTGATTATTTCCCCAGATGTTAGTACATGAAGTTTTATCATTCAGACGTGCACTAGATTTGGTAAAGAGAAGTGGTGACAAAACTTGTGTCTATGTGTACGTTGCTATTATCAGCTGCGTTGTAAAATGGAAAACATGCTGGGGACTGACTGAATCACATGCTAAAGTCAATGCTATGCTGGTAGTGTCAGGTGTTGAGTTTGAGACTTTGACTGTAATGTTGATGAGGTTTAGAGGTTGACTGTACTTACGAAATCAAGTCGTGCACGCGCAGCTACTGTTGGTCTTCTATTCGGACTATCACTATTCTCTAATGTCAATAAATGAAGCAATTTAGAATTAGATTTGTAGGACAATGCTACACTTTAAAAGTATTCAAAACAATAATCAACAATTGTATGAAAAATGCATCCAACATCGAAAACTGCATGTTACCAATAATGAGATTTTTATTGGTTGTAAATTGAATTAAAAGTAGTTAATTATTGAGAAGCTTTGTTATTGCGTAATAAGAGGTGAGCAGTTACTTGGCTAGACAGGTAAAAAGTTTGCTGAGTATTTTTGGTTTGCTAACACTGAATAAAGAATAATAAAGAAGATAATAATGACAACAAGAAATAATTGCTCTCTCCTGCACTGCACTGCAAAACTGTGCTTACTTTTCCCAAATTGATGATTATGAAAGACTATTCTAAAAACATAACATCAAAGCCAAAGCATTAAGGTGGTGGTACACACGTTTAACAGATCATAAGTAAACAGTCACCAGTGTATGTAATGTGCTACTCTAATTCTAACTCTTAGGGAATACATCAGCTGGCATTTCCCCAAAACATCTGCTCCGAAAGCTAACAAATAAAAAGTTACAGTAACAATAATATGATGGTAGAGCATAAGGTTTTAGTACCTGCTGTGTATTAAGTAGCAGAACCCTAGTTTGCACTCATACAAAGCCCTTGTGTTGATAGTATGCTATAATATATGTTTATAAATAATATTGTAAAGGAAGACAAACATTGATACAAGCAGTGAGAGTTTCCCACTCTACATTTATATTCTTTCTTTTCTACTGCTGCTTGCCAATGGATCATACATATGGAGTATATCATCATCATGGCAGCAACAGCAATATTATAGCAAATTTCTCCAGTTACAGTGTAAATGTGTCTAGAAATATATGAGTGTTAAGCATCAGTTGCTGATACATTGTTAGCATAGAGGTAGTGGTGAAGCAGTAAAAAAATGCAGATATAAATAGATTGGGAGCTCGTATTGAAGGTATTATTGGAACAAAACAAATTTGAAGTTTTTGCAACACAGTAAAAACTCACCAAACTAAGACACTAAACAGTTGCAAATTAAAATTAGAAATAATTTTTTGAATGATGAAATTCAATGACAGGCAGCCAAAACATGTCGGAATAAATTGGTACAGAGTCATGAGACAAGCATGCTGTAAACACATTTGTGATAATGTAATACTAAGGTTACACAGCAAAGCTACATAGCTTGATATTATATATAGAAATTCTTAGAATATGAGGAAACAGGTAAATAAAATCCTAAAGAAGAAGGTTGAGATATCATAACTAAACCAAGAGTTGGTACCAGTACATTACTAACTGGTGACCAGTGGGACGAATGCAGCAACATCGAATAAGTTATGTCGCATGACCCAAACTCTATAAGAGACAGCTATACACCGTTGGGTTTTGTGTCATGTGGAAAAGGATAATCACCTATATGCAACATATTGGCCAGTAAACATCATGCAATATTGCAATCAGTGAATACTACATTTCAGCAAAAACATCTGCATGATGACAGATGATATTGCTTAAAATAAGTAAGTATAACAGAGATAAGTAAGTATAGCAGGGAACAAAAGAGAGAGAAGATAATTCCTTGTTGGTATCAACCTTGATGTCCCAGAATGAGTTTAAAAAGGAAGCAGGGTGTCTGTGACGTTGGGAAGCAACTCCCAAGAGCCGTGTATACTCTATACATATATATGCTGGGAAATCATAACATATTTACATAGAAAAGACAACTACTAGGTTGTGGTATATGCAGTTATTACATATAGTATAATGATATAGAGCTAAAAACAGGTGATAACGGTAGTCTTTCTACATACATCTGATAACAATGCAATCTGTTATTAGGAGGTTTTAGGCCTACTACTTTGAAACAGAGAAAAAAGTTCCAGGGACACAAAATTAGACAATTTAAACAAAAGCTGATTAACTAAAGTCATTGCTTTATTTAAAAAAATAATCATTTAATAAAATACTAATAAATAGCATTGAAATTATAGTAATTAGCATTTGCAAGTGCAAAGACATCTTTAATTAAAAAAACTGTTCACGCATCAGTTTGTTGAATATTGTTATACTGAATTGGAAACTTGCCAGGTGGCTGAGCGAATAATTAATGTGCAATGAGAACATTTGGCTTTATGTTCAGCTGATTTACTAGCACCTGCTGAAGCCTGCCAACTTGTGTTAGTATAGCTTGTACCAGCAGGTCATAGCACTCAGTGTCACTCTATTTTTATCAGCTTCAGTCACGATCTCACCCCCTACCGCCTGCGGAAGACTCATAAGAAGAAAGTGAAGAGAGATGGGACAACAGGGCCGATGCCAGAAGTTGCTGGTAGTGTTGGTGTGTTTCCTTTGGAAATGGCTCCAAACACAGGAAGTTGTGCTACTAAAGCTAGTTAGTAATAGCACAGTAACATAATGTATGCTATTTTGGTACAAGCTAAAGTTAGGTAACATTGTGGGGATAACTTCTAGTTTTTCAAATATATAGCTTTTAAAATATTGCAACAATAAATTAACGTGTTTATTATTTATCATTTTTAACATGAGTCCTCAGTTAATGGAAGCATAGATCTAGCAGGCCTCTATAAACCCAGTTTTCACATGTCAGAATTTCTTAGCACAGCTCAGCATATTTTCAGGAAATACCTTTTGGTCTGCAAGCTGATAAAATATAACTACTTCTCGTCATCATCTGGTCAGAATAACTTTCAAACCAAATTATTTTATTCTTTATCCATAATGGTAAGAAATAGTTATCCAGGGCAGCTGTAAAGTGACTTAGAGATTGACTGCTGATCTCACAGAAATAGTATATGAACAAAAAAATGAAATGAAAAGACATAGAAGAGCTAAAAGTACAAAAGGAGTTTTTAATTGAAACCAGTGAAGGGTGTACACAATTAGTGCCTGAAACTATTGACATAAAAATATCTAAAAAAGATTCATAGCGAAGACAGAACTGAGTACCTACTCAGCAATAAATTCTGTAAATTAATTAACTATGATCCCTACCAGTAGTTTATACTTAAATAAATAAATTTATTCAACCCATGAAAGCATCATGTCAATTTCAGAATAGCAATCATTATGCAACTTCTAAAGTCATTGACTAAAAAGTTCAATAAACAAATCAGGCATTATTCCAAACATGAACAAAGACAGGCACACTAAAATGAAATATAATGTATTCTATTTTAGGCAGATCAAATTACAGCAATTATAGAAACCCCTTTGTTTTTAATGTAACAGCTGAAAATTAAGTTAGCAATGCTCAGTGCTATTATACTAGCTTGCCTGATTTCTTGGTGAGAGAGGGGAGCGTGGTTTCTCTTCCAACTGCAAGCACCAAAATTGAATTTACAAAATGCTATTAAGTTTTGTTGAATTTGATACGGATTTTGCAGATGTCGGTAAAACACTTGCGTACTAACACCATTCTTTTATTAGTAAATTATTAAAGGGGCATAACTTCTAGTTGACAAAATACTATTATAGCATCTAAACAACTAATTCTATAGCAAACTACTATAATACCATCAATATATTAGTGCTCACCTAGCTGTAAAATCATGCAAAATTTGAAATTCACATCAATTATCTTTCCTAAAACTACAAAAATAAAGAGGGGGCAACTAGTAAATATACCACAGAAAAGATTTATATATACAGGTCTAGAAACCACCAACTAGCAACACAACCACCAACTAGCAACGCAACCACCAACTAGCAACGCATATTAGGCTTCACTTTTCTGCACCATTTGAACAAACGGGCTGTTTTCTAGCAACAGCCAATAGGTTGCTGAGTTACCTCCCCATGGCTACAAATCATACAATGCTCCAATGCAGAAAGCAGTGTGCTGAGCACTCTCGCAAGCTTGGAGTATTGTGATGACTTTTCTGGCAGCATCTGAACTTGTTATCTTGTTTTTTATTCTTGGAAATCCATCAAACATAAGCAAAACATAATCAATAGAAAAACTTTGCCAACTTCAATAAATTATTGGTAATTATTTTTAAATATAAAGATTAAAATAAATGTTGTGATCAACTGTGATGGAAAAATAGTTTTACAGATAAATAAACTACCAAAATAAAATTATAAGTTGATTTAAAAAAATATCGATTAATACTAGATTACGAAACTAGTGATTTTGAACCAATATATAGTTTATATAAATTAAAACTCTATTTCCCAGCAATAGATTCTAGGTATAGAAAAGATATTACATAAAATATAACTATAATATTGTGACCAGCAAACGTATTATAGATTTTGATTAGTACTCAGTCTTTCCAGTGGAACTTCCTCCCTTGTCCGCCTTCTTCGGTGAATGACACAAACAATGGTTGCTATGACGATGAATATCACTGCCGGAACCAACACTGCAATCATAGCTATCCCCACATCCTTTAACTTGGCTGTCTTGGCTAAATAATTTACAGACAAGTATATACATGATGTTTAAGTCACTGCATTGAGGAATACAGTAGTAGCTTTAAACATAGTTATTAAAGAATAAAGGTCAATGTACATAAGTGATATATAGGTCAATATACATATCGATATATAGGTCAGTGTACATATCAATATATAGGTCAGTGTACATGATACTAATATATAGGTCAGTGTAAATATCAATATATAGGTCAATGTTCATATTAATATATAGGTCAAAGTATGTTATATACTAACCAGCGACAGTGAGAGTAAAGTTATTATAAATAGGGAGACTGCGCCTTGTCGTACCAACACAGCTATAAGAACCCGAGTCTTCAAGTGTAGCCTTGTAGATGGTCAGACTGTAACAGTGTGGAGTGAGTAGAGCAAAAGAAAGGGCAGACAACTTGGACAAACTATGATGGTCAGACTGTAACAGTATGGAGAATATAAAATGTTGATGTAAATCTAAGTCAAAAAGATGAGCCTAGCTTAATCACCTTTGTGTTTTGATTTTCAGTTTCCTAATGTCTTGTTGGCTAAATATAGCATATAGTTATCTTATTGCGTAAGCAAGGGAAAGCAAAAACTAGGTTCAGGTTAGCACGTACTGCTGTACTTACGTGTAAATACACCTACTTTTACTTACCTATGACTATTTTTACCGAGTGACACTGTAATACTTACCTACGATCATTTTTACTAAGTACTACTGCAATACTTACCTATGATTATTTCTACCAAGTAACACTGTAGTACTTACCTATGATTATTTCTACCAAGTACCACTGTATTACTGTCATTCAGTATCCTCTTATTATCTTTATACCACGTGACCTCCGGCAAAGGCTGTCCAACTGCTTGACAGGTGAAAGTTTCCGTATCTCCGACTGTTACATTTATCATTGCATCAGATTTTAGTGCCCAGAAAGGCCTCACGAACTCTACAAGAAGGTAAAATAGATTTATATATATTTGCTATAAAAAGTTAGACGCAACAAGTTAGTAGACTTTAAATGCTGATCTTGCCTGCTGATGGAGGTGTTTTAACTAGCACATTAATGGATCAGATACAAACACCTCAAGAATAAACAGACATCAGCAATACCTATTTAACCCTTTTATTTTTATTTTAAAAACAACTTTACAATTCACACATACCAACTTTATTGGTTGCAAGATTTTAGCATTTGAAAAGATAGCTTTAGTATAACACAGCACCAAAAAGACTGTCTTTTGCTGAACATAAAATTGTAATACATCTTAACAGTCTTGTAAGGCTTTTTATAGTATGCGACCTGAAATGTAACAATTTGCCACCAAAACAAGACAATAACACGAGGTTAGGTTAAAGTTGAGAAAATTTTGTAAATACTTAGCTAATAGGGTGCCAGGAGAATGATTACCTTGTACAGTCAGCATGACATCACTGGTTTTAGAGTTACACCCACACAAATACCGATTTCCTGTCATGTTTCTCGTAATGCCAGTCAGAGTAACACTCAATATGTAGGAGTTGTCATTCCTGTGAAAAATTAAGTAGCTATTTAAAACTTACGCAACTCTTAGAAATTTTCAATATTGTCAAAAATCTCTATAACACACAATCTACAGGAAACAGCACTTACTCTGCCCACAATGCATCAGCATGACCTTGAGTATACCGAACACCACCACTTCCTGTTATGGCCACTTGATTAGCTAAACACTCAAAACGTGCCACATGACAGTGCATGTAGAAGTCATCACCAACAACTAACTGAGATGCAGTCTGAACTGTTTGGGTTGCAAATCCTATACCTTTAGAGCTGGGAGGTAGAGCTGGAATAATAATAATAATATTATTAATACAGTACTATAATACACACCTGACACTATATACTGTACTATAATACACAAGATGAAGGCAATTTCTCCCTGCAAGCCTACCTACTACATGTATTTCCAGAGAGTCTTGCCTTCTGTACTCTGTATCTTGATATATCTTATATGAACACGTATACAGCCCACTGTCATTGAGTTGGAGGTCTCGGATTATGATGCTAGACGTCACATTGGTTGGAGAGACTTTAGTCAATGGCGTCATTGTGATTCGCCCTTTGGTCTTCAACTTGACAAATATAGAGTAAATGTGTACTATCATGTGTTTAAAGCATTTCCGTGGCTAAAAAGTTTTAGGCATAACTACATTTATGCATGTTGAACTATCTAATGAAAAATGACAAATTGTTAAAACAAGTGTAAATGCACTAGCTAAAAACAATCGCAGTCACGTTTAAAAAGGTGTAAACTTCCTATTTTTTATTATAAAAAAGAATTGAAATCTCAATTGACTATTTAGTGAATGATAAATTGATATCTGATGAACTATTTATATATTTGAAATAGGATAATTGTTTAGTAACAATTTTAGACACATTCCTTTCCTACCTTATCACAGCCGAGATCATCAATGACATTATAGGAGCAGTTGGATGCTGGGTATTTGTACACAACAGATTCAATGTCATCAAACAGGATGTAACACACTATAGTGAGGTCTTCACCAACCAGATAGTGAGTTCGTTGAGTTGCGGGACTTAGTATTGGGTGTGGTAGTGCAGCTAACAAATATGTAACATGGTGGTAGCAAACCACACTTGAGTTGAAGTAACATTAAAATTATTCATGAAAATTACTTTAAATAATGTGAAATGTCATTTCTAAATTAGAAAAATGTTAATTTTTGCTAAACATTGTGTTCAATAAACAATTACCACATGAAAGCTTTTCAAAAACCTACCTAAATCTACGATATAGAGGAAGTAGTTTTCTGACACTGTATCCCCTCCATTTATATACTGACACGTGTAAAATGATATATCGGAAGGTATTTGAAGCAGCTTTACCCCTTCTTGATTGTCAAAGATGTAGTCTACACCCTGTGTATTAAAACTTGTATGTTATACAGGTCAGACTGTAAGAGAAATACTCATTTTTTATATACTGGATTATGATAGCTGTTATAGCTACTATTAGTGATGCAATCTATTATCAATTGATTACAATAACACAATAGAGTACCAAATTGAAATAAATTTAGATATTTTTAAATAATGATTACTAGTAATCTATTTTAAAGTTACAGTCAAAGTTACAGTCAAGGCCTGACCACATACTCGGGAGAATCACATGAAATTGTCTATTTGACGCGAAAACACAATCGTATGAGAAAATTTGAGGAAATTCAAACGGAATCATCTTCATTGGGTGTACACAACGAAGGCGATGAACAAAAAATCACAATCAATGATAAGCACCATTTGATTGGTCAATAGAATTTTAGCAACAGTGCTTATTTCATTTCTACCACGTTTCTCTATTTGGCTATTTTCTGCTGTTGGTATCTTGTGCAAGACTCATTCACGGACTATCTATTATGTGTTTCATTCAACGAGTGTGTGGCTGGTCATAACGAGAGGATAACTCACGAAAATCGTCACATGAGTTTCGTGTGATTTTCACGAGCCTGGGGCCAAGCCTTCATACATAATATGTTGGGCATAAACAAATCACTTTAGGAGTTGAGGGAGTCAAGGAACATGTAGCCAGAACAAAAAACATGTGGATAATGGTAAATGTTTCACCTTGACTAGCTCAGTCAGTTGATTAGTTAGGTCTGGTCCAAGTATGAGTGTAACTTCAGTACTCGAGTTAGTAGGTAGGCAAGGAAAATATGCACCAAAAAACAACTTGTAGTATACCAAGTACTCAAGAGGGACAAACATATCTAATGAGTCAGCTGCAAAACATCAAAGATAGCCATCATTAATCAGCTCTCTGTTGTATTTCTACTGGTTTGAGATTTCAATTTAAATTTTAGTGATGCCTAGACAGAGCACAAGTTCATCTAGCCACTTAGTTTTTGTAAAGGTTTGGCAAAATCTACTAAACAAATTTCATCAGCATAACCGATTAAGTTAGGAATACAGAAATCATTTTGATAATGAAATAAGAAAAAATTGTTAGTGCTCAACTTTGCAATCAACTGGCAACCAGGAGTAAAATAGACGCTAATGACTCTGAAATATACTTACGGTTATTTACAAAGATATACAGAGATGAATTTTGGGTGCTGTCCACGTCAGCAAGTTCAACTGTAGTGTTTCCATTATTGCTGCCACTGCCAATGCTGCCATTGTTGAAGCACACTAGCCATCCTGTGTCACTTGATTGCAAATCACTCAGTGTCCACACATTAGCAGATGAGTTATGCACAAACCGACCACCACTAAACCTTTCACTCTAAAATGTAGGAAACAAAGATTTAATAATAATTGTGTAATAAGATATTATAGGTTTAATTATTGCTTACTGTAGGAATAGCATCTAGGATTGTGTTGTTTAAAAGTAGAAATGTTGCTTTAAATACTGGGATTCTATTAGCCAACAGATAAAAAACCCGTTTCAGATACAGTAATGAACAAATTTAAGATGCCCAAGTTTAGCAATTTCTTTAATCAACTTTGTTTTAGGGTGTAGGTTTATAATTTTCTTAAATTGAGAGCTTCATTTCTCTTAATATTCATTGTCTAGAATTTAGAATGCTGGCTTTTCTTTGTTTCCTCATTACTACACCTACCTTTCCCTAAACTTAAAACCCCTAAACTAAAATTATCCTTTATCCCCAACTACTATTGCTGCTTATAGAATAATTCCTTTATTTGCAAAAATACTGCCTTTTTATGAGCTACAATAGCTTTGGGGGTTTAGTCCTGAATTAACATCATTCAAAAGGGGGCAACTTCATTTACTATCTATATTTTGCTTTTTTTGTTCATCACAAAGAAGCTAGTTTTTTATTAGTCAACATTTTTAAGTCAAGAAAAACTGAGCCATAACAAAAAAAACTGAATGCACTATTTTCTTTTATTTATATTCCAAAGAGCTGTGTTGATAAAAATGTATATTACACATTCGTTATCCAATATGAAAGAACCCGTGTGAGTTAGAGCTTGCCAATTAACAAAAGGGCTTAAAATCAAATTTGCATGAAGTTAGATGGTGTGATTGGTTGCTACCTCAGCCCACCGGTGAGTCTCGTAGGTCAAGGTCTGTGAAGATTTCTCACACTCCACTGTTATTGTAGACCCAACTGGTAGATCCCAGGATGTGGTTATATTAGTAGATTGTGACTTCATGGAGGGTAGTTTTATCCTCACTATTCTCACAGCTTCGTGACAGCCAATCAGAGTGAGGATTACATGAACTACAACCAATCAACATAAGAGTAGTAATTATTACAATTTCTTATATAGAGAGTAGCCAATAGAAAAGCATCTCAATTAATGTGAAGCAATTATCACTAATCGTAGTGTACGACAATTTCCCAGCCTATTTCTCAAAAACCAGCTGAAATGCATCAAATATGATTGAAAAACTTCTATTTATGTTGTAAAATTCTCATAGTTAGTATTTTATTTAGTGAAGTTAAATTACTGTAAGTAAAAGCTTCAAATAGCTAAAGTATTTAGCATACCTTTCTATAGAAAGCTTAGCTGGTACTTCATTTAGTTCAAGCAATTTATTTAGACATTTTATAGACATTTACCTATAGCTATATACAGTTAGTACCAACAGCTAGCCAGGTGTGATTTATGGTGTTATTTTAGAGAATGGTATTCCTAACATCATGTGAAGTGTTTATAACAGCACCTCTAAACTCAGAATAAATATTATTTCCAGCACACTTAGGTTATTCAACCGTCAAGTCTGGTTGTTTGAATAACTTTGGCAAAGGATTTAATGACAGTTTCTGAATTTTGTTGAAATTATAGCTTTTCAAATATCTATTAATAGATTGATTAATTGATAAGTAAGTTGGGTGATTGTTATGAGTTATTGAGTGCAGCTTTAAATGAAGTACATTGTAGCATTTCTAAACCCACTATATATATATAAGTTTTGGATGTAAACCAATAGTATTTCCATAAACCTTTGTAGCCAGTCATATGACAAGAAGTTATGTGATGTTTGCATTAGGCCATAGGGTCTTGGCATCACGCACTGTTTTTATTTTTCAACTCTGCATTTTCTTTGCTTTAAAATGAATATAAGAAAACGTAGATAAACAAGCCTAATTCAAGAAACCGAATGGCTGGCAGCATAATAGGACCTGTTTGACACTGGTCACTTTTTGCACCACCTTTGCTCTAACTAGAACTTTCTCTTGTAATAGGCGATACTGGATAATTATATTATTATTAGTTATATTAAAATACACAGCTAGGTAACTGGGTAACAGCAACACAAATGATTTCTAGTGTTTTGCTCTGAATAAAGATGAATATGTCTAGGAAAGCGGTTCGATTTGCTAGCTAACTGTTAATTGCCAGTTGCCAATTGCCAATTGCTAATTGTTGATTGCTAGGTGCTACTCGCTATTTGCTAGTGTTACAAATTATAGTATTTACTAAATTTCACTGGTTGCGCTTGCTTTAAATTTAAAATGCTTGAAGATGGCTCAAATCAGACTCCTAAAGTAGCAGATGAGTCATTGTAGTTTACCCACACAACCAGAGCTCTGCTTTATGCTTCAACTCATCTTTAAATGACATTCTTTGGTTAAAAAAAATTTTAGTAACAGTTTCTAACACATGGTCAAACTAAAAGCATGTTTAAGCACTTGGCACTTCAATTCCTGTTGTTGGTCGAGTTAATCACAACAAAACCAGCAATTAGGTAGAAGATTTGGCACTGCCACTGCCCCTCAACGCATGCCCATTAAGCAGACTGGGCTATTTGAAAAGGTGGCTATAATATAATATCTTGAAACCAACTTGTGGTCACCCAACTTGACTTCCTCCCTCACTCCTCCCACTATTACTATTGATCAAGTCACACATGTATCTAATAAATGGACTAATTGCAAGTATATGGCTACTTCGTTTAGCATTATAAAGACATTAATTATGAAATTTCAGTCTAAGTTGCTTTTATGTTACACTTATTGGTTATGCTCTGGCCACCATTATCTTGCAATGGTTAATACTGTGTCCAGTAAAAATGGCAAAATAAGTAAAAATGGTACTTTTTCAATAGTAGGACTTAGATGAAGAGTTTGGGTTTTAAGTGGGGCATTTGAATTTGGGGTTTGGAAAAATTTAACATCAGTATACCATTTTACCTACTTTTTCATTTGCGCCATTATGATTATTACCTGTGCCCTTTTTACCTAAAATTGGTTAAAACCATTATACTATAACCCTTATAGTTTCAGTTCAGTGGTTAAAACAGTATGGTTATGGTTGCAAGTACGGCTATACAGTTGCAGTTACAGTTAAAGTAAGCGCCATAAATTGAAGCAGAAGTTGTTCCACTCAGTTGGTGCTAAAATGATAACAACTTTTAGACAAATTCAGAAGAAAAATCTCAGTATAACAAGTGTTGGGGAAACAGTATATGTTAGTAGGAAACCCTCTGTAACTTTAGTCATCAGCAAGCAAAGCTCAGTCAATATAGCTTACCAAACTACTAAACTAACTAAAACATGTATATTTGAGCTTTATCCTTCCATTTATTCATATTATTTCTATAAGTTAACGAAACTTACCAGTGCAGAGATGAAGCACCTTCATCTTTAGTCAGTTGACTTTCTGCTCTGTGATTATTTCTGTTGTTGTGTTGTATAGCTAAGTACTGCAATAAATTACTACCAACTTTTTTTTACTGTCACTACACTTTATTCTATCAAATTTCAAAGCTAGCTGACACACTTGATAAACAGTTAAATAGTTTTTTGAAAACCACAACATAATTACTTTCGCAGCATAATTGTATCCCTATAACATTGTCGTAGTGGATTTTGGATTTATTCCACATTCTCATCTTCTGACCCTCAGCTCTTCCACATATAAATTAACTTTCTATTGGTATGCAGACTATAGAGATAATTAATATTATAAAAATAGCCAAGTTGTCTCCCTTTACTAATTTCATTATAATTGCAATTACACTTTCGCTTTGAAGTCAGCTCTGACAGGCAAGCATCCTAATCTCTGCAGCTACGTGGCCCTACCCTTAATGTACGTGGCCCTACCCTTAATGTACGTGGCCCTACCCTTAATGGAGATGCAGCCACCCTTGTAAATGCAGCAACCTATCCTGAGCAAGCTGACGTGGACCTAACCGACAAGAAGTCTCTTGCTACACCCAACAGCTCTCTGAAGTCACTTCTCTGTAAGACCCAGCTTTAAAAGGAGTCATCAACAATCTACAAGGTAATTACCATAAGTTATATGCATATAATACTTTTTATAGTAAATCGCTAAGGCATAGCCATATTAGTAACAGCTATACAGTAAGTTGTGTAAATACTTGGACAATTGAGTCCCCATAAAATTATTACCTTGTACAGTTAGCATGACATCACTGGTTTTAGAGTTACACGTCTTTTAAAATAACAACCAATATGTAGGAGTTGTCATTCCTGTAGAAAATTGAGTAGCTATTATAATACACACCTGACACTATATCCTGTACTATAATACTGTAAAGGATTTTCATCCTCTGTTTGTTCTGAAGTAACTGCTGCATCAGTATTATAATTACTTATTGCGTATTGTTTTGAATGCTGTAATTGTAGCTAAGTTGAGGTAGCTTTCTAATGCCTAAGTATTGTGATTGTTGTTGAAGCTTTCAGTGTAATGTAATTTTCATGAAATAGGCATTCCGGAGTTATATACTTTTTACCATTTTATAGTGTTGTAACAATACTGATACTGGAAATTTGTTGTCCAAGTCTCGGGCCTTCCGAAGTTCGGAATTCCCCATTTTCGGACAACAAAGGATCTTTTGTGTGTGTTCTTTGTTCTGTTTGTATAAAAGCAGGCGAGTTTCCAGTGTAAATTCAGCCTACCACTGGAGCTCGCCTGTTAAAGACCACTCTATTACGCTACAATAAAGATTGCTACTACTGAAGAATACCATCCATCTTGTTCTCTCTTACAAAGAGATATGTTCAGCACTTGAGTTTCATTCAACCCACAAGTTACTACAATACACACCTGAAACTACAGTAAATATCCTGTACACAGCAGGGGAGTCAATTCCATTCTCAGCTAGACATTGGTACCAGCCCGACCTCCCAGTTTTTATAAGGAGACTCTGGCTACTAGAACTCGAGCTAGTAAAGTACGGGGAGTTGTCCAAAGTAGTAGTTGAAGGGCTGCAACACAATTAGTATATTAGCATAATTCTAACTTTTAACAAGATAATTTTACTAAAAACATAGCAAAACATAACTAAACTCTTCAGAATTCTACCTGCAGAGTGCGTTATAGACCTTCAATGAGGTTTGTTATGTATCCCGAGTCTAACGCCAACTATACTAGACATATTCAAATCACTCACTGATGAGTCACTCTAATTAGAGTTTCAATGCCATTGGACGGAATACAGAAGATAAGTATGGAGTATTGCATTACCTACATACTTACATACTTACTTATTTACTTACTCACTTACTTACTTACTTACCTACATACTTACTCACTTACTCACTTACTCACTTACTTACGCACTCATTTACGTACTTACTTACCTAGTTACTTACTTACTTACTTACTCACTTACTTACTCACTTACTTACTCACTTACTTACTTTCTTACTTACTTACTTACTTACTTGCTCACTTACTTACTTACTTTCTTACTCACTTACTTACTCACTTACTTACTCTCTCTCTCACTTACTTACTTACTTACTTACTCACTTACTTACTCACTTACTTACGTTCTTACTTACTACTTACTTACTTACTCAATTACTTACTTTCTTACTTACTACTTACTTACTTACTTACTTACTCACTTACTTACTTTCTTACTTACTACTTACTTACTTACTTACTTACTTACTTACTTACTTACTCACTTACTTTCTTACTCACTTACTTACTTACTTACTTACTCACTTACTTATTTACTCACTTATTTACTCACTTATTTACTCACTTATTTACGTACTTACTTACCTAGTTACTTACCTAGTTACTTACCTAGTTAGTTACTTACTTACTCACTTAAGTACTTAACTACCATAATAGCTGCAGTGGACTACAACTGCAAGCACTGCAAAGTATACCTCCAGTTCAATAAGTCATTAGGAGTTATCTGCCTTTGTTAATGCCAGTCTGCCAGGTGTAGTTGGTGTTTGCGTTCCTTAGGAAACACCTCAGGTCTCTGTTATTGTAAAACCCCTACATCCTACTGAACAATTGCAGGCTAGTAACACTTTTCCCACCAAATGCATTATCCAATGAGAATGTGCGTTACAAAACCTACCTGAGTGTGGTGGGAAGGGTCTGCCACACTGCCTCATCAACTATGCAGTCAGGTTTTGCGTTGTCACATGGCTGCCATATCCAGGACAGTTGAGGGCCGGGAAACCCTTCTGTGACAGTACAATCTAGCTCCACCTCCTTGGAGAGTTGAAAGAAGGCCGTGTGGGGATTACTCATCACTGATACAGTCTCTGACTCGTACACATAACTCACCATGATTTGAGGGGGGACTGTAACGCAACCCGTCATACATGAGTATCAGAATCAAGGCTATAATTCAAGATTTCTGGCTTCGACAGGTTAGAGGAAAGACAACTTCTTGTTGTTAACATCATACAGCTTATAAAAATAATCTCAACAATTTCCGTTTCAAGTCAACTTAAAGAATTTATTTCAGTCAGGTATGTTTTGAGGGAGTGAATATTTGTAAGTGAGTGCGACAAGTTTAGTAACTCGATGTCAGTTTTCCTAGGCAGCCTACTTTCTCTACCTCTCTGTGTGTGAGCTGTTCAATCTGGTGCTTTTTGCTAGACTCATTAGTCTGAGATTGAGATAAGCAGGTAGACTGCATCAAAGTGACAGCAATTGAACTTTGACCTGTTTCTATGACTCAGACCCGCTGCAGTAACACATAATTATATTTTTTTATACTGCCTTCTACACACTTTCTGTCAACATTAGTTCTAAAACGGGAGTTGTTAACATTTGCAGAGTTTCTAGTGGACTAAACATTGAAATTAGCCTGTGCGCCATATGTTTGCAAAGCACCAGGCATAATCGCCTCAATATCTATAGTTACTGAAGGGTGAAAGTTGGAAGCTAAGCAAGCCGTTGGTGTTGGCGGAAAGCACATGTATGTATAACCATCAAAATATTCACATCTAATGTTACAAGATACTGACAGAGCCAGGTTTAAGAATTTAAAGTAACCAAGTGAGTAAGTAACACAACGTACCTGCAATAGCAACATGTACAGTGACAATGTCGGTGCGACCAGTGGTGGCATAAGTGAAACTGCAAGTGTACAGGGGTAAGGGAGGGGGACTACGCAGCAACTTGAACCCTTGAGTATTATTGAGAGTTGCCATCTGTCAAACAGAAAGTTCAAGGTTAAATTAGAGCAAATCATCATCATTTTTTATAAATACCAATCACTTAATTTAGTTCATATCTATATTTGATATCTAGCAAGTTTTTTAAAGTACTACTTATGTTTAGCATAAGTATCCAAACCAAGTTAGTAGCTTAAGAAATAACATAGGTTTATTATTCTGAAGACACATCAATTGGATGTAAGTAAATAAAGTACTTACAGTTGGTAAAACAGTGCCACTAGGCAGAGAAAGAGTAAAAGTGATGCTGGAGTGAGTGGGAAGGCATGGTACATACTCAGTTCTCTTCACAGTTACACTGATAGGTCCAGTACTTCCAGATGTGCTCAACGGTACGTGGAGAGGTTCATTTGGGTCTATAAAACATCACCAATAGACCGTCTATTACCATACATAACAGTTAAGCACTATAGAATATCAAGACCTGTGAGTATACATACCATAAACAAAGATATAGACAGAAGAGGTGAGACTAGCATTGTTACTATCTGCAGTGTTGTAACACTCTATCACACCAGTATCATAGTACTTGAGAGAGTCGAATGTCCATTGGTCTCCAGTACTTACTGTCGAGACTCTCACTCTGGTCCCCAACCCAAATCTATCAAACTGTAAGGACCAGAGGCTAGCATTATGTTTTCCACTATCATATTATGTTATCTCATGTATTGTATTATCCTTTATAAACCCAATGGAATGTTAAAGTACATAATATTTTTATAACTAACTAAATTTTATATATAATCTTATAAATGGAATCAGATATCAGATATTTAAATAGAAATGTTATTTATTACTTTAAAATTCCATGCATATAGTGTAACAAATTGACGCAAATATATACAGAGTTATCTCTCTTCACCACAATATAAGTACAGAATGAGAAAGAAAGAGCAACTCCCAAGTTATGCAGAGTTATGATTTTACGAGGAGGTCCTACCTGAGCGAATTGATTAGTCGGGTACCTAAGGCTAGTTTCTGATTCTCCACAAGCTACAGTGAGATTCGATCCTGCTGGTATGTCATATTGATTGACTGTGTTGGTCACTGGTACAGGAGTGTAAGAGTTACCAGTAGGGGGTGATACTTGTACTAATGATATAGTACTCTGTGTACTTACACACACAACTAGACATACCAGTATGGAGAAGACAACTACAAATACAATAGACTATCACAACTCAAACCAAGAGACAATAAGTTCAATATAATACAGCATAATGCAAGCATTTGACTAATTATTTCAACTCAGCCTTGAACGCAGGTATATGAATTTTACGTAATATATATATATATATAGGTGGTTAGTTGCAATATAGTTACTAATTAGATATTTAGTTTAGATACAAAGTAGACAGAAACAAAATGCACAGTTGAACAAAATGGTAGTATGTTATTGCTTGACAAATAATTTCTTTCAGGAATTTACTTTCAATTAAAGCAAATGTTTTTAAATTAAATGTCAAACTTTTCTGCCATCAGAAGAGCTTCATATTCAGCCTGCATCTGAAGAATAAAACTTTTACAAGACATGTTATATCTTTAGGAAAACATTTGAACAGCTAGCAGCTAAATAACTTCTATTATGTATATTTATAATATTTATTGGAAATATATATAGAATATTAACAGAACTTACCTGGGCAGAGATAAAGCCCTTTCATATTCAAGTAAGGAAGACAACAGCGAGGAGTTGTCTGTTTAGTAGGGATTATCTTTCCAGATGTTAGTATATGAAGTTTTATCACTTAGACATGCTCTAGACTTGATGAAGAGAAACTGTAGTGAGTAGGGATTGCACTTTTGCAAAGTGTGTTGTAAAACTGAAACTAGTACATTGGGATAGACTGAATGAGTAAATGCGATGCTGGTAGTTTCAGGTGTTGGGTTTAAAACTTTGACTGTAATACTGATTAAGTTTAGAGGTTGACTGTAATTGGGAAATAAAATATTTTTGCTTAATTTGAATCCAAACTCAACTTTTAATTCTGTAAATAAAAGCCATTTAGTGTAAAATTTGTTTTTGAATAAAATATGTTAAAAGTTGTGAACGGCATTTTACAAAATTTAACAGCCATGTTTGAGGAAAACGCTTTGCCTTTGTGACTGTGCTACTGCAATACCTCTACAATGTTGTAAGTGATAGAAGTAGCGTTGTGCAGTAACAGAATACCAAGACTAATAAAACAGGAAGTTTGGAGAAATTCTTTATAATGTGTTGATGAAAACTCCAACAATACAAATTTGTAACAGGGCTGCATACTTAACAGTATCATATTGTTAGTTAAAGTGTGTATTTTATGCAGTATTGCTAGATAGTTGAGCAGTTAATTAAAAAGTTGATAATATAAATTATTGTTAAAATATCTACTCCTATGATAATTGATGTCATGAAACTGAAGCAAAGTTATATCTGTTAATGACTGTCAAGCTAAAATATAAAGAAACCTATCTCTATTTAATCACAATAACTCAGTTCCAATTTATAAAAAATAATCATAATGATATAAAACACCTATAATTTAGAACACGAGAATGGTGAGTCCAAAGGTAATCATTGTGATATGTACAGAGGTAAAGGTAAAGTCACAATGATACAACAAAGTATAAATATATAACTAACAACAAAGCCAATAGTATATCAGGACTAATAATCACCAGCTCACTCCACCCTGTATTCTGCAAGCGTCTGGGTGACATGGAAGTGTATTATAAAATATTCTATAAAAGCAGTTAGAATTCCTGTTATATTTACACTGTGTTAATATATTACATGATTGAAGCCAGTGAGAGGACAACTCTATAATGGTTAAGTAGACGAGCTAAAGGTCAAGGGTAAACTGGTTTGTCTAGCATGTAGTCTCTATGTACGACTTTTGAGAAGGAGGCTGAGTGAGGGCGTCCCGAGAAGCCGACCTTGACCCCAAAGGTTGAACAGCCGCAGACGTAGAAGCGGCTGAAGAGTCTTTAGAGCTGACCGGCTCGCTCTTCTTCATTACATAGTTGTAGCTGGGGGGACGCGCGCTGTCGCTGTCTGCTGACAACAAGGAGTGGCTGTCGTCTCCCAAGGTGGCTCGCTTAGCCAGCTGACTGTGTCCCTCCCAGGGGGAGGGGGCAGGGGCACTGGGCATGTCTATGTCATCTTCAACAGCTACATGCAGTGGGAGTTTCTCCTCATCACTGGCCCTCTCCTTCCTCCATGACTTGGCTGCCTGTTAACCAATCACACAGTCTGTTACAGCTACATCACGTCACCATGGCAACAGTATAAACACGGCAAGCTCATGCAGTTATATTGCTCACATCATGCATCACCAAATGGACAGGAAGTTCACAAACTAATAACTTTTTACACCCTTAGCTTACGAGGGCTGCAGAAATGGAGTAGGTGCAAATAATATTAGCAAGTGCAAAGCCAAGCCAAAGACTGGAGGTGTGAAGCCAAAGACTAGAGGTGTGAAGCCAAAAAATGGAGGTGTGAAGCCAAAAACTAGAGGTGTGAAGCCAAAGACTAGAGGTGTGAAGCCAAAGACTAGAGGTGCCAAGCCAAAGACTAGAGGTGTGAAGCCAAAAACTAGAGGTGTGAAGCCAAAGACTAGAGGGGTGAAGACTGATTTATGAGCAAACCAACGAATGAAACACTAAGTATCAAAATAGAGGTAGGAACAGCTCTGTAAAATGACAGGCAGGCAGTCAATACATAAATTGATATTTTAGATATAAATCTTTAGAATATGAAGAAACAGATAAATAAAATTCTGAAAACAAAGGTTGAGATACCATAACTGAGCTAGGAGTTGGTACCAGCACATTACTAACTGATGAACAATGCAGAGACGAGGGGAAATTCTGATGGTACAGCAAACTCATGCTATGCAATGAATGCACACACAGCAACATCTAGGAAACACCTTTAAGGAGTAAATATTTGCTGCCACATTCACACAGACACTTCTAGTCAGCGTCACAACATGGTGAGAACATCAGGTAACAACACATCAGGTAACAACACGGAGAGAGAATTACCATCTGCTGGTACAGAGCAGGAGGTCTCAGAGTGAGTTTGAGAAGGGAGCAGGGTGTCTGTGACGTTGGGAAGCAACTCCCAAGAGCCGTGTATACTCTATACAGAAATATGCTGGGGAATCACAACATATTTACATAGGGAAGACATCTACTAGGTTGTGGTATATGCAGTTATTACATATAGTATAATGATATAGAGCTAAAAAGGTGATAACGGAGTCTTTATACATACATCTGATAACACAGTCTGCCATTCGGAAGGTTTATTTCATAATAATTGGCTAATTTAATATCTTAGCAGACAGAACAATGTCAAAGACGCAGTAGTAGAATTAAAGCATTTTTTATACTTAATTTATTTCTTTATTTTTTGTTACCACTTTTAACTATAGTACTCTGTATTTGCAAGCAGAATAAAGATATAGCTATAGATAGTGCTGGTCTATTGAGTAATTCACTGAGTACGTGAAACTTGCCAGGTAGTTGAGCAAATAACTAATATGTACAATGAGAACATTTGGCTCCATGTTCAGCTGATTTACTAGCACCTGCTGAAGCCTGTCAACTTGTGTTAGCCCAGTATGAAACAGAGGTGACTACTAAACTTACAATATCTGTATCCTACAATCATCTCACATGCAAGGAGCTAGTATAACTACTGGACTGATAAGGTTGGTATTATCCTCGAACGCTACACAGGACACTACACCATACAGCAGGACTCCCAGGAGTATAGCGGCAGCACAGATCAGCGAGCTCGGCTTGTTAGTGACCAGGATAGTTAGAACATGACACGGTGCAACGCCAATCTTATAAAGCAAGGTTAATGAGCCGCCACAATAGCAGTCCTACTAGCCCACAGTACTAAATACAATGTCTGACGAGAAAAAATCAACAGTTTTATCTCAGCATGCTCAGGTAAAGTAGCCAAGAGCGATACTGAGAGAGGGGATAAATCCCAACAATAATAGAGCAAATGTTGAGAGGAAGTAGGGCTAGGTGGAGTGAAGTGCCCATCAGAGGGTCTAGCTAGTACTATTGTAACTGCAGTTATTCGCTAGAGCAGTATGCGGTGATGAATGTTAGTAAATTACCTAAGAGTGGCCTGAGTACATGGCCACCTATGATGCAGGTAAAAGTTTACAGTGCAGTGTGGATTGTCTGACTGTGTGTGTGTGACGTGCCGTCAAACTAGAACATAGACATAGACACACACTGACACATGTACATAGACATAGAGAGTACATACTGTGGATACTGCACGCAGTACAGTCCCAATACTGAGTCTACTTCTATCACACTATTGGTAACCAGTGAGCAAAATAACTTTACACTTTGGAATGTAAAATCTATTTTTACCTGATACACAAATGTGAATATGAAAACAATAAGACATAACGCGAAACAAAGGGGAGACAGAAAAATATAGAAAAAATATTCCAGGTTAAATAAGATGTTTGGGAGCAAGCAGCGGGTGGATCAAGTGAAATATAAACGGTTAGACAAGCCAATAGAAAATAAATGACGAAGAAAAGTAAAATGTAGAGTAAGTTCTGTAGAATAATTCAATATTAATATCGTGCTAATTTCAAGACATCATCAATTACATATATTTTTTCAAACTCATTGAACTAACAATTTTTAACAGACGAGATGTTAGCAATCTTCCCCAAATCGAATAGATACAGGCAGATTAAACTTAGGCTAAGCAATAATTATAGCAAATAGCAATACTTTAACAGTGCCAAAGTACTCATATTGTTGGAGGGGAATAACTTCCACAAGTTAATGGAAAGATATTGTCCATAACATTCTGCTTAAAACTAAAAGTTCCATAAACAATACATACAATACAATGACAAACCGAAACTGAAATATACTCAACAATAAAGACTTCTATGTGATCATTACACAGCAACATCTGGACTAAACTTAGGAGTTGTCCCTGCTAGAAGTATGGATACAAAGAGGAGGCAACTAATAACTAAACATAAGATATGTAGAAGGAAAAGTTATAGGATTAGAAAAGGATAACTGAAAGAAACCAACACAAAGTGTCAACAGAAGTGAAGCAAGTCAAACATCAGATGGCTACGCGAAACCTAGCTGTCTAGCTGCAAAGTACTAGCAGAAGAAACAAGTGGCAAGTGAAGGCGAGTTCCAAACATTATCCAGGTGAGTGAAGCAGCCCCCCCCTCCCCGGCGTCTGCTGTGTAGCCCGAGTCTAACTCAATATGATCATTAGCCTATCACTTGTGTACACAGCAACAGACAAACACAAACAGGCTGAAAGACAGACAGACAGACAGGAAATGCTCACCTGGCTGGGCTGAGAGCCGGTGGGAGAAGTGTTATAATAATTATTCTGGGCTCTGGAGCCGTTAGCCTTGGGTTGCAGAGCTTTAGAGGGGAGATAGTCAGACTCGAGGTCCCTGCGGTCACGCTTGCGCACAGAACTCGGTCTAATAGTAATATCTGTTCTAGAATCTCTATTTCTCAGATACGGGTCTTCCAGTGACAGAAGTTTCTAGAAGAGTTTACATAAGACATGACTGGACAATGCAGTGGCTGGTGGTAAATCTACTCAATCTACTTTATATTTAGATTCAGTGCATAGCCGATCGTAAGAAATACATTCAACTGGATGTGATGTCACTAGACTCACGTCTTTCACAGTCTGGTCGACTGATTCACCCATCATGTCTGCCAACTCGGCAAAGTTGGGTCTCTTTTCAGGATCAGGATGCCAGCAGTTGAGCATAACGTCTTGATATCTACATAACACAGTATACTACATAACACAGTACACTACATAACACACTACACTACATAACACAGTATACTACATAACACAGTACATTACATAACACAGTACACTACATAACACAGTACACTACATAACACAGTACACTACATAACACAGTACACTACATAACACAGTATACTACATAACACAGTATACTACATAACACAGTACACTACATAACATAGTACACTACATAACACAGTACACTACATAACACAGTATACTACATAACACAGTACACTACACTGTCCATTAGGGAATGCCATCTTACATTTGTTCAGGACAATGTTTGGGTATCTCCATTCGATATCCTTCTTGTAGTTTATCTATGAATGTGTCGTCTATTTCCCAGCCAGGATACGGTGTAGCAGCCAGGGAGAATAACTCCCACACTGTGACTCCATAAGCCCACACATCTGTTCTTACATTAAACACTTTGTGTGTTAGAGACTCTAGTGCCATCCATTTTATCGGTAGTGGACCCTACATATAAAGGGCAGCAATCAGTCTATTACTCTGTAGAGTAGAGTAGTGGACCCTACATAATAAAGGGCAGCAATCAGTCTATTATTACTTTGTAGAGTAGAGTAGTAGACCCTACATATAAAGGGCAGCAATCAGTCTATTACTCTGTAGAGTAGAGTAGTGGACCCTACATAATAAAGGGCAGCAATCAGTCTATTATTACTTTGTAGAGTAGAGTAGTGAGCCCTACATAATAAAGGACAGTAATCAGTCTATTACTTTGTAGAGTAGAGTAGTGAGCCCTACATAATAAAGGACAGCGATCAGTCTATTACAGCCAGTGTTCTTCAGTTAGACAGGAGCTGATGAACAAGTTACTCACGTCTGTCTGCTTCTGGTACTCCTGATATTTGTATATGTCCTTAGCCAGTCCAAAGTCACAGATCTTAACAATATTGTCATCAGCTAGGAGCACGTTTCTGGCAGCCAAATCTCTGTGGATATACTACAACATAGTTTATAGTTTATAGATGATTGCACTATGTACAGCATACAGTACGTAACGCATCACATAGAGACAGTTGAGGTCACAGCTTTCGGCATCAGAAAGTCAACAGGCTGTTTGACATCCGGAAGTTGGAGATTAAGTTAACATAGTCTAGAGTTGTGGAAGCTGTGAAATAATGTATAAGAAATTGAGATCAAAGTAGAGCGTTACCATGACGACAAGAGTAGACAGATTGACTCACATCTATACTGGCCAAGTACTCCATACCCCGGGCTATCTGGTAACACCAGCTGAGTAGATCTCTCATGGAGACAGGCTTGTCGTCAGTAGTACCGGGGTTTAGATAGTCGTCATCACCTGAGGTATAGTATAGTACTTACAGCATAGTACTTACAGTATAGTACTTACAGTATGTACTTACAGTATAGTACTTACATTATGTACTTACAGCATAGTGCTTACAGCATAGTACTTACAGCATAGTAACTATAGTATAGTAAGTATAGTGTAGTAAGTATAGTATAGTGTAGTGTAGTATAGTGTAGTATATAGTAGTGTAGTATATAATATAGTATAGTGTAGTGTAGTATAGTATGTATTATAGTATAGTATAGTAATTATTACTCAGTAACATTGAGATACCAACAAGCACCTGCTAGAACCTGTATTGGCGTGTCATACGTTCACCCACCTGTCATATCTACAGCTACATGTCCCAGCTTGACACTGGCTGTGTTCTCACCATCTGTCACATCCATGCTGGGATTGTATGTGCTTCTGTGTTTGAGTAAATAAGACCTAAGGTTTCCGTGGCGACAAAACTCTACTATAACCAATATATGACCTGCAAACAAGAAGACATGCTATAGACATAATCTACACGTGACAGGATATGCAAGTTGGTCGGGGTATTGCTCACCCACCTTTACTTTGATATAGTTAGTACACTCACCTTTGCTGATATCCTTAGTGCAGGCACCTAACAGGTTTACTATGTTCAGATGTTGACCAATATGTATGAGAATCTTCAGCTCACTGATTAATGCCTTGACTTGTTCAATATCAGAGTGATCTGTAAGAAGAGAGAATATAGACACAATATAAACCCTTCATACAGAATAGCAACAACTTTTTGTCCACAATCAGTTTGAAAGAAACCAGTTGTATTTAAAAACCCACCTCGCACAGTTTTCACTGCTACGGTGGTACTCGATACCCCCTCCTCAATGTTCATAGCCTCAGCTTTTAGAACTCGGCCAAATGCGCCCTGACCCAGCAGCATGCCCAGCTTCAGGTTACCCAGAGGGAATTCCCAGCCAATGTCATACGGCAGAGCGTCTGTCTGTTCGTCCAGAGGGATGTCGGGGTTGATCATCTCTTTGGAAGGCAGTAATAATGTGTGGGGCTAAAACAACACATATAAAGCATGAGTTTCTAAGCTGGAAAGAGACAGGATCTGGCGGGCAGACAACTCTGTGTTAGAACAGCAACTCCATTTCTAACTGGTACAGATGGTACTACAGCGTATGGAGCAGCCTTTACACAACATATACTCAACTTAGAAACAAAATAACAATGTCAGGCCACTGTTGGATCCTGGTTTCCTGGAGGCAGGTTAAAGTTAGGAAAATGAATCATATCATAAATTAAATCATATCGGACATTGTCCTATCAACGGCAAATTTTGGAAAGTCGTAAGATACGCATTTTAAGATTACAACTAAGTGAAGAGGTCTTTGGCAAAACATCTGGCTATATGAACAGTTCAAACCTCAAATGAAACTAAGGAAACTAAGCAGGCAAACAGTGAAAGAACATAATATATAACAGGTAGCAACTTATTAGGTAACCAGTATATATGTGTATATAGTGTGTTGTCATAGTAACCGTCACCTTCCAGATACTACAAGACAGAGTTACATATTAGTACACAGCACTTCACAGTAGAACTCTATCATTATACACACAGTATATAAACCAGGACAATGACTTGCAGTAGCAATAACTATTCCGTATATACAAATTATTATTCCATATAAGTCGGGTTTGATGATGAAAATATTATTATGACCAAATTGGAATAGAGTAATTCGTTAGATATATTATGAAGTTTATTCACCGTGTATTTCTTTCTGCAGTACCGCCGGACAATGCATATCGTGATTACGACGGCAATGACAATGACTACCAGCACCAACACTACTATCATAGCTATCTCTCCGTCCTTCAACTTAGCTGTCGCACCTACATAATATACAGCTCATGACACAGATATATAGGTCAATGTACATATCAATATATAGGTCAATGCACATATTAATATATAGGTCAAGGTATGTTGTATACTAACCAGTGACAGTGAGAGTAAAGTTACTATAAATAGGGAGACTGCGCCTTGTCGTACCAACACAGCTATAAGAACCTGAGTCTTCTAGTGTAGCCTTGTAGATGGTCAGACTGTAAGAGTATGGAGTGAGTAGAGCAAAAGAAAGGGCAGACAACTCGGACAAACTATGATGTATTGGAGTAACCTTTGACTAGAGATTGAAGTCAAAGTGTACGGTATCACCCAGTACAAATCTATCTAGTACTTACTTGATAGTTCTTACTCATTAACACTCCTACATAGTTCTGCTTTTCGCCTACCTATGATTGCTTCTACTTGGAACTTACTGCTGTACTTACCTGTAAATACTACAACCGTTGCACATACTTACTGTATAGATGAGTACCACTGTAGTACGTACCTATGACTATTTCTACCGAGTACCACTGTATTACTTACCTATGATTATTTCTACCAAGCACCACTGTAGTACTATCATTCAAAATCTTCTTATCATCCTTATACCATGTGACCTCCGGCAAAGGTTGTCCATCTGCTTTACATTGGAAAGTTTTTGTCTCTCCGGCTGTCATATTAGCCTTCGGCTCAACTTGTAGCGTCCAGAAAGGACTGATGAACTCTGCCACAAGGTAACAAGATTTTGTAATTCGGAAATAATGAAAAAATAAAAAATAGAAAAAATTATTGCATGTTCGACCAAGCTATGCCCGTTGATACCTGATGGATTTGTGAGGAATTAATAAACCACCTCCCAATAAATTATGTCAACTCATGCCAAGAACTGTCAACTCATGTCAAGAACTGTCAACTTATGTCAAGATCTGTCAACTCATGTCGAAAACTGTCAACTGATGTCAAGAACTGTCAACTTATGTCAAGAACTGCCAACTTATATCAAGATCTGTCAACTTATATCAAGATCTGTCAACTCATGTCAAGATCTGTCAACTTATGTCAAGAACTGTCGACTCATGTCAAGACCATGTCAACAATTATCATCACATGTCAAATCATGTCAACGCCTGCGAACACATGTCAAAATCTAGCATCACATGTCAAAAACAGTCAACTTATGTCAACTTAGTTAACTCTACAATATCAGAAGTTGATAAATGCATTTAAGACTACTCAGCACCCGACACTCCATTCTCTAAAGTATTTATTAAGAGGAAACTATAAGACTCAAGCAAACATCTCTAAATAAGGCGCTCTAATATGTTACATGTTTCTACCAATACAAAGCCATGACACAATATCTAACTAAAATTGTTACATACTTAGACAATCGAGTCCTGATGAAATTTTTACCTTGTACGGTCAGCATGACATCACTGGTTTTAGAGTTACACCCACACAAATACCGGTTTCCTGTCATGTTTCTCGTGATGCCAGTCAGAGTAACACTCAATATGTAGGAGTTGTCATTCCTGTGAAAAATTAAGTAGCTATTTAAAACTTACACAACTCTTAGAAATTTTCAATATTGTCAAAAATCTCTAAAACACACAATCTACAGGAAACAGCACTTACTCTGCCCACAATACACCAGCGTGACTTTGAGTATACCGAACACCCCCACTTCCTGTTATGGCCACTTGATTAGCTAAACACTCAAAGCGTGCCACGTGACAGTGCATGTGGAGGTCATCACCAACAACTAACTGAGATGCAGTCTGAACTGTTTGGGTTGTGAATCCTATACCTTTAGAGCTGGGAGGTAGAGCTGGAATAATAATGATAATAATAATATTAATACTGTACTATAATACACACCTGAAACTATATCCTATACTATAATACACACCTGACACTATATACTGTACTATAACACACACCTGACACTATATCCTGTACTATAATACACACCTGACGCTATATCCTGTACTATAATACACACCTGACGCTATATCCTGTACTATAATACACACCTGACACTATATCCTGTACTATAATACACACCTGACACTATATCCTGTACTATAATACACACCTGACACTATATTCAGTACTATAATACACACCTGACACTATATACTGTACTATAATACACACCTGACACTATATACTGTACTATAATACACACCTGACACTATATCCTGTACTATAATACACACCTGAAACTATATCCTATACTATAATACACACCTGAAACTATATCCTGTACTATAATACACACCTGACACTATATACTGTACTATAATACACACCTGACACTATATCCTGTACTATAATACACACCTGACACTATATACTGTACTATAATACACACCTGAAACTATATCCTGTACTATAATACACACCTGACACTATATACTGTACTATAATACACACCTGACACTATATCCTGTACTATAATACACACCTGACACTATATCCTGTACTATAATACACACCTGAAACTATATCCTGTACTATAATACACACCTGACGCTATATCCTGTACTATAATACACACCTGACGCTATATCCTGTACTATAATACACACCTGAAACTACAGTAAATATCCTGTACATAGCAGGGGAGTCAATTCCATTCTCAGCTAGACATTGGTACCAGCCCGACCTCTCAGTTTTTATAAGGAGACTCTGGCTACTAGAACTCGAGCTAGTAAAGTACGGGGAGTTGTCCAAAGTAGTAGTTGAAGGGCTGCAACACAATTAGTATATTCTGCTAAATATGTCATGAAAACTGCCATCACGAAATGGATGACTTACCACATTTCCCACAGGTGTTGCATTGAAGACAGAGTGTTGTAAAAAGGCATCTTAAACAGCATATATTCATACTCATTAAACTGTTGAACAAGTTACACCGGTGAAAAGAGTCTTTTTAACCTAATGTTGAACTTTTCTAAAATGTTACTGACATACTGAAACTGGAAGCAGCAAAAGACAGCTGTATTTTTTTTCATAAACATCTAAATGTATACAAATGTTCAGTTAGACCATAATAGTACATCACTGTAGTGGGGGCAACCCCCTGAAAGTCGGTCAGGTGACGCAGCTTTTCTATTCTAGATATGATTCGGTCACTATCATATTTCTATAATCAAGAAAAGTAACTGTTGCATTCAAAACTCCCAAAGAAATGCATTATCCAATGAGAATGTGTCTTACAAAACCTACCTGAGTGTGGTGGGAAGGGTCTGCCACGCTGCCTCATCAACTATGCAGTCAGGTTTTGTGTTGTCACATGGCTGCCACATCCAGGACAGTTGAGGGCCGGGAAACCCTTCTGTGACAGTACAATCTAGCTCCACCTCCTTGGAGAGTTGAAAGAAGGCTGTGTGGGGATTACTCATCACTGATACAGTCTCTGACTCGTACACATAACTCACCATGATTTGAGGGGGGACTGTAACACAACCCGTCATACATGAGTATCAGAATCAAGGCTATGGTTTAAGATTGCTGGCCTCAACAGGTTGGAGGAAAGATAATGTGTAATAAATCATTAAAACTTAAAATCACTGTGATACATTTATATGTACATACTATGATATACATTATTTCCATCTATACATACAATATACATTATATTTACATATACATAATACAGCATACATTATATTTACATACAAGTATTACAAGACTGTGTAAAAGCTGAAAGTTGAACAAACTGAAATACCGTTAACTACTAGTTGAATATCCTGTTGATCAGAGATGGAGCCAGAGTATTTGGCAAGCAGTGTGTATGTTCCGGCATCTTCTATAGACAGGACAGATATGGTGAGAAATACTTCGTAATCTGAGGGGGTTCCAGTGGATCGAAATCTATAAAGAGAATGTAGACATACAGACAGACATGTAAGAAAGAATGACAAGCCAATCAGCAGATAAATAGACTAACACTAACCCTGTAAGATACTAAATATAACCCCTTTGTAGCGCAAAGTTTTACTGCATAAATTTATGTCACTCATAGGTATGTAATTCCAGGCATGTAGATACACAATAAACTCATCATCAACAAATATCAAAAATTACTATTTAAATTCTATCTAAAATCAACTATTGTAAATCAATTTGTCCAAGGCTTATGCAATACTGTTCCCTTCAATTACTAAAACTAGAGAGTTAAAGCTTTAAAAATATACAGCAGTACATTTTCTTTAGGGCATTGTGTACGTGAATATATGTATAACAATTCAATCTAATTGCACAGGGCATGAATAGCCCTTAAAAGTTAGATACAGCTGGCTGACAGCTTGTTATTGTAACTACAGTTGCTGAATGTTTATACTTGTAGTTACTACCAGTGAACTGACTTTGGGATCTAAATCTACTAGTGCCAGAACCAACATGTAAATATTTTAAATTTTTCTACTTCAGCTTATTTTCTAGTAAAAATTTATAAATTTAAAAAATGAGTTGTCGCCTGAAAGTTCTCCAGGAAATTAGCATATGTAGAGCTGCAAAATATTTTTTTAATTTTATATTTTCAGAACAAACTATGTGTAGCAAAAAAGTAGAAGACAACTCCAGTTCTTTGGTAACGCTAGTAGGCGAGTAGCAATGAAAACCGGGTAAGGAAGTTAAATAATGTTTTCTCATATACTGGATAGGAAACACATTTATAAACATTCTGATGCAAAAAGGTATGAGCTTTCCTTCTACAGGGTCAAGTTGTCTCAAAATAGACTGGATATGCAAAACCTGAAACCACAATCGACTTATAATTGTTTAGTGAAGTGAAATGACTACCAACACTGGTATGAATCTGTTTCCACTGACAGATTCGCCATTGAACAGCCATTGCACAGTGGGAGTAGGAATTGCCTCCACATGTGCTATCAGTGTGACGGAAGACCCAGCCAATGCTTCCACTTCACTTTCCTCATCTGTCACCACCACCTTGACGAAGGGGCCAGGTAGAACCCTGATCTCTACTGAAGCGGAATCACTGTACACCATCTGAGTGTTAGGTTGATATTTACACTGATAGGAACCCGAGTCGGACACCTGCAGGTTGGTCAAGGTCAAGATGTCAGAGACGTCGGCACCATTCGGGAGAATCTTTGGCCCTTGTATTGTCACTCTATCCTGTGTACCCTGCGGGAGAATACCAGTTTCAAGTGTAATACTTCACTTATAGTTACTGTATACAAAGGAAAAATCAGAAGGTTTTGTGAGGAGGTCTCTAGACCAATAGCCTTGAATTGATGTAAATTGCTGATTCAGCTATTATATAAAAGTAAACAGTGCAATTATATAATATGAGGAGCTCTCCCAAACTAATGTAACAACATGCATATTGTTACCCACTGGGAGAGGATAACTACGCATTAGCAATGCAATTGATCAAAACTTGTTCTTATGTACTAAGATATCTCAAGTCCTCAAGTTGAAACTCATTATACAGTGCTGTCTAGTTTGAAACAAAACGACAACTTGTATAATTTTGACGCAGTTTATTAATAGATCAAAATGAGAAGAGGTGATACTCACTAAGCAGCTGTTAGATGGTTGAATATCACAGCTTCGGGCAGGATAACTCCAATCTACAAATCGGATTTGTGTGTAGCCATAGATAGTACAGTCCAACTGGAGATCTTCACCAGCTAAATGTTTATACTTGCCGTCTGAGGGAAAGACTGTTGGTGTCGGAAGATTTATATTTGCTATAATAAGAATAACATGAGTTAAGCACATGACTATAAAACTTGACATAAGTTGTTTCTGTGACTACAAAACTCACACCGACATTTCTTAGTACTTATCCTAGGGCCACACTGTGCGTATTTTCGCATGCGAAAATTGAAACCACGGGTAGCAAAGGTGTCCACTGTAGCGTCAGTGATGCGGGATAAATAAAGCTTTCATTTTTAAATCGCACTCGCTTTCAATAAAACGCAATTTACTGGAATGTAGCATTAAAATAAAATAATTGGGCTTGCTAAATAACTACCAGCCAATTAGGTGACGACGACAGAGACGATTCGTACTTGCGTTCAGAATGCTGAGCGACAAGTGCGAATGTTTTCTCAACGCATACAGTGGACACCTTTGCTACTTGTGGTTTAAATGTTTGCATGCGAAAATACGCACAGTGTGGCCCTAGGTTAAAACTTGAAAACTACCGCAAAATGACGCCAAAGAGAAGAAAACTTGAATAATTCACAAATTAAACTGACAAATAGGTCAGTCTACATGCAACATTAAAAGCTCATGAAAAATTTAATTGTGGTGTTTTACATAGCAGTGCTTTTATAGTGTCAGGAGTGTAAGGCACTAAGTGAGTAAGTAAGACAACGTACCTGCAATAGTAACATGTATAGTAACACTGCCGGTGCGACCAGTGTCTGTATAAGTGAAAGTACAAGTGTACAGGGGTAAGCGAGGGGGACTCTGCAGCAACTTGAAACCTTGAGTATAATCTAGAGTTGCCGCCTGTCAAACAGAAGGGTCAAGGTTGAATTAGAGCAAGTCATTACTATATACGGACATGCTGAGTAAGTTAGTGTATCTTGAGTGCTGTTAAATAACAATTAGATAGACAGAAACTAGTGTATAGTTGAAACTTATCCTTTAGATTGAGTTTGCACAAAAGGTTGTTGATGCATATGATAGTTTATTATGCTGAAAGAGCAATAAGTTAATGTAAGTTAATCATGCGCTTGTGTTTGGTAAATAAAAGACTTACACTTGGTAAATGAAAGACTTACAATTGGTGAAACCGGACCACCAGGCAGAGAAAGAGTAAAAGTGATGCTGGAGTGAGTGGGAAGGCATGGTACATACTCATCTCTCTTCACAGTTACACTGATAGATCCAGTACTTCCAGATGTGCTCAATGGTACATGGAGAGGTTCATTTGGGTCTATAAAACATCACCAATAGACCGTCTATTACCATACATAACAGTTAAGCATTATAAGATATCAAGACCTGTGAGTATACGTACCATAAACAAAGATATAGACAGAAGAGGTGAGACTAGCATTGTTACTATCTGCAGTGTTGTAACACTCTATCACACCAGTATCATAGTACTTGAGAGAGTCGAATGTCCATTGGTCTCCAGTACTGACTGTCGAGACTCTCACTCTGGTCCCCAACCCAAATCTATCAAACTGTAAGGATCAGAGGCTAGCTTTATATTTTCCACTGTCATATTATGTTATCCCATGCATTGTATTACCGTTTATAAACCCAATGGAATGTTAAAGTACATAATATTTTTAAAACTTACTAATTTTTACATATTCTGTATAATAAATGAGCAACTAAATACACATGTACAGAGTTATCTCTCTTCACCACAGTATAATTTCATAATGAGAAAGAGCAACTCCAAAGTTATGCAGAGTTATTATTTTACGAGGAGGTCCTACCTGAGCGAATCGATTAGTCGGGTACCTAAGGCTAGTTTCTGATTCTCCGCAGGCTACAGTGAGGTTTGATCCTGCTGGTATGTCATACTGATTGACTGTGTTGGTCACTGGTACAGGAGTGTAAGAGTTACCAGTAGAGGGTGATACTTGTACTAATGATATAGTACTCTGTGTACTTACACACACAACTAGACATACCAGTATGGAGAAGACAACTACAAATACAATATACTATTACTGTAATTAATCGGGTTTAAAAATAGCATCACATTCCAAACTTAGAAAAATATCCAATATAAAAACACAAGTATAAATTATGAAAAATCCCAACCCAGTACAGGCAACAAATGATGGATTCTTAGTAAAGCCTTCAAGTTGAAAAGTGGCTATAAACTAGACAATTAAGCATTCGAACATAACTCAATTTCTAGCTCATGTTCCTAGCAAGATTCATCATCTCCACCTCCAGTGAGGAAGGTGAGGCATTAACACCCACATGATTTGATATTCAGGTGGAGGAACCCAACTAATATAATGGAGCACCTGACAGACAGCATCAAGGGAAGGAGTAGGCAGCAAACACTACTCCTTCCCTTAATTATCACCCTTCCCCTAAATACAATCCCTACCCTAACTGAAAACTCCAATATTGTGCCAAAAAATAAATGGCAAATGCAATTCTATACTAGCTAGTAGCTGTAGAACTTTGGGCTATGGAGCATTATGTAATACCAGCATAATAAGAATGTATTTGTATAAGTATACTTGAGTATAGTAACCTGTATTACATATTGATATTATATATTATAATAACATTGTATTAGCTTACCAGATATATATGCTCTCCTGTCCATCATCATATTTATTGATATTAGAAGAACGAGTTATTTATCATATTGATAGAGTGAGACTGTGATCTTTGCTATTCACCAGTAATGAATGAAGTGACTAGACTCACACACTGCAGTCTTCAACACAGTATCAAATCAACAATCTAAAAAACACGTGACATATGTTTCCTCATGTTAAAATTTGAAATATATATTATAGCGTTGGGCAATGGAATTGCATGATTGTGCAGTAAATGTAGGTGATGCCTGAATCACTTTATCTGTGGCTTACAGAGTGGTAACACATGCAGGATAAAATTTCATTAATAGAACTTATATTTTAAATTAGACATGAAAATCAGCAACAGACAATGGAATTTAGCCTGTTACTGGTAAACTAGTTGGCAAGGGATATGCCACGCAGATGATCAGAGATATAGACTGGTCCATATTACTACTCATTATCATCTTGTATTCTATTTTCAGCTGATGACAACATTTTTGTGTAATCAAGTGACTTAACAGATCTGGTATGTAGTCAACGCAGTGGTGTTGGGTAGTACGTAGAGATTATACATCTATGGAACTAGTGGAACTATGGGAGTAGTGATAGGAGTGGTGAGGTCTCTGCTGTATCTATTTATATCAAGTGTCATAAGGTCGAGTATTCATTCTACTAATGTTAATACTGTATTACTAAAATGAAACAATCTTAGCCCTTGAGAAATATACCAACAACCTTTGAAAGTACAGCAAGCAGAAACTTTGGGAGTTGCACGAACAACCGGTTGAGCCAAGAGGCCACGACTGGACGATGTCTTGAAGCTTTGAAGCAAAGTTAAATAATAAACTTCATTTTAATCAGCACTTGAAAGTCAGCATTGAACTCATTTCACTGCTAAGCTGCTTATTATGTCACGTTAAATTGAAACTGCTAAGTTTTCATGTAACCTTCTCTTTTGTTTGGATAGAAGAGCAGCTAACTAGCTATGTTATTTACATAGCAGTGTGGCAATAGTAACATCCTCTGTAGTACAGCTAGTAATGGTGGAGGTGAAATGGAGGGCTACCCTGAGATTATTGTTCTAAATATTTTCCTGGTTTACATAGTTCTGCTAAGAACTGCACTTCAGAGCAAGGAATCAGCACAAACACCATCCTACCATTTGTTGAATTGAATAGAGATAACAAAAATCTATTGCAATTATGAATTGTCAACAGTTGTAAACAATTCCAAAGCCCTACTTGACTTTTATAGATAAAAGCATCATTCACTGAAATCTAAACAATAGTTATTTATGCTGAATTGTTGTTGCATGACTAACCACTGTTTACATTAGATAGGTCGTAGTAATGACACATCTGGGTTTAATCTCAGTCAACATAATTTAAAGATTGTTTCGTAATTTATTGACCAACAAACAAAATTACTTTACAACTTTTAGACTAGAGCTGATGCTTTCATGTATAATAAAAATATCTCCAAGTAGACAAATACTGACCAGAAACCAACAGATCTACTTATTTGAGAATATAAAGAATATATTACAGAATATTATCAGTTTCCAGTTAGATATGAACACAAGCAGGCTTGTACTGCATATTATGCTAAAAGTTTAAGACATCTTGTGGAAAGAAGCAGTCATGGTCGAGTGGTTAGGATAGTAGAGGTCATTGTCGATGCTAGGAAGGGTATGCAGTCATAATTACTCTTATGCTACAGCAGAAACACGTCCTTAAAGTACTTAACAACCCTTACCTTACCACCAGGGGTTCTCACAGGGATGGATACTTCAAAAACACTTGTCTTCCAGAACTCGTGGGAAAGCTGCAAAGTGCAAAAGAACTAACTTAACTGAAAGGTACTTTATATGGCATGAAAGTACGTGCTGTTGACAGATATATTACGAAAGAATATCGCATACTGCATGATTTGACAGATCATATCTGACGAGCTGTACTGTTATGTTGATGTTACAGTTTTGTGCAGCCTTTGACTTGCTGATTATTACCTTTTTTAAATTTTCCTGAAATAAGATGCTTGCAGAGCTATTTATGTCTGACTAAATTGTCAAAACTTTTGCAGCAAATAATTCAGAATTATAAAGTAAAACTAAACCATGTAAATTAAGTTTATAAACTGAAATAATAGATCCTTTAAGTAATAAAACTGAGTACAAGTATCTGAGTTAGGGAATCTTCTATGTAAAGCCAATTAAACATATATCAATAACTGAAATGTCATAACTGTATAATTAGAGCGGCAACCAGTAAGAAAAACATTATCACCTAAAATTATAGTTAGTTTTAATTAGTTTTTATTCTAACACCACAAACATAAACACTTTGTTGAGCATTCAATTATACCCTTAAAGTCATAGTCTCACAGAGCTGTGTTAATTTTAGAAGTTTGAGAGAACAAGTTATGCTGCCATTCTTCGCACTGAATGACATTTAAAATGGACAACTGGTCTACTAAATCAAGACACAAAAATAAAAAACAGAGTTGGACACATAGAGTTTAAGGCACAGTGAGTAATCCCTGAGCATCATTATACAAATCAACTGTAGATACTCCTAAATCATGAATTAAATATTAATAGTATTAATCATCATCATTATTATTATAATGATACTGGCTATGGCATGACATCAGCGGAATTTGATCTTTTGGAGCACAGCCAGTACTGAGCAGATATAAATAAATAACCACAAAAAATTAACAAAATCATGGCAAATGAAAATTACACATACATAAACTAAGTAAGCAACCATTTTTACGATATTAATATTTATATTTAGTATTGCATCAACTTATGCTGCATTGATATTTTTGTCTATCATAATAATCAGAATTTAGATTTTACAGCACTATTGTCCATTTCAACGTGTACTTGCTGAATTATGAAATATTAAATTGATTTTGTTAAAAAAAATATTAAAGTTACTGAATGATATTGTTGGTCCATTGACAGCAGTCTCATTGTGATTTTGGCTCAAGGCCATAATATTAATTTCATAGTCATAGTCATAACTATAATTTGAATCAGCTGGTAAAATAATCTCAAGAAAATTCATGTTGAACAAAAAGCTCATATGATTATTGTATATACTTATACTAATACTCTCTAGTATTAAATATGAGTCATTATATATCATATAAAAAAACAAGTACCAGAAGAACACGTAAGAAGTTAAACTTTAAGTCCTATATTTAGTGCTCTTCACCTAAGGCTAATCTTTTTAAAAAAGTATAAGTTTAAAAATACCAAAAGAAGAAACAACAGATGAAACAGAAATATAATGAAAATTATGGTTAAATACTATGATTATCATTATCCAGTCCAATAGCCATAGTGATAGGTATGTCACAAATACTAATCTGGCAGCATAATGCTAATGTGAGTTAACATTATTTCAAGGTATCACTGTTAATTTTAAACTTCTTGATATTCTTAAAATTAATAATTAGTTAATCACTTCGACTCAAGCTAATAACTTTTATCTGAACTTTATCTCACAACCCAGTACGAGTATGATTATGATCATGATAATCATATTTATATTATCATTATCATAATTATACTAATAGTAATACTATGATGCTATGATACTGAACTGACACTTCCAACTTATGCACTTAATTTTATTATTATAGTTATAGTAATAGTTATAATCATGACACTAATAGTAATAGCAATAGCTATACTTATATATTTATACTTAAATTTTATCTTATAGTTGTACTTACACTTAATCTCGATCTAATAGTCAAACTCAATAATGATAGTTTTATACTTATAAGTTGAAGTTTCAAGTCAAAGTTATAGTACAAGCAAATTTGATACTAATGGTAATAGTAATTCTTATAGTTATACTAATACTAATAGTAATACAAATACTAATAGCAATAGTATTATTAATAATAAATTTAATAAAATAAATCTTTATCTAATACACTAATACTATTAGTAAATGTATTCACTCACTAAGAGTAAGACTAAGACTAAGACTCAGAAGAGTAAGTCTAATCACTAAATCTAATACTAATAGTAATACTAATAGAATAATTTAAATTATAAAAACTTAAACTAGCATTACTATTAGTATTACTAATAGTAATATTATTACTATTAGTATTAAATTTAATCTTCGAATATTTATATTTTAATTTTCATAATCAATAATCATAAATTTATTAAATCATGAATTAGAATATCATGATCATCATCATGATCAGCATTATAAAAATAATAGTATTATTATCAACCGCACTTTTATAGAAATTGTTTGTGTCGCAAACATTACTTATTACTGCAAACATTATTATAAATCCACATTACTCTGAATATTAATAAAACGCAAGTAAATACATTGTGGTTGTGAGAAGTGCCCTCAAGTGGTTTTAGACAAGCTTGACCTTGTTTTCTTATGAAGACCTCCGGTTTTACTTCGAAAAACTATCGAACACTGCCGTTGCGTATAAGTGCAAAATATGTTTGTGAGAAAAAAATGTTTGTATATTAAAAGTTTTATTTAAAATTTTGCAAATTTAAAAAAAGATTTTTTAAATAAAATATAAAACATACGTTTTAGCAAAAACATAAATTTTCGTTGACAAGTTAATTTAGTCATCTACCCATCTAAAGGAAACTAAAGAAAAAAGGTATCATTTTTGTTGAATCACAATTCGACTTTGATTTTCACTTATTCTAATAACTGCAAGTGAAAATATTTGATTTGATTTTTTTAGCAGAAAGTTTTATTTTCAAGTTATCTATTTATATTGTAATAAATTTAATATAAATATAATTATATGAATATGGTTTGCTACTTAGAACTAAAAAAAGATTAAACAGAGTCAGATGTTTATGATGTTAGTTGTTACTGTTGCTGTTGGTTTAAGTTACTGTTACTGTTAGTGTTACTTGTTACTGTAACTGTTGGTGTTAGTGTTAAAAATACTAATACAGTAATAATAATACTCATTCTAATACTAATAGTTTTACCTCTAATAGTAGTTTGAGTAAGAGTAACTGTAAGACGCTAAGAGTAAGACAACTTGTATTAAATTGAAATCAAATCAACATTCGAGTTGTAGTCTAAATTATTGTTATTGGTAATTTAAATAGCTATTTGTTATTATAGTTAATTTTTATTTAATTATAACCGATGAATAATTATAGTGTCATATTGATATTATGACAGCAAATTGAAATACACCGTAACATAACTCATAACTGATAGGTAAGGTGGGATTCATCATCGAATTCTAAACTTGAAACAATAATTTTAAACTTAAACTGAAAGGCGAAGTTTGTAGTTTGCAATTGACTGCTAAGTTGCTACGAGTACTTATTTAACTCGATTTTAAATTCACGATAGAGTTGTTACTATTAGTATTAGTGACTATTACAAATAATATGACATGGTTAGTAGTACTCCTACTCCTAGTGTTGGATGTACTTGTATTGAGTTTGATAGCTCAAATGTAAGATATAGTTTATCTAAGGTACTATTTTCTTATTCTAATTGCAATAATTTCTCTGCTTGGTATACCATTGTTGTTGAGTTATGTTTTCTATGTGTCAGGAAAAATCATGGCTTCACTGCCATGCTTACAAGACATGACTCCAACTGCCATATCTTCTCAGAGGTGTAAAGGGGAGTTTGATGTCACACCTGTTATGCACACAGGGTACAGTTTATATCATTATATTTTCTCTTGCTGTTATACTGAATTGATAGTTGTACCTAAACAGGGTAATACTGTATTATGACTTAACAAGGACTTTGCAGTAAATTTTTTTATTTACTGTTCAACATAGTTAGTCATACCGAATAGTTGCTTCATCACTGTTTCTATATCATATTACTTGTATAATTATTAGAGAAGGGAATTTTCAGTGTTTTGCGCAATTCCCTTCTTTGTTGTTTGTTCAATCAATCAGGAGTGTAATTTTTGCATTCTCAACTTATTCTTCTATTACACTCTAGTTTATGCTCATAAATCAAATATTCTTTTCTGTTTGTAAGTAGTTTTGTTTCCTATACTTGTAGCTTTTCCTTTACACATATTGTCAATGTTTTAGACTAGTTTCCAAGCAGGAAGATGCGGGTAACCTGTCATCCCACCCCCTCCAATCCAGAGAAGCTAACGTATGTATACATGACTCTATGCTGATAATATTCCAGTTAACCAGTTCTTTCGGCTGAACATTCTCCTATAGGAATGTTTAGTTTTGTTGTTACTAATATTGTTCTCTGTACAACAGTGGGACAAGGAGCTAGATAGAAAGAACATGCAGATGTCTCGCAACACACAAGGGCTACACATGCCAATGAAAATAGGAATGGAAAGATTTGCTGTGCGCCAGGTTAGTGCGTTGTCATGGCAACTACAAGTTGCTTGTTTAGTTGCTCTATACCAGACTGTTAGTATGTTATAGCGAAGGTGGAGACAATTCCTTATACACAGTACTGTCGGAGTTATTTTAAACTTTAGACCTGATGAGTTTTGAATCGTAGATGTGCCCATGGCTGTTCCAATTTACTAGCCCCAAGTTTATCCCTAAGAGTTATGCTCCCTCACACTAATGGCTATTCACTAGTCACCTCAAACTGTGATCCCATGCAGTTATTACGCAAGCCATAACTTATTGTGATTTGTGTATTATGTGTGTAATAAGTATGTAGCTTGCATTGTTTATGTACCTATTACTATGTAGTGTCTACTGTAGTGTATATGTAACATGTACCTATTACTATGTAGTATCTACTGTAGTGTATATGTAGTGAATATGTATTATATACTGTAGGCTGGTCGATTGCCTTGCATGGCTACAAAGACATCTAATTTAATGGAAGATACACTGACAGGTAAAGACGAACTGATCTCTGTAGAAGATGTTTTCAACAGTAAGTTCAATTGTGGCTCAATATGGTGTCGGGTGACTGCACTGGGTACTGTTCACCTCTATTTAACCTTGACCTAACCTACAATACTTACCTATGTGTCGCTGCAACAATGTATTTTCTCAAATACTCAGTAGTCAGTGCTGTGTTTTGAAACACCCAAAGTATAAAATTTCAGTCTTCTATCGTTAAATCTAAACTGGCATCAGCTATAAATTCCTTTACACCAGACAGCGCTGTACAGTTACGGTACAGTTATGTTACATACTCCTTTATCTCAAAGCTTTTAAGATAATTTTGTTTTACAGATCCCATGGAGTTTTCAGAAAAAGGACAAAACCCCCATGCAGCAATGGAGCGTCGACTTGGGTTATTGTAGTATCATACTGATGATTATACTAAACTAAAGTATATAGTGGAATTCAATATTGTTTATTATCTTATGGTGTTATATCTTATTCAATATAATAGAAAATAACTGTAATACTTTGTTTTTAATATTAGATGCACACTAGGTGTCTACAGATAAAATGGTATGGGAAATAATCAAACTCATACATGATATGGTATTTTCAGATACACTATGAATATCTTTATTGTTTGTATTTGATACTGGGAGATGATTGTCATTAAAAAGACTAGAATTTCTATGCCAAGAGTGAGACAATAAGAGGAAACCAATTTGAGGCAGAGATTTTGGCTACACTATAACATATATATAAATTTCAGAAGGATAGCGTAAATAAGAAAGTAAAAAATTGCACATGCATAATTTAATGTTTAAAATATTATATAATATAACTATTTAAGGGGTTTCTGAACAGAATATGTTTAGTATGTCTCCAGGCATTGATCCCACATAATAAAATAGTATTAAAATGTAATATAATTGCTTGTTGCAAAATTATTGGTGTAGTGAATCTTTTGCATTGGAGGCAGGAAAGACATTAATGAGTAGCCATTTACTATGTCTGTTGTGAGTGTAACACAAATTAGCAAATTGTTTTGATTGAAACTTCTCCCTCAGAATCCCGGCAGTATCTGTCAGCAGGTCTGTCAACTCAACTGATATGTTGGCATTAGTTGGAGTTGTGCCACCATTTTTGTAAGAAATTGCCGTAAGTTGGGAGAGATGCTCAGACAGGTATTTAAAGAATTTGCCAGCCTTGGATCTGCATGTAAAATAAAGAATGGCTACAATAGAAAATGTGCAGCTTGTTACAAAAATCTATTTGCATATAGAGCAACATTGTGATATACCACTTATTAAAATATCTAGTGTATTATTGAAAAACATATATAATATGTAGTTAGAAAGGTAAATAAATGTTAATTTTATAATCCACTTGACATGTAAATTGCATTCATTAAATGGCTACTAGTATGTCATTAGAGTAGTGAAAGGAACTAAAGCACACTCGCACGCCCACACACACCCTTGCACGCACACACATACACGCACATTGAATTAATATGTTATGGTCATAAAACTATAGCAGAATTGTGGGTTGTTGGTCAATAATAAACAAGTTGCAACTTTTTATCTATTTCATTTCAATATAATTCAAATTGCACTACATTTTGTTTAAATACAGATATGTACATAGAGAGAAAATACAGACAAAGCAATTTAATAAAAAATGAGACTAACTTGCTATCAGGTAAAGTAGTAAAGCAGACGTAGCAGTCAACCGGAACTTCTAAGGGAGGGAAGGGAAGACGACTCCACTCTCTGTTCCTGTCCTCTGTAGACAGAGGTATTCTTGTTGGCTTGTATAGCAACTCTATCTCATTTTCTGACCACGGGAACTCAGCGCTTGATTCAAAGCTGCTTGGAGCCCTACTGTACTTGGCTGGTAAATCCCCTCGACAGCATGATATGAAGATCAACTGCAAACACAGTTACAGAAAATTGTGAAATTTTGCATGTTATTCTCACAGCAATTTTATTATCACTTTCTTTGTTGTTAAATTAGTTTATACTCTGAAAAATCAGGTTTACTGTCGTACTAGACTAATAGCCAAGTTTACAGTCGTACTGGACTAATAGCCAGGTTCACTGTCTAATAGACTAATAGGGTACAAAATGCAAGTTTGTTGTGCATTGACTGTGCCAATGTAAATAATTAGAAACAATAATGAACGATGAAAAGAGTAACTGGACTTGACCTTTGGAATATGACGAACATTTCCCGAGTTGAAGAGATCAACCACTTCCTGTACGTGGCATGAGGAACTACCATCATGTCCAGCAATCATCCGATTAGTGCCGTGAGAAAAGATGGCTAATGCAGCTATTGTCCCGTGTCCATCCTCTTTTGAGAATGATGAAATAGAATTCAACATTTCACTTGCCGACAAATCTTGCTCTATCACCACCTGTGAAATTATTAAACATTCAAACCAGGCATTGGTATTCGATTTTAGCAGCTTATTTGTTGAGACGTTTCGAATTTTAGCCGATGAAATTGAGGTTTTGTATAGCTTGCATCCTTGGCATCCTTACATTGCTCTATAGCCTATAATTATTCTAGCGTAGCAAGGCTAAAAGATTAAATTTGTTGATATAGGGTCTAAATTTATTCTTAAAACTCGCACCAAGGACTTTTTAAATCACCTAAATTAATAGATACAAACTAGTATTGCTAACACTTGATAGTACTTATTCCATCATCATGAGGTAGGGACAATTTCAGATCATATCGCATTTGTAAAAAGGGGGTGGAGAGTCGAAGTCACATGACAACAAAAGCCAAATAGAAAGTTGTGCTACACAAACAGTTTGCATATATAATTTTGTCAACAAAATATTCAACTTACTTGCAGTCTGAAATGTTCACCCAAGACTTTAAAAGCAGTTTGCAGAGTTTCCTGGCGAAGTGAGGATATGGTCCTGTCTGGTTTGGTAGAATTGGCAGTGAGCTGAACATTGTTGCAGATTATCAGAGCTCTTCCCCTTCTCTCTCCAGTAATTAGCAGGTAATTCTGAACATGATGTTGGAAGTTTGCTGAATTCTTAGCACTAAATGAGCTGTAATCGTCACAACCACCCAAAGCAGGTTGATGAATCTCAGCTTCTTTCAGTACAGCTTCCTTCACTTGTCCCTTGTTTTCCTGCATTCTTGCTAGCTTTTCATAGTCTTTGATAACTTTCTTGTTTAATGTAGAGTTTACAGAAACTGTTTCTACATTTCCATCTTTGGTAAGTTCATTGATCAACCACTGTATCGATACACAACTCCTAATGTCTGGCAGACTTTCTCTATTTAGAAATAAGTCAGTATTATAATAATTCATAACATTATACATATAATAATTCATAACAATACAAATATAATAATGCATAACCAGATATAGCCAATAATTTTATATTCTAAATTATAGTTCTTCTGGTCTTTGCTTTTGAAGTCAGCATTTTGCGTTATTTGACTTTTAAAAAAAAAGCTAACCTTTAACATGTAAGCTATGATGTAGTATCAGACTATGTAAAAAGTTGAGTTATATATTTCAAAATATGCATTGCAAAAGCATAAACAGCTTTGTACATTGACAAAACAGAAATAGTTGAGCTTTTGTTGAATTACAGAGCTTTATAGATATGTTTTTCTGTTGCTTCATAGACATTATAGGAGGCAAAAATTAGGATGAAAAAATATTACAATGTGTTCAACAAAACTAGAAATCAGCTAGAAATTTGGTAATATAGTAAATAAATGTAATAAGACACTTCAAACCTCTTGTAGTTTAGTGTGGAGTATTTCACAGTGAGGATGAGAAAATCTGGACCCGGAGGTATGAGAGTTAGAGGGCTTGCTGCTGCTAAACACTGCACAACTGCTATCTGCAGAAAGGTATATAGTCTGTGATAGAACTTAATACTAAGGTAAGTAAACAAGCTGCTTTATGTGTTCAGTTTAGGAAAAATTGTTTTTAGTTGAAAAATCATTGCAATGTCACTATATCGCTACCACTAACTACCATCATATTATAGTTACCACCACATTGTTACCACCACATTGTTACCACCACATTGTTACCACCACATTGTTACCACCACATAGCCGCCACCACATTGTTACCAGCACATAGTTACCACCACATAGTTACCACCACATTGTTACCACCACATTGTTACCACCACATTGTTACCAAAAAATTACTACCGCCACATTGTTGTCACCACATGCCTGCCAGCTTTAGATGGCCATCTCGCAATTACTAAGAAATACATAAGTTAAGTTGTCAAACAAAACTTCACTACCACCTAACCTGAGAATTCCAGATACTTAGATAACATTTTAAATTTATAGGAAGCAGTTGAAAGCTCATTTTCATTTTTCTGTGCAAAGCTATAATATATCTTTAGAGTGTACAAGTTTAAAAGTGAATAAAACACAGATCTTGACATATGCAATCATTGTATTATGTTGGAAAACCCAGAGGTTTTAGTAAGACAGTTGGATATATGTCACAGTGGCTACTGATTAGGCACATCAAAATATTTCTATTATTACCAGCCAAATTAAAGGGCATTGAGGTAGAAAATTGAACACTTGCATATTGTAGAAAACCTGTTCACAGGCTGACTGGCTGCCCCTCAGCTCACCGATTAGGTTTTGTGTTATCACACAATACAATATTTATCAAAATACAGCAATCAGCTGTTGATAGTATGAGGGTAAATGCTGGGAACTAGCTTAGTAATTTAGTCCTATATGGTCCGGCTATCATTCTTGAGTACCTTAGGTTTGCCATTGTACATCTCTTCATCCATGTTGTTAAGTGCTTCCTGTACAGTCCTTTGTGGGTCAGCTACATCTGCACAGTCTATGATGATGGACAAGCAGTCATTTGTAGCAGAGTTTGTCTACAAGTTTAACTTAGATTAGCTGCTTGAAGTTATTATTATAAACTTATATTAGATCGGAAAGAGCAATTCAACAATGTTTTAAAAGAAAATTAATTTATTTTATTTTTGCAGTTAGAAAACTAATTATGAGACAAGTTCATGAGGATAGTAGCATCAAAATTTTAAAGTAATAAATATTCCTACATATATTGCAAATCACAATGACATGTTACTAAAGTGTAGTATGTAAGCTCTTTATTTCTATATGTTAGCTATTTCCTTCTTTAAATTATTACTCATGAAAATTATATATAGAGGTACATTAACTGCAAATTTGTTGCTTCTGGGACAAAACTTACATCTGAAAGGGTTTGGTCTGCTTGCAGCTGAGAGACATGTGAACTTGTGAAGGTAGAAGATAACCTGTAGGTAGTATCTAACAGGGAATACTCATTTAAAGAATACTTTAGTACCTTGAACATCTTTTCATCATAACTGAAGTATTTGTCAGGATTAGCTAATTTTTGTTCAAAATTTCTTACTCTGGATGAAAAATAAAACTGCAATTTTGGAAACATGGAAGCTAATGAAGGCGTGTTGTTGGCGCAGAGCACTTTTTGTATATAGTATGTCTCTTCAAAAAGCTCCTTAGCTACCAGAATTCTGCAGTTTGTTAGTTGTATATTTGTCGCATTAGCTGTCAAGCGTCTGGCAGACAGCGGCAGGTGTAGCATAAAGTCAGCGAACACTTGAGTGTGATACTTGGCTGCAACATAATGAATTGGTGTGTTTCCATAGACATCGGGACCCATCATTTCCGTGACATCCATATGAGGCAGGTAATCTTGTAACACATCATACAGTTCGTCTAGAACTAGGGAGAGGGCAGCCAGATGTAGCACATTTTGTCTATACTTGTTTTGTTTCCTCATCAGAATAGCAAAAGTTTTAGGATGATAAAGCTCTTGTAAATTTTCAAGTAATGCAGCCAGGGCTTCAAACCGTCCAAAGATAACCAGCGATAGAATTGCAGTGTTACCATCATTGTCCTCAATAGCAGAGATCTGTTTTATCCAGCCTGATGCCTTTGTGGTAAACACAGCGTTGACTACTTCTCCAGAGTAAGCAATATGTAAGAATGTGTAACCTCGCAGAGTCTGCGCCCACAGCACCTCATTGCTATGTAACTCTATGCTACAAAGATACTTTATTACATCAATTCTGCCAATAACGGCAGCGAAGTGGAGTACGGTGTTCCCATCAGAGTCAGCAGTTAACAAAAACTCTTTCAACGAGTCAGCTCCCACCGAACTTATAATGATTTTGGCAACTTGCTCACTAAGCACGATATGCAAGACTGTCCTATTGTCTATATCTCGTTTGAACACAAGTTCATTGTCATCCAGAGGAAAGGCGCATAAATACTCCACAACATCTGCTTGGTTACCCATAACTGCATAGTGCAGTGCAGTTGAGTGATTGTTATCTCTAGCCAGTATAAAAGACTTTTGTTTATCGTATTCCACTGCTTCCATTAACTGCCTGGCAATAGTTTTATTGCTTGCATAATGTAATGCTGTTGCATCAGTCTCATTTGTAGCAAGTAAAATTTTGTTCAAAAATATTTCTCTCCCAATTGCTGTTGTTTTACTTTCATTATCAATACATGCAGTCAGAATTTTTGGTGAGTCACCGTTTAGTGCACAGGCATTTTCTGCATTCAAATTTTCTGTAACGAGTTCTTCCAGAATCTCTTCGCTGCAATAAAACTCCACCAAATCTGTTAACCCTGCTGAAGCTGCTAAATGTAAGACTGTATCCTTTTTACTCGTGGTTGATAATAAATAGCTTGTTCGGCTCTTACGGTGAACCGATTCAAGGAGCAGTTTTACACCTTCTCTTGTTTGAGCACAATGCAATGCAGTTTTACCAAATTGATCTTTTATCATCAACAATTTATTGCATGCAAAAGGCAGATTACATAAATATTTGATTACGTCAATGTTGTTTCTCTCCATGGCTTCATGCAATGCAGTTCTTCCAATACTGTTGGGATGCAACACAAATTTTTCCATATCTAAGGGATGGTTTGATTCCACAAGCAACTGCGCTACCTCCTTACTTGAAGCGTAATGCAGAGCCGTTTTGGAACTTTTATCTTTACACAACAGTAGCTTATTGTTAGGTAATGATTGGTTACAAAGATATTTTACCGTTTCTTTATTGTCCTCCATGACAGCCAGATGGAGGACAGTTAATAGACGGTCATCAGATGTTAGTAGCATGGCACTCAATGTGTCCGGCTTTAGACTCTCTGGGAGAAGCTTTAATCTTACCATGTTCCACATATGCTGCAGCGTTAATGTTGGAACCAACGAGGACCAGAGATGGTCAACTATGGTTTCCTGAGTAACTTCACTTGACAACAGAGCTTCATCATCCTTAAATTCAATATCTACAGAATTATGTGACACTCCCGAAGCCATTCTGCTACTAATCAATGTGACAAGTGAGAAGCTGTTCCTGTGAGGAGGAATTATCTTCGCACTTGTCTGTCATTGGTGTAGCTGTCGAATGATATACTTGCTCCTTACAGCCACTTAACTATCAGTATGCATACATGTTTAACATAAAACGTATAGACCTATTGAGTTGAGCTACTTCGTATTATATCAATAGAAAGGTTATAGCAAGTAACAATGCTGTAAACCAGGAAAACTAACTTACTAAGTAGTGTACTTAATATATGTGAATATGATAGCCTATTCCCGACGTTCCCATTGTTTGAATTGTGGATTTTATGATTTCATTTGAATGAAAGCACAACCCATAAGAGCTAACATTCATTCGCCTTTATTCCACTTACGAAACTGAGTTGTTTATTATAGTGAAATGAAAAGGTGGCAAGAATCAGCAGCTGTGGCAGCAAACAGTTACGAATTTTGAACAATATTTATAAGCTTATGACCTGATGAAAGACTGAAGTGCAACTCAAGTCAAAACTTATCTAATTTAATTATTTTGCTAAATCTTGGTCTCTATAATTTCAGATTTAACAAGCATCTCGATACACCATATAATTCTTCTTTAAGCTAAGCCATTAAAATATGTAAAATAAGTTGATAGATAGTTTTATTTTGCAAATATCTAAGCCTAAACATAATAATATTATTTTTGCATATAATTGTTTAAAATGCAATTGCTTCAATAGTTTTTAGAATCTACAAAATTGGCACACTATAAGCTGTGATTCCAACAAGTTCAATTTAGCAAAGCATCAAGGCAGAGTAAGTGAAATGAAAGCAATTGTTAGGAGCATTAACTTAAACTTAAATAATGTTGGCTGTGTTTATTAACATCAAGTAACAACACATATTATTATTATTATTATGCTGGCAGAATTGTAAGACTGGTTCTTTGGAGTTGTCTTTTTAAGTGGAGCTACTGGGTTACCATTTCATATAGCCTGAAGCAGCTTCAATTTGATCAATGAAAATGTAGTGAATATTAGGCGATGGTTTTGACATGAGCTTTAGCCAAATACATATCATGAGCTGGTAGCTTACTAACTTAGCACTAGGTAGATGAAAGTTGAGTGAATTAATAAATCAGGTGTCTGCATGTGTCACATGGTGTCATATCAGGTGTCTGCATGTGTCACATGGTGTCACATCTGCAATTTTTGCTTAGATTTGAGCAATGCTTGAATTCTATCATTTACAAATATTTTACTACTCTATAGAATTTACATTATGTTCAATGTCACCCTGTAGTTATCATACCACTTTTGCATTAAAGCCAACAATTTAGGCATAAAATAGAGTATATTCATTGTCAAATTGTAATAAATTGCTGTACATATAGTATAAAAAGGCTAACAATCACAGCAGACAAAATACAGTTGCTTATAACATGTTAATGTTTCAACATACAAGCAAGTAGCTGAAATGAGTAGCGGATACTTGTGATATTTAAACTGCGGTAGCATAACATATCACACCATTACGAAAAGTCTAGCAGCGTATATAGAGTAGCATTGTCTGATCCTGTAAGATTCTATGCTTCAGTTTACTTCTTCTAAAACTACTTCCACCATCTCACCTCTAGAGTTTGCCTTAGGAGATATCAACCTGTAACACACACAAGTATTTTCCCATTAGCCAAGTACAAAACTAAACAGTTGAGAGGACATAACTCCTATACTGTCTGCCAACCACTCAATCTGGTTATAACAAATATACTATATGTTTGTATGAAGTGAAGCAGTTGCTATTTTAGAAAAATTCATTATCAATTTGATGTCTAGCTCTTTAATAATAACACCAACACTCACATAGGATAGTGGTTGATCACTGCCATCACAGCTATTCTGGGGGTAGCTGGCTCTAATCGGATCTGGAGGAGGCAATTCCAAGGGTCAGGTATCTCAGTTACAGCAGGTGGAAACAACTTGTCTGTGTACCAAGTAACGGTTAAGTCATTTCCCTCGCAGGTATAACTGGGTGCAATAGCTTCAGTCATATCGCATTCTGCAGGTAGAAGATGTAGAGAAAATAACTCCAAAGAAAGATACCAGTGTAACCACACTCATGGAGTTAATATTGAGCCATAAAGTTATATTTGACTTTCAAATAATTTGCAACTCATTCATATCTTAATAGGAAAATTAAAACACTAATTAAGAATGACATTAGAAGGCTAATACATGGTTATTAGGAAAAGTAAAACACTAACAGTCAAATGAAAAAAGGCTAATTCATGGTTCATAGTTATAGAAATAGAAACATTTTTAGGTTTATAGGTATATGCGTAACAGCTATAGAGATTATTAGTTTGTATGAAGAATTTATATAATAATATTGTAGCTCTTATTTTCTGAAGTGTACGACCATTTGAGCTACAGATTATAGCCAGATATCCCTGCTGATGCTTTTTATATCGTATGGGGTAATTTAACTACGCTACACTCATCTCAGTTGGAAGCCTAACTATTTTTTAAAGTGATGAAAGGAGATATTGAACCAGTCATTTATCTAAATACTAAATCTAGATTTATCTGAATACTGAATACAGCCACTACTACTTTGGAAGTGAGAGCTTAGTTTTAAGCTTACCTGTTTTACAGATCAATGTCTGGAAATCTTTTACTCGATAATTGAGAATACTTGTGAAGACATTTAAACTGACTTGATTGTAGAGTGCAGAGCAGTCCATGCTATACCGAGATCTAAAAGACAATCTCCTGTGTTCTGTAGTGTTTGTTACTGGGGGCTGCTTGCTACCTGCCAACATGATGTTAGAAAACTTAGGCTACAGCTGCAACATTTTTATTTACCTTATTATTACAAATAGCTTTATAAAACTCGTCCTCAACAATTGTCAACATTATGGACAAAAGATACAGTACAGCTACTTTGAAGTATTACAGACAAAATTTAAAAATAACTTTAAAAATCTAAGAAACTGAATAAAAATAGACAAGTTTGATAACATACTATCTGCAAAGTGGAAATAATTAAGACCTTCACACTGTTGACTATTTTAATATTAAATTTAAAAACATTTATAAAGCCTAAAATCAACTTTTCTTGAAGAACTTTTGAGACCTACTTTCTATGTCACTTTTCTGCTCGAGCTCTTCACCACTAAAAGGGCTGGTTGTCACTCCGTATAGGTCTAGCTGATATGATGTCAAATTTCCTGTTTAACAAAGATGTTTGTATGTCAATAGACCAATCACAAAGGGTGTTACATGTAAGCACAGTGACAATAAGTAGTCTTAAACCATCTACTATGAATACGTACCATGACGAGCACTTACAGAGTAGCTGAAATCTAGACCTACAGTAGATTACTAAGACTATAGTAAAATACTGTAGTCTTGATAGAATATCACCCAGTTTCAACATAATTAATTATTGAAATTAAGACACAAAAATATTTTTAAATAAATAATACTTTTTTTAATTAAATAATTTTTGAAAGAACTAATCAACAAAATTTTAAATAACATAATTTTATTTATGTATGTTTTGTTTTAGATTCTATGTTATTATTAATTACACTCCCTTCAAGTTGACTACCAGCCCCTTAAACATTAACTTGAGTAGTTACACTGCACATACATGGTGAAACAACAAGGCACAGTTATATATAGTGTACCATAAACTATGATACACCAACTTTCAACAAGTTACTTTTAGCATGTGCCTACCATCCCCTCCGGAATTAGATATCTCAAACCTCCAGGTGCCAGCTGGATTCTCTCCCCAAAAATGGACAGACATAAATGGCCACATATCAAAACGTCCAGGTGCAGTATCCATGTATCTTGTGGGCAACACAATAGACTCTGTGCCAGATGGACTAGTTAACTTTACCTAGAGCAACATGTGAAACACAGGCTATTCATTTTTAATTACTCATGGTGTCCAGTAAAAATGGCACGGGTAAAAATGGCATAGGTGATAATTGCACAAATGGCAAAGTAAGTAAAAACGACACATTTTCAATATTAGGATTTGGGGTGAGGTTGGGTGTTTAGGATAAGGGTTTAGGGTTGGAAATAGGAGTTTTAGTTTGGGGTTTGGGAAATATTAACATCAGTGTGCCATTTTTTCCTACTTTTCCATTAGTGCCAGTTTTACCGGTGCTATTATTACCTGTGCCATTGTTAACATTTCAATTTTACTTGTGCCATTTTTACCTAAAATTGTTACTCATGATATAATATTTCATGTATTTTCTTTAAAACAAGACAATATCCCATAATATAATGCTAATATACACCATAAAACATGTCACGCAACACAACATCTAATGCAACATTTCAGTACTGCTCAAAATGACTTAGGGCAGCATGATACAATATTGTGGTTGGCCATCGTTTATCCTATAAACAATTACTAAAACTTAAAAGGCGAAAGGAAATATTTCACAAGAATGAATAAATTCAAGTCTGTTTCTTGAGAAATTCTAACACAGTAGTGAGCAGAATAGAGTAGTTAAGGAGTAGAGTAGAGTGGATACGCAATTTGTAATCTATAGACTGACCCTGAGACGACCTCTCTGGCTAGAGGTCATATTAAGTATCAACTGCACATGCTCCAAGTGTCTCATACAATCCGAGCTATTGGTAGAACATTCCGGCACCTCAACACTTCCCACGTACATGTCTTCCAAACTTCTGCAAGGAAATCAGACTTCAACAGTAACTTGCAGCTTTGCTTACAAAAAGCAAGTAAACCTTGGCCAATCAGCCATAGAACAAGTTCCTGCATCTTATCTTATTAATATTTTACTCATACTGGTTTCTTCACTAAAGGAAGTGACCTAAATTCTGTAGTAGTGTGTGTCAGTATACAGTATGTGTCAGTATACAGTAAGTGTCAGTATACAGTATGTGTCAGTATATAGTATGTGTCAGTATACAGTATGTGTCAGTATATACAGTGCTGTGAAAAAGTTTAAGGACGCCTCACTGTTTTCCATAATAGTAATGTTCCAAGTTAATTTTAAGACATAACAAAAGCATTTCCATAGGCATGATGCCTATCAAAATGATCCTTAAGATCTCCTTATCTCATTCATATAAATTATTGGTATCTCTTTTTATATTTTCTCAAATTTTGGGTGAAACATTGCGATACTATCTGTATATGGGAATTATTCAATACTCTCACCATTTGTGTGCACTGTATGACATCAGAATATTTTACTTCAAATATAGAAAGATTTTATATGGAGTTTGTTATACACCTTCTAGCAACATTGCAACACACAGTGCACTCAATTTTAGTATCAATATTTTGTTGGCCAGCCTTTATTCCTAATCAGAAGTCGACAGTGACGAGGCATCGACTGGTACAGCTTCTCCAACTCATTTTCAGTCACGACATGATGCCATGCATGAATTACAGACTCTGTGAGTGTCACCTCAGATGTTGGCTTTTTTGAGAAGACTTTTTTAGCCATTCTTGATCATAATATTCCATAGGGTTCAAGTCAGGGCTTCCTGCTTGCCAGTTGAGCGTTGAGACCGTCTACTTTTTCATTCACTCTTTAACACTCTTCGCCCAATGGCATAGTGCATTGTCATCTTGAAATATGTAAATTAAATTTGAAAAAATGGTTTTTATAATTGGAAGAAGTTTAGCATTGAGATTATTTATATATTTTTGGGTACTAACATCATTCTAGAGCAAATATTAAGTCGACCTATACCTTTTGATGTTATACAACCCCAGAACATAACACTGATTGTAGGGTGCCTAATTGTTCTAAGTATACATTGGCAGCTATATTTCTCATACTGGTATCTCCTAACACAATAGTTTCTAGGATGACTGTTCACATTAAATATGGATTCATCTGAAATAATTACTTTTTTTTTCTAATCATTTGCTGTCTAACTACCATGCTCCCTGGCCCACCGTAAACGCTTTTTTGCTGCTTCTCGGTTAGTAGAGGCTTCTTCTTGCTTTGCGGCCATGTAAGCTATGGCTTAGCAATCTTACCTTATCCGAAATGTCTAAGCTGGTGTTCTTGTTGATTCTGACCATTCCTTGCCAACTCAGGACTTGCTTTATGGCGATCCTTTTTGCTGATCCCAATGAGAACCTTGTAATCTCTCGGTGTGCTTATTTTTGGTCGTCCACTTCCAGGTTCATCTGCTACAGTGCCAGTCTCCATGAACTTCTTGATAATTTGATGTACAGTTGTCTTTGCTTTGCCAACCTTTTCAGATATTTTCCTAATTGAATAACCTTCCTTATGCAAGAAAATTATTACAAACCTTGCTTCTGAAGTAAGATTTACAGCTCGCATTTTGTCTATTCGAAGCAGCCAATTGGACACCATAGAAAAGCTCACAACTAAATGACAGATTTCAAATTATAAAGGGAAGTCATACTTTATGATAACATGATGCCATGCACAAAGTCAAATTTCACTATTTAGCTTTTTGTGGTAAGAAAAGGCGATAAACTTTGGTTACATAAAAATACAGGAGTTGCGCTTCCCTAGCTGCTTGTGTAGTTGGCCCGAAAATGGGTGGAAAACATTACAACGGTAAGAATTAATTGGTGGAAATTGTAGAACACATTCTAAGGATCATTTTAATATATAGAACTTGCGGGAAAAATTTAGGAACTTACAAAAAATGCCTATTAAACAAGGTACATGGAAATTTCTGCAAGCGTCCTTAAACTTTTTCACATCACTGTACTGTGTGTCAGTATGCAGTATGTGTCAGTATACAGTAAGTGTCAGTATACAGTATGTGTCAGTATACAGTATGTGTCAGTATATACTGTGTGTCAGTATACAGTATGTGTCAGTATACAGTAAGTGTCAGTATACAGTATGTGTCAGTATACAGTATGTGTCAGTATATAGTATGTGTCAGTATACAGTATGTGTCAGTATACAGTATGTGTCAGTATACAGTATGTGTCAGTATACAGTATGTGTCAGTATATAGTATGTGTCAGTATACAGTATGTGTCAGTACTAACATGCTAGTGTTCTCTGGTGACGCTAAGTTTTGTCTAAGGCGGGGTGCAGTACCGTTCCAACTTAGAGCAAGGTCTACCATCTTCCCGCCATCCATCAGACCGTATCCAAACTTGTGACTGTCTAAACGTTACAGAATAATCAAAACTCATTTCATGGTCTAGATTTAAAACAGTCTTTAGCTGAAGTTGCCCAACTTCACAGAATATCTTGTAGTAATTATTTATAAACAACAGCATTCAAAATTACCTGCTACCCAGAAACTGCTACATGTGCAAGAAACAAGAACTATATAAGACTACTGGTCTATTATGCCTATCGTATAGCTCTATACAAATATTATACTGTACTATATTACCATATATTATGACTCTCGTATAGCTCTATGCAAATATTATACTGTACTATATTACCATTGGGCTATATTATATGGATGCTAACTAGTTATAAAATGTTATTTTAAGAAGAATTGCCAAAACTAAAGGCTCAATTAGAATAAATTTTCTTTGCATTATATCGTGGGTTTTGGTGATTCAATCCTTACAGCGAGAGTACACTGTTTTGTCAATGTGGATAAGTACGCTCACCCAGGTCATTATATTTTTGACCACATAAAAGCCTGGACACATATTATGCATTGTGACCCTCAAGGTCAAGTAATTCCACTTGACCTTGACCACAGAAAATCACTAATAATAATGTCAGCCCAGCCAGTATCAGCTGAATAAAAACTCATACTTTAATCAAAACTAATAGAAAAGTAAAGTATTACATGTGTCGCCCATCAACAGGCTGGCACAGGTTCTCGTTAATCGTACTTACATTTCCTTCCAACTCCATTAGTTCTAAATTGACCTTGAGATAATAGAGGAAGTGGGTTAGCAGCGGCCATTGTTATATATTGTACGTCCCGCCAGCTCAAGTTGGGACTAAAACAACCAAGTTGTTAGAATTTAGAGATTACTCTTGAGAATCTGTTTATGGCAAACACAACTTGAGTGTGTTTTTAAAAAAGCTTCATTAATTTAGCCTCTTTCAAATAAAAGAATAGAATTATCAGCAATAATTTCTGCATCTGATTTTCCAGTTTGAAATACAAATATTTGTCTATCATAACTTAGGAGTAGTGAGCTACTCTAAAGTTCTTCTTTAATAAACACTCTAAACTAAGGGTGCTAGGGCAAAATATTCAATTAACTCTATTGAAAACATTCATTATTCTTTTAATAATATCAATTGAATATTATAATATGTACTAGAATACTATATCACAATTTAATTACTTGGCTTCTAGCATGAGAGCAATTAGTCCTGCTGCTAAGGGTGCTGCTGCTGACGTCCCCGTGTGATACATGGTGCAGGAATGTCGCAGATCAGTGGTCACAATCTAGTAAAACATGATTGAGTCATAAACAGGGAAACTTAAAATTATCCGCTCTTTTTTAACTGCCAATAGAAACTTTTTTCTCGCAGAGTTATTAGCGATAAAGAAATCATGCTTACTACTAACTGGCACTCGGGCAATAAAAAGTAAAAATTAATTTTTTTTTCAAATTTTTTTACGAAAAATTTCACATTTTAATTAGCGGCCATGTTGATACTAAAATTAATTTACCTTTCTGTCTTGGGAAGACCCGCTACTGTAAGTAGAAGCTAAGGTAGATGCGCATTGCTCCTGATACCAGGGGGGTAAGTTACCTTCCGTAACTCCACTAACTGACAGCGTGTACATGCTGCTAGTGTAGCCATCACAGGAACAGGAGTCATCATCTCTCCCACCATTTCCAGATGCCCACACAAAGATGCTGCCTTTGCCATCTCTACCCTGGAACAATCGATACGCATGTGTATATATATATATATATATATATATATATATATATATATATATATATGTATATATATATACATATATATATATATATACTGTATATATATATATTGCATGCATACTGCCTACTGATGAAGAATTTAGGTTTTGAATTCAATGTAAGCTATTGGAAGTTTTGATAGTTTATTAGGCAGAAACTACCTTCTTTAAACTAAACTTAGCAGTTCTCATGAGTGTAGCTTATACTGACAAGTAACTAGGTGTTGTGATTCCAATTATCCATAAGACCCAGTTTCACTCTAACTCAGCTGACTGGATTAACAAAGAGAATAGTCCGTATACATAATAGTAGACTGACACTTACTCATCCAAACCAGGCCTAATAAAATGATACAACTACATGCAGCTTACCAATTCTACACCTTCCTTTATAGCTGTAGCTGCTTGACGGGCGGGTCTCTCCACAATCCTCCCTGAATCGCTAGGACCCCAGCTAGAGACGTACACATCAATGTAGTCTCTGTTGAAGCTCAAAGCCCTAGCTTCCACAGAATCAGTTACAATCCCATCTAGCATCCTTACACCTGGCATAAAACTAACTTCATGCAGATACAAGGTAGAAACTGGGGTTATCCATTTATATTATATTAGTATATAAATTAATTTAAACTTGAGCAGCAAAAGATATTGGGACCAAATTGGAGAGATTTGTTTCTTGAGTTAGATTAGCTTAATACCAAAATTGTCTTTGTTTTGATGAAGGGCGTCCTCTTGGAGAGCCCTGGTTTTAATGATATGGCTCTAGTTCTCTCACATCACCCTGAGAAACTATAACCACAAATTCTTACCTCCGATAGAAGCGTCATAGGCCACCCCCATAGAGCATGCTGTATTGTTAGCCTCAGCTGCTACTTCTCCTGCACACCTCGTTCCATGTCTGTTCTCATTGTCATAAGTGTATCTGGGCATCGGATCGTTATCCCTCGAGTTTAGGTCTGTACTGGCCTCTGGATCCTATGCAAACCACCAACAGCTACACAACAAGTCAACGCTCATATAGGATTACTAGTTTATTGTTTTTAAATCATGTGTTATTTGATGAGAAAATTACAATAGAAATTTCATTGAAATTATTTTGTAGAATTTCTATAGTTTATATTTAAACATAATTATACATTTATATAGAATTGTCTTAGAAAAGAATTCAAATAATGAGGTAACATAATATTATTTAACAAATGTCAAGTGTTATATTCTCATGCAAATGGATGTGTATTAGGAAGATTCTCGTAAACCACTAGTAGTCCAACAAAAAATATTTTTGTTTACAGCTGTGACCATCACAAAAAGTAAGGACTGCCTTTCTTTAGGTAGAGATAACAGCAATAAAAACTTTGCACATGGTATGATGTTAGTTTTTTGTTTATCTCAGCTCTCATATGCAAAATATTCTATGCCTCTCTCTAAAATATATGTGACTACTTTAGGGGAAACATTTCAACTAGACGGGTTTCTACAAAATTCATGCTGTGGTCCATTGTATGAGGTAGCTCTCAGGGCCTCTATAATTAGGTACAACATGACAAGAACTTAGCCTATAGAAAAGCCAGATGTTGCAGCAACTCTGGTACCAGACAAGTGAAAGTATCTTGTTCCTTTTACTGTAAGGGTAGAATTACTAAAATTCAACAATTGACACTTTAGTTTATTGTGATTGTATGTCAAGATAAACATTCCTAGTATTTTGATATTTGCTGATATCTATTTCAATAAGTGACGTTCTGAAATGCTTTTCACTGAAACACATATACTTGATTTACGCCCATAACTATTGAGGAGGGTGGAGTAATGAATAGTCTCAACAAGCCTGTGTTCTACAAGGAAGGAAGTTAAATCTTTAACCTTAGTCCCAAACCAAAATTAATTATGGAGAAAATGAAAGACCTTGAGCTATTGAAACCTGACTGCTAGTAACCTAAAAGTTAGACGGAGGGGGGGGATGGGGGGGGGGGTGTAGCAGCTCACAAATATAGATAGATTGTTTGTAGAATAGTGCTACGCTATTGCATATATCCCATTTAATAGGGCTGTGAAATGAATTTTATCCTACTTTTTATAAAAATAATCATTTAAACTATTTTTTATAAAATGATTTTTTATAATAGGGTTGCAGCCACATGTTTTAGCATTTAGAAATATCCCACTTTCAAACCAGGATGATGAAATAATGCCATCCCTTTGAAGCATGGATGTTAAAACTGAAGAAGAAAGTTATTTCTATGTTTGTAAATAAAACTACTATGCTATTCCATTGAACTCTAGAAATAGTTTGTGGTCTGCATATTTAAGAAAGAATGTATGTGGGGTCAGCCAGGCACTGGTCATAGGTCTATGCCACATAACTCATGCAAATTAACTTGGCTACTAGATGGAGGCATTTTAATGTTAGTAACATAACCATAGACTGAAAATATAATTTATCAGGTCAAAAGAGTTTATGTTGTAGCAGTTCTCTGTGAAAGATAGTAATATGGATGCTTTATGTCAACACACTGGTCTAACTCTGGTCATCACTGTTGATACATGCAAGTCACATTGATAGTAGTAGTAGTAGTGATAGTTACAGCCACAGTGATAGTGAGGTAGTAGTAGTCATAATAATAGTAATTTAATTAGTATAGTAATTGTAATTTTGTGATAGTAATAGTAATTAGAGTAGTATTAGACATAGTAATAGTAATTTAGTATTAGTCATAGTAAAAGTATTAGCAATGGTGATAGCATTAGTCTTAGCTATAGTCATGGAAATGGAAACAGAAATAGTCATAGCTGTCATATATTAGTAACTTAGTAAAAGTACTAAGCTAACATCTGCATGCAGTAGATATGTGATTAGGAGAGCAAACAAGAGTAATCCATTTCTTTACAAGATTTTCAGATGCTAATGATGAACTCCTAGTAACTCACGTAATTATTAGTCAGATCAGGATGTGTATGTTCGAGACCGTCATCTAGTATTGAGACAACTACATTGCTGCCGGTGAACCCCCTCTTCCACGCTGACACCACATTCATGTCAAACAGCGAGTCATTTGTTACAGCTTGATTCTAGAAACACAATTGTTGAAATCTACAGAATCTAGAGAATGAAGGCAAACTCTTACCAATCTCCAAGCTTCTGTCTCAGTAGAAATAAAATCACTACAGTTACCAAAATTTCTGGTATTGGCAATTGGCCAATTTTTCTGCAAAACTGAAATTTATATCAAAGCACTAGCTTTATATTTCTTGAATATAAAAAATTGGAAAAACTTGGCAATTCACTAAATATAAAATCATAATGGACAGGATTGCACAATTATGTAATACAAATAAAGGATTACATAATATATCACAAAACCATAAGTTAATAGCTGCCAACATTTGATATTAGCCAGATTCAGAGCTCACTAAGTATAACACCAGCTCTTGACTACTTTAACAGCACCCAGTAACATTATGCATTGGCAATAAATTATTTTATTCTAATTTCGTGAGCAGAGAATATTTCTGCTGACACCAGAGCGGCTGTCACTGGAGATGCTGCCATTGGACTGTCAAAACAAGTATTTTGTAATCGAATGCTGTCAGGACAAATCAGTCTTTAATAATTGCTTGTGACTACATACTTGGTCACTGTGGACTACAATCTTAGTTACTGTAAATTATACTCGGTTGCCGTGAATTATATACACTTGGTAACTGAGAACTATTATATGCACTTAGTTACTGTAAACTATACATTTAGCAACTGTGCACTAAGCTTAGTTACTGGGTATTATATAATGTTACCCTAGCATTACTATTCAATATTAAATTTAAATATTGCACGCTAATGTAACACTAGTATTTCTAATTTGTATTTTATTTTAATCTTGTACACTTCAAATAAGCTATTACTATATAAATGCCATATATAACAAAGGGAGGTGATTTCAAGGTTTAAATACTTTTGACTTCTATTATACAGAAACATATTCGGGTGTTAGTATTTATAGTAATGTCCCTTGTTACACTATAGAGATAAAACTGTAACTTGCAATAAGCCTTTGCAGTGCAATTGGATTAAATATGCAAATCTCTCCGTAGAATTAGCTCCTGAAAAGAAAGGTTATTAAAAATGTTGCTATAAAGTAAATATAATTGAAAGCAGAGCTAATGGTATTGAATTTATCAAACCAAATAAACTATTTTCAACTGCTTCCGTATACAGCTGTCTATAAATTAATTAACAACTGAAAGTATGGATTTACTTCATCACTTGATGCTTATTTTATATGTGAAAGTATTCCAGTAAAATATACCAACTTAAAACCTTTTCGGTTTTGCAATGAACTTTGTGCTATTTTACAGTGAACTTTTTAGGCTCTTATTTTTAACCTGAATTGCAGCTAAAAAGTTTATAAAATATAAACAAACAATTATATACTATAATTATTAGTATGGGAGTTATTTTTCTAATATGATAGACAAGCTAGAAAACTCTACCCTTACCAAATACCAAGTGTCCTGCCACAGTGGATCCTTCATCGAGAAGATGCTGTCTAGATCAGCCGAACGCTTCACTCTGGTTTTTGCTACCAATTGCTCCACTGACCTAATCTACAAGTTGAAATTCAGGTGCAGTTTCTTTGTTACCACCTCTACAGGTGAAACTGAGAACTGGTAGCTGCTCACGAAAGAGATATGTAAGCATGTTACTCTAACTTATAGCTGCATTTACTGGTTCCATCTGTGATTAGTCTAAGTCTGGAAACCCAAGTTTCATTGTATACTATGGTTTACAAGTATATTATCACTACAAATTATTATTAGATTTCGAGATTGTCAAGTGTGTGTTACACCACGCATTCTTCAGCTTAAAATTGTATCCTGAATTCCAAACAAACATCCATGTTTAGTTGCCTGCAGCCACTCACTCTGACTGATGAGATCAAAAGAAATATAGAGTTCTGTTGATAATTAAATTAGATGAATTTTTTGCAATTGCTATTGTTTCCTATAATTAAAATAAACTTTTTTTGAACTTTCAATAAAATGGTCACAACTTTTATTGTTAATGTGGTGTTTAATAATACTTTTTTACTGATCATTAACTCTAAGTTAACTTTACGAAAAAATTTTTGCTTGGGAAAGGAATTAGATATTTATACCACATTTGGATTGATACTTTTTCTATTTAATAAGAATCTAGACAGATGAGTCCTCTATTCAAAGCTTGTTCTAAACCAAAATTTGTATAAACACACCTTTGCATGACCTTGAAGGTTGTCTGTGTGATACTGAGAATGACCGAGAGACCTCTTTGCTACACGAGGATGATGAAATTCGTACAGACTCTTGTCTTTAAACACCTGAAATAAAGTTGCTAACAGACTGTAGCAATACCAAAATTGTTTATTTTTGTATTCTAACGTAAAAAAGTAATAAAATATGTTGATAAATTAGACTACAAAATATTCAAGAACATCATTATTGTTGTGAGTTAAAAATATTTTTCTACCAGTTCCCTTGAAAGCTGTTTGTTGCCATACTTGTACACAGGAGCTAGGAGTGTAGGTAATAAATGTCAAATTGAATCGTATAAAAGAGTAAAAAGCAATATATAAATACCTTGCCATAGTTGATAAAGCCAGCCGCTTTGGCTATATCATTAACCTCTGTTTCCGTCAGCTCTGGGTCCAGTTCCACGACCCATGAGTTGGTAAAGTCTTCTAGTGCTAAGACTGAGAAAGAAAACAGCAACATGAAGTTTAGCAGTTGAGTTAACTGCATTAGGGAAACCATTCTAGTTTCTTCTAAACAAACTGTCTCTGCTGCTGATGTCGCTGCAACTGTTACTTTTCCTGCTGCCTTACTTGATGTTGCTGCTGCTGTTATAAAGCTAATGCTGGCCCAAGCTGCCTGTCAACTGAAAATGAATGCATAGCGCAGCTCTGCTGTTCAGTTTTAAGGTCAACCACCCATGCAGGGGCATATAAACTAATATCTACAACATGTTTGAGTAGTTTTGATGGTTTGCACTGGAAATGTTATTGAAAATTGATACATATTTAAGAGGAAATGGTGCTGTTGAAATCATTTAACCTGTGACACGCACATCCTGGATGACTTTTCAATGAATCAAGCTGACAGCAAAACCCAAGGCTGGCCACTATTCAACTATTACTTAATTACTCCCAACTAATAACCAGTGCTACTCACCAACTACTCAATTTCTACTCAAATATTACGAACACTTGGAATTAGGACTTGAAAATATTATAGTTTTCTGCAATTCTCATCTGGAGTGCCATAATTAGTTTACCCCTTGTACGTTCTATATCTCTACCTATACAGTAACTCTAAACACAATTCAACTTTAGATTTATCCTGCAGGCTGCCTCTACTTTGGAGAACATAACTTTTTATTTTCTTATTTATCACATCGTCGTCAAGCTTAAATTGTGTCTTCTTATAGGGCTAGAAGTACTACAACAAGGTATTGTATGCGTAAATTATATTAGCTCGACTAGCGATCAGAACTTTCAAATACGATGCTGTGGGCAAGAAAACCAGAATTGTATAAATTTTTATGGAATATGTAGAAAGCAAGAACTTTTTAGTTATAGCTAAAAAATTGTAATGATTAATTAAACAAAAACTATAACTAATAACAGCATTGGGGTGAGTAAAAACAATCAAGCTACAAACAGGCACACAAAATATAATACTCCATTTAAAGGAATGGACAACACACAAATAATTCTCATTGGATAGTTAGATGATAGTATACGTTGTATTATTGCACTCAGAAAATTGATGACTGCCAGTTTAGACAGTCATTGCAGTAAACTGACTTCAACCTTTTAAAATTTTAATGATCCCATTTCCTTGCTTCTAACAACCATTCACTGACTCTGTTGACTTCAGCTTCAGAGAATATTATAGTTTACAGTATTCTAAGCATAACAAGAAATAAACAAATTAATTGTAATAAATTTGCATAGTAAGATTGTTATTAAACTTTACAATTAAGCTTAACCAGGTGAATGTAATTTTGTGTGTAGAAGTTGTGTTCCCATAGATACATGTGCCAATATTTTACCTGTGTGTTTGGTTCCTAAGAGCCAGTCACTGAACTGAAACTATAAGTTCAATGGAGCCAGTAATTACCTTGGTCTTGAATTGATATATGGCTAGAGGGTTATCTTCTCTTTGCAAGTCGACAAATGAAGCAATTATAATAATATTTTGTTGCAACTGGTTTAAACAACTGAAATTTGTATGTTTTTATTTCTCTTGCTTAACCAATTATTATTTCTATGCATATAAAAAGTACATTTTGTCTCAAAACATAGAAGTTTAAAGACCATAAAATAAACTCAAACTATTAATTTCACCAACAATTATTTTATAATAGTAATTGTAAAAGTATGGGTCAACAGGAAATAAAATAGTTGTTCACACAGATTGTGAGTTATACAAAAAACGTAGATGGTGAAAAATGTAAACATTATGCTAATAGTAAAGTTATATAACATCATTTTACCACTTGGTAATAGAGAGGAAAACTCTTAATTCTATGTTGTAAAGGTGAATGGACTTCATATAGGTTTGATGTAACCCAACATTGATATATCATCACATATAAAATAAATTGTGCATTCAAAAATAAATTCCTTAAAATGTGTTATCAGTGCTGCAGTTAACCAAAAGTAATTTGGTATATAGGTTGCCTTTTACTTTTCCTGTACATGCATGCATATTATCTCACTACAGTCTTCCAGTGGTACAGAATTTGTGTCTACTCTGTAGACTGTGTTTACAATGTAGAATTTGTCTACAATATGTAATATGTCTACAGTATTATAGAACATAACCAGTGAATCACAAAACCTTTATTTATAGAAACATTAAATGCTGCTGGCATAAAATGTTTCTAGAAATTCTAATATATTCCTTGAAAGCAACAATTAGCTTTTAAAAATTTTGAAAACATATTTATTATTTTTAAATTAATTTGTAAAATTATTTCCTATATATATATACATATATATACATATATACATATATATACATATATACATATATACATATATATATATATATATATATATATATATATATATATATATATATATATATATATATATATATATATATATATATATATATATATACATTAATGATATAAATTACTAATAAGTTCAACTGAATAAAAGTGATTACAGAATGATTAGAATGCCTATAATTATCCCTTAAATATAATATAAAGTTTGCCAGCTTCATGTCAGTAAACTCGGTGCTCACTAGTTGCCTTGCATAGTTGTCTTACTATTATGCCTTTTATTTTCTACTTGATCAGTGCAGTTGGGTACTTCACTGAAATATAGTTGTACTCCATTCAGTTCAGATAGCAAGGCCACAAAATAAGCAACGTCACTTGCTATAGATATGTGAGAACAATAGCAACATAAAGAGGTGAACTTGAATAAAAAATCCAATGAGAAACTTGGGAACTGTGAGATGCAAAGAGTATCCCAAGAGCATTTTTGCATTATTTATTAATCCTTTGAATAACACTGAGGTCACTACTACCATGTACGTTATGCATTCCAATACAACATTCACACTACATCCGCTGTCCAGTCCTGCTAGTCATTGGCTTTACGTAGAAATACTCATCTGTTACAAAACATACATGGGGACCCTCTGCAAAACACCTTCGTCAAACATCAATAATTTAGACTTCTTAGCCTAAAGCTGCAATGGAAGGCAATTAAATAACTTATTAGAGAAATTTACGTAGTGTGAACAAATATATTGACTGGCAGTCCCAACAGAGGTGGCAACAGTGAAAGATGACAGGCGTATACCATCTATTTTACAATAGGATGAAAATTGCCCGACTCTTGCTTGCTATGCATGCACTAAAGAAGTTATGTAACATGTTTATATAACCATCTACCATTGGTCAGTAAACTGTTAATCAAAACTACTTCGACTATGTGTAATCAAAGGCCATTGGCTCATCGGACCAATTTGATATTCTGAAATTATTCTCCCCCACGCTACAATTCATACTAGTGATATGGTTTTTTTCTGTAGCTTCTGCATCCATTTATCTCATGTTTCATAACCTTTTTTATTATTTTCATCCTACAGTCCTACACCTTCTTAGCGCTTAGGCTATGCTTCCTGAGAGCTGTCAATAGTCCTAAACCAACTTGAAAACAGCTTCCTTATACTTGCAGCACAACTGTTGGCCTACAGTTTTATAAACTACCAGATATAATAATTATAATGGTAACCATGCATAAAATAAAAACTGAGCAAAATAGCGACTGCTACAACATTCCAATAAATTGATTGCACGGAGTGGTTTCGCTTTACGACTTTTATCCCTGACCTTAGTTGTAATATGGTAACGCATGGTCTTTGCCTCAAGGTGGCGAATCCGACGATTTAATAAACAAGTTGAAACCCAACTATTTCCAAAGCGCCAACGGTGAATTTGATTGCACGCGTAAAGCGAAAGTGGCTTGAACGAGTTGCGAGTTACGCTTGATGATTGAACTCCAGGAACGCTAATGTCCCATTAAAATTAAAAATTGCAAATATTTGAAGAAAGTTTATGCTATTAAATATGTGAACACGCAACTCTGGCTTTAAAATTACCGCTACATCATTTACTGTAGCATATACTATAACTATAAGCATTAGTATAACTTTACGGCTAACTCGAAAAATTAAATTATTAATACTTTAATTTTAAATTTAATCATAACAGTGAATCTGATAATGATCGTAATGATAGTGATGTTTTTGCTAAATTTTAATTAATGATAATGTTATTTCTCTCTTACTCTTAGGCTCTTACTTTTACTTTAGTTTTTCAGTTCACACTTGCAATTTATAATAAGTGTTACTATTAGTAATGATGTAAAAGTAAATTAAATAAGTAAACGTCATCATTGTGATTCCCAATATGAATATGAATATCATAATGATATTGATAGTGATAATGCTACTCATCATGATTATAATTATTATTATCATTATGGTTTTACACAGCCAGGCTAATTTTAGATGACGACCTCACAGTCAAATAACAATGCTTAAATGTAATGAATAACTTCAATTTGATGTTACACTTTGACTTACTGGCACCAACTCCAAGTGTGTTAAATTTCATTGTCATTATGTTTATGTGAAAAACTTAATTTTTCACTCAAATTGACATGGCAGAGTTGTCAACATTGGCCGATCTTGCTGGCAAAGTTTTGTATTCAGAGTAGAAATGGAGGGATCATTTGCCAATACTTGTGTTTACTGTTAGAGTGTTACTGTGAGTCTGGTAAAGAAATTTGCTTGTTTCCATGTAAGAAATTTGGCTTCATTTTTAAACTACTCTGCCAATAAGAGTAAGCTGGTTGTTACACACATCCCCGTTGGTTTAGATAGTTTTTAAGGTACAAATGTTGTCATGTTTTGAAGGTCACTGGTTTCTTTCACAAAATAATGGTGATAGAAAGTAGCTGTTTTTCTCCCACAAAAATTGAACAGGTCTGGACTGTTATATTTTTCTTTCCAAGTATTAAATGAAATGTTGTAGCTTAAGCTAAATGTAATGCCTAAATCTAGTTGTATATTCCAGAAATATTACTAATATTCCTGAAATATATTTTATATATATGGCTACGTGAACCTTACTTAGCAAATAGTATTTTGGTGCAAATGCAAGTTTTCCTAAATTATTTTGAAATTTTATGCAATTTTAGCTAAAAAATTTGTGAATAGTAAATTAGTAGTTGGAATTCATTAACTAGCACCCTTTTTAGCATTATTTGCTTAATGGCCTTTTATTTTATTTATGAAACAAAATATTATACAAATATATAATAAAAATAATGAAGTAGAAATGGAGCACTGAAGATTTTCTAGTCATCCTCTGACAGTTTTAAATACTCAAAATCAGCAGATGAAGTTTTTCTTAGTCCTGGTTATCAATATCTAGCTACTTGTTGAATTCTAATACCTTTAGCACAATTTTAAATATTAGCTTTACAGCAAAGTTAAACTCAAAATGGTTTGTAACTTAGTTAATTATTATACCACCATGCTAAAAATTGAAAAGTCCACTTTCTAATTATAAAATTATAAGAAAACTAATGAAATTATATTTTTTTTGTATCAGTAATTCTAGTAGGTTAGAAGTAGAGCAGCCCATACATGATTTAAATAGCATAGTTGTACAGGGCACATCCTGCCAATGTACACCCTGTCTGGTATCTACTTGATATCAGTTTTATCATAGCCCAATTCTCTCTTCATCCATGCAGTTAGAACCCTCCTAAATTTTGCACTTTCCTCATCACTTGATCTTGGCTTAGGGTCATATGCTTTGGGTGACTTTTTTTCTGGTTCTTCTGTAGTGTGTCTGTCTGCCAGAGTTTCTGCTAATTTCTTCCGTATTGCTTCCAACTCTAAAAAGTACATTTTTGTTCAGATACGGTCCACAGTGTACTGTTACTCCTTGTTGATGATTGCCATATAAGTATAATATAGTTACTACTTAATATTTTTAGTTTAGGCAGTGCAAGCTCACCTGTTTGAAATTTTTATAAAGTTGTATGTATTGAAACTTGATATTAATAAATTAATTCTCTGTTCCATTTAGATCAACAATTCATACATTGAATAAAAATGATTAACTAAAATGTGTTTAATTCATTTTAAAATATCTGGTGTGTCTGGCCATGACTAATTTTTGGTGGTGGAAGCTTAGAAGTAATTATTACTCTTCAAACTATAAATATTTGATTTCAAGTCTATTAACATGATATTTTTAAGACAAGTTGTCTAGCTTCAATATGAATGCATTTTGATTAGTTGTTTGAAGTTGTGTGCCTCACCTTCATGAGTATTCCCATATGCCTGGGTAACAGAAATGGCTGTAGTTGAATCTAAGGACTGCTGATTTTCTAGATTCTCTTCTGCTGCTATTTTGTCCAATAGAATAGAAATGTCTTCTAAAATGTCGCTAATTATCTTCAATCTCAGATTTTTCATGCCTTCATATGGTAAAGTGGTTGCTTCATACACCATATCGTCTAAAATATTATAATAAAATATCGAGATAATATAATGCTATAATGATGTTAATTTCCAGCAATGTAGTGCCTCATACTATGAAATAATGCATGCAATATTTTGAAGCTCAAACCACATTAGCGCTAACTGGCTACTGTTTGCTATTCATTGCTCGTCATTATTATTTAATTTGACTTTGCTGACTAGAAAACAATAATAAAAGGTGTACAATAAATTTGAATAGTTTTGAACCATGTCTTACGCAATGAAATGAAGTTTGTGAATGCACATATACTGTTATATTAGTGGGTAGCATTCAAAGAGCTTTGTTTTGTGAATCAGCTTTGTTTCTGAAATTCAAGTCAAGTATGTTTCTATAAAGAATTGTTGCCGTAGGCAGACCGGAATGGTCTTATATATAGCCTCCGAATTTGTCATGCATTTCCTGTAGAAACTTCTAATTTTTCAAACTAACAAACTAACACCTCTTCCTTGGCTGTCTGACAATTTATTTTCAGAGTTTGAATTAAATTATGTCAGCAAATGTTTTGACACTACTAATTGGTCTCCTGGCAACTATTGTCAAATCCATCATAAAACAGGTGTCTAAGACCTCGCCAGGTGTCACACCATAGATACTACAAATAACCTGTTGGCAGCTGTCACCAATTGCCTCCTCTGCAGTAGACAATACTTTATACATGACCAATCAGAGAGCAGATTGAGCATTGTGTGGTAGCAGAGCTACAGGCGTGGGTGACAGAATTTAATGTGGAGGCTGGAATAATTAATGAGTTTTATAGACACTTTTGTGACGTAAAGAAAATTAATAACACTGAAATATCTAGGGTGTAACTCAAACTATTATACGTTGTACATATAATGGTATTTGAAACAGTAAATATGTATTCAAAGTATAGCAATGACCAATGGCTAACAAGACTCCCTAAAAATTTACTCGAACCTTCAAATACCCATTGAGTATGGCTTTATCAAAGTGTTCTCGTATTAGTTCATTCAAATGTAAAATTGCCAATTTTACTTTTTAAAGGTGTCTGTTATTAACTTTGAAATATGGTTGAACTGCTGACTCTAAAGTCTTCATAGTTGCGTAATATCCTAATCAACAGAATAACTGATTTAGTTAACTTGAAAAACACAAGATTTAAATGAGGGTTATTGGTTAACTTTGAGAAAAAGTTAAAAAGGCTAAACTGCCAGCTATTGTTTTCTAGCGCATATGTATCTTTTTCATGTGCCTTCAGAGTTTTCAGTCGTGCCACCACATACTCGGAAATATAGATATAGCAGAAATTCTTTATTGCTATAAAAGTTGTAGGTGTCATTACATTATGTAATATTGTATAGATTGCGTAACAGTCAACAGTCCCTTAGGTCAGGTGAAACTTGTATATTTCATCTTTTGGGATTTGATGTTACTGTTGCAACACCATCCCTGGGTAACCAATAGATGGGCTAGCTATGTATGACTTGAAGATGCTGTAATCTAGGAAAGCCTAGCTTTTACCAACCTAACTTTAACTATAATAAGTTTTCTCTAGGTTTTAAAATTTCAACTTGGTACACTCTGTTGAACTGCTGTTGAATCCTGATGAACCTTCAGTATAACTTGACCAAAGTTTTGAGTTTTGAGTAATAAAATATAATATTGAATTAGCTTAAACTTACCTAACAAACTTTCTATGAACTACAGTAAATTTTATGGAAAAAACTCAAATATGAAAGTCATTATTTTAAAAGTTAGCCTATGATCTCAGTGTAAGATATAATAAAAGTAGCTACTTCTTTAATGTCCTTGAAATAGCATTCTACATACCTTCTCCTCTCTTGGGATATTTTCCAGATCTGTATCTGCTGGATCTTCCAGTCACTTCTAAAATTAGCACCCAAATTTCAATTCTGGACACACAAACATACGAGTACTAGCAGTTTTAATCTTTACTATAAACATTTAACTTCAGTTTTGTTTTTTTTAAATTTAATTTTTTCTTCTATAAGTCAATTCTTCTTTTGGCTTATTCAAAACAAATTAGAAAATAAATACAGATCATACATTCGTTTTACTTGTTGACCAGAATTCTAGAAATCTATGTTAGAATCTTATCTCCAAGCAGAGTAATGATTATTCAATATTCACCAATAATAATTCACCAATATTCAATTTTCGAGTACATCAGTTGAAATAAATGTTGATGCGTCAATGAAATAAACTACTCCGTCACAAAAATTGTGTCGTCTTTCAAACTTTATTCTTTGAAGATTTGATTTCAAATAATAAGAAGCTAGTATGACATATATTTAGACATAAAGTTGTAAGACTCCACGCTATTCAAACTTATAATAAGGAAGATAATATCAGTTTTTATTATTTAATTGTCATATTTGTAGGATTGCCTTCAAAGTTAGCGAGTCATAAACTTGTGTTTTGCTGCATCTTATCATGTAAACACCCTTTCTCATAATTGGTGTTGCTTATTTCATCATTGTCTGCTCTTGTAAACTAATGACATAAGATAGTATAGCCATTTTATCAGTCATACATTGCTCAAAAATGCTGTGTAAAAACACATTTGACTAGGTGAACTTAACTGAGCTGTAACTGAAAAGTAAGACCATTTTTAGTTATATTTTCAAAAAAATGTTGTACCAAAACTTAAAGTACAGATACAATTAAATTTATTAAAGTATATTTTAAAGTATATCTATTTCTGGTGAACATTAAAGAGTTTTGTTAGACATTGAGAGTGTACTAGACTTACCTGTAACAGTAGAAGCCAACACTACAAATGTAGTCATAGACAGGAACAACATCACTCTACACATTTCCATCTCTGCTGGTGTAACTGCTGTTTTGTTCTTGAGATTAGATGCTATTCTATAGGTCAACTCTGTTTAGCTGGTGAATGTTGTGTGCTATAAACAGTGTGTATCTTTTCACGTCAGTTTCTCACCATACTACGGTCACCTACGCTCTACTCTACTCAGCACGAAACTCGTTTATATTTATAGTATTGTTACTCTTGTCATACGATACACTTGATTGAGCATTGAGATAATTTACTTGATCTCAAACAAAAGTTCTATTGTTTGTGTATATGTATATGTTGCTGCGTATTGGTTGTGATGTAAATACACTGTGATTTTATCAAAACCCCTATGTTATTGGTGTTCTATTTTTTTCAGCATGTATTGAAGGTTTGTTATGGCTTCACCTGTTTTCATTGTAAAATTATTAATGGAGGGCTTTGAAAGCATTTTCCAAGAAAATACTTTTAACCTGAGTCATGGACTAGTTGCTCGTATGCATCCTTGACCTGAGCTACTGGAGACTTACTAGCGATTTGTTTTCTAAAGATATGAACATTGAATTTCATACCAAATATGAGCTGACAATTTCAAAGCAATTAGAATTTTTAAAAGTAAGATTAATTTACTTGGGTATTTTTTTAACTGTAGAATTTGCAGAAATATCTTGGCTACAATGACAAGTAGCTGATCTGTATATTATCACTTTATAATATTATCATAGGCAACAACAAATTATAAAAATTATATGTTAATATTTCACGCCTTCTCAATGTTTGCTCAAATATTTGTTCAAATGATGCCGTTGTCATAAGTTATAGGTTGTTTTTCTTCGAAATTGAAAATATGTAATTTTATTTTCCAACATTCAATATTTCGATAAGAAATGGCTTTGACTATTGATATGTGTAGCAAGATAGCTCTAGCTTTTCACTTAGCATAGCCTTGTTTTAAGCTTTTAACCCATTCTAGTGTATTACAGTAGCCAAGCATAAAATGTAGTAAAGGTTAGTTATATTCAGTCTTGATTCTATAATGCTGCTGTGCAAAAATCATGAATAAGTCAAGACACTTGCACACAGAATTTATATTTTAACAAAAAGCACTGAAATGCATAAAGTTAACAGCTAAAATAGCTCTAGGTATTTCACTGTTGCATGAATACAACCAGACAGCTTGTCATAAGAATACAACCAGACAGCCTGTCATAAGAATACAACCAGACAGCCTGTCATAAGAATACAACCAGACAGCCTGTCATAAGTGTAAGTAAAATGTTAAAAAACAGACAAAAAGAAAACAATTTTGAAATCGAGCAAAAGCTCTCTATAAAAAAAAACAATTTTAATTTAGTTTTTCATAATGTATTGGGAAACTATTATAAAATAGCCAAGTTACTAGGATGATGTATAATAGGCTATTGAGATGTCATTTTGCCTAGCAGTTTATTAGTTGTAGCAGTTTTCATTCAGCTCTGTAAACCATATGGTAGCTGCTGGGCCAGAATCCTCCTATTTGTTTTGACGTAATATTGCCCCAGCCAGTTTGCATTGCTTCCACTTTTTAAATAATACATTGTAATTTAATTGTTTTTGTATATCTGACTTGAGTATCACATAACATAATAGTTCCATTTCAGAATTTTATCTGTTACATATGTCTAAATATGGTATGGTAAAATATTCTGTATTGTGGTATTGTTTATTTTATATTTACATGTAATTGATCTATATCTATGTTTACCCTCTTCCCATTTGAGTCAAGTTTCTAACTGCCTTTATCTATTCAATTTTATTTATTTTTATCTTTTAGATAGAATCTGAGTTGCCTGCCAGGACTAAAGATGTGATCTGATAACGAAATATTTTTATCAATTGAGCAGATTTCCACTGGCTATGAAAGTTTGAAAAGGTAAGAAAAATCAACATTTTATTTTCTGATGTATATAGGTGGTTGGGAATATTTTAGTATTTTTATAGTCTTTTGTTATTTGAAGGTTTTTGAAGCCTAGGTTTTCTACGCTGTGCTGTTTGTCTTTTTCTCTGCTTATTTATTAATTTGAATGGTATTTTTATTTCAACAAATCCAGTTAGGAAATGGTGGCAGAGGGTAGGACAACTCCTGGGGTTTATCAAAAAATAATGTAAACTGCTTACTGATTTGATATCGAAGTGGCATGCAGCCTTATTTCCAAAGAGATAGAAAAGGCAACTCCAAACATAAATTGTGCATTTGTCTAATTCAGGGGTGTCCAACCTTTTCAGGGCAAGGGCAGCTTAAATGGAATGTTCTGTGGTGAGGGCCACCTTGTAAACTTTAGCTTGGGTTGGAGGCCACAACATCAGTAATTTACTAATTACTCAATTCTAATTTCCTATGAATCATTACACAATGTACTCCCAATAATTATTGCAGGCTGTATGCTTTTTAGCATATATGAAAACAAGACATTTAAAAGGCAATTTTCTATTCCAATTCATATATGTGCGTGAAAAACAATTTTATTTTTTATGCTTTTGGGGCCGCATAAATGTAGGCTGGGGGCCACATAAATGTAGGCTGTGGGCCGGCTGTTGGACAGCCCTGATCTAAAATTTATAGTCTAATTCCTCCATTTATAGTTGTTTAGTTATTTACTCGAGTACAAAGCTGCAACATCTTTAATAATACAAGGAAGTTGTGTTTCCTTGTAGGAAACTGATATTTCTCAGCTTTTAAAGGAGTTTTAATCAGTATTGGGTGTTTCCTGTGATATAGTTATGATATATACTGGTTAGCAAGAGGACATAACTCTCTAGTCATTCTTCCTATGCATTACTGAGTAAACAGGAACCTCCGGGTTTTACTAAACTTCATGAAGAGTAAACCTTAAAGTATGGGGAACTTGTAAAGCTAATTGCACATTTTCTCAGCTAAATAGCTGCCCAAGTTTTTTAATTTTGTTTGTGTAGCATTAATAAATTTGCTTAATCTGTTTGTGAGTTTAGTTGTGCTAAAATTGGCTAGAGGGTGTTAGTACATAAATATAGTTATTTTTATTGCATGGAGTTCCGAACTGCATTTACATTGGTTAGTATATTGGAATCTTATTATGTGAGTAGCTAGTATGGATATAATATGTTTAAACAGAGTGAACAGCAATAGGTGACTTGATGCTTGCTTTTAGCTGTGCTGTGTTGGAGTTAGAAGTGCTTATGGGTTCTTTTCATGTATATTTTATTCATGTTATATAATGATGTCAAAGCATATAATGTAAAATGTGTATACCATTTATACTGCCATTTCTACTTGTGCAATGTCTCATATACATAACTTTTATATTGTATTTTGTGTATGAAGTTAGTCACCAAAGGAAATCAAGTACCATTAGTTCATCTAATGTTAGCTGAGTCATCCCCCAGATCTCTTTCCATCCACTTGGTCAGCACTCTTTTAAACTTCCTGTTTTCCTCATCGTCTGCTAATCTGGGGTGAGGGTCAGCCTCTGCATTTGACTTCTTTTCTGATAGATTCAACGTATTTCTGTCTGCCAAAGTTTCTGCCAACTTCTTGCGTATTGCTGTAATGTCTACAAATATTGTCACTTTATTTATTCAGGAGTTGCCTCATCATGTTTATTAGTTTGCAAACAGACAGTAGGTACAGGTTTTGTAGCATTAGAATAAATTATAAATTGTTGAGCATGAACTAGCATACTCCTTGTTAAATTGGTTTTCCTGGAAAATTTAGCTTTAAATCATTACATTTTAGTCTAATTTTTAGTCCAATGCTGAACGTAAGTAACTTTGAGGGTTTTATTTTATCTTTCGAAGCCATCTCAGAGGTTTCTGTGAATAATAATACACAGTACAGTGGTTTTGAGATTTATATTACGGAGCAGAATCTTTCAGTTGCTGTACAAACCTTTTAGATTTACAGCTAAACTGAAAATGTACAATACCTAGAAGCACTGATATTCATTTTGATGTAGTTATAAGTTCTCGAAATAGTCAGTTACTAATTCGAAAGTTCAGCTTGTACTTGGAAGCCATGATCTGTAAAGTTAAGATTTCAAACCCATATTTTCAAGAGCCAAGTTGTTGCGCATGTACTGGGCATCACAGAAACTGCTGGTATTGCCGAACTGTGATAGATAATGAATAGTAACACTCATATGTTTCAATAATGAGTTGTGGGAACTCTCTTGGCAACTTGTGGCGGAATTATTAGGAAATAATTGTCAGTTATAACTAATACAGGTGGCACTGTGAGAAATGGCCAGATCATGTGAGAGTTTGTAGGATAGTGTGAGAAAGGGTGAGAAACTGTGAGAAAGGATGAGATACTGTGGGATGGTTAAATACTTCGAGAGATATTATAAGATACAAATAAATATGGACAGAGATAATATGGACACTCATACCATATTCATTATAGGAGGCTGTAGGTTGTGAGATCACAGAAACTGTCGTGTGTTCACTAGTAGCTAAACGCTGATTGGCTGTTGAATCCTCTTCTGCTATTTGGTCCAATAGAATTGAGAGATGCTTCAGTGTATCACTAATTATCTTGAGCTGGTCGCTTCTCTTACTGGAGGTAGTGCCTTTGTTGGTATTGTCATCTGTAAGAACCGTTTTGATTGGTTAAATTCATAAAATGTAAGCTAGGAAAATGGAACTCTTTCAGAACAAGCTTATTATTTTCTATTTATTACGAAATTATTTTACTAGAAACCAAATGAACCAGTTAACTTTATCTCAGTATATTAGTTACAGATGAAAGAAAAGTTAATAAAATGGTGTAGTGTTCCCTCTAGTATTTGTGACAACTCAGCCATGTAGTATGTGTGACGCGTGACTTACAGAAACTGTAACTATGGCAACACAAGCCAAGTTCAAGATATTTAACAGTTAATAGTTGTTGGAACTAAGCTATACATAAGCTGTTTGTTGTTGTGTTATGAGAAGACAACTCCCAATACAAAATATATTCATTATAATATAATAGAATACTACACGCGCACACACGTCATATATAATAAATATATAATAATAAATATAATATGATATATCACAGTCAACAAAGCATAAAATTCTGCTTCATTACAAGTATTGAATATGTTCAATGGATTGTAAAGCTCACCATTCTGACGTTTGGGATATTTTCCCATGTAGTAACTGGGCATCGCATCACCACCTGTAAGTTGAAAACAAATTACAATAAAATATGTTACAAGAGCAATGGCTGCACGTCTGCTTGTTTGTTCTATTTATTGACTGTGGCCAAGTAAAGTGATGTCATATAATTATAAGTTCGTTTTAGCAACAGTTTTCAGATAAATCCCCAGCACATGGGTATAAAACCTCAAGGCACCGCAGGTCTACATTACAGAGATTTTAACATGTTCAATTATTTTATCATTTGGAAAACGATTTTGATTTTGAAAGATAATTTGAATAGTGAAATGTTTTTGTGTTACGATTACTTGTTAATACTGAGGTGTACTAAAATATCCTGTATGAACCTACTCATACCTACGATACATGTACACTTAACTTACCTGCTGCTAATCTAATACACTTACACTTAACTTGTCTGCTGCTAATCTAATACACTTACACTCAACTTACCTGCTGCTAATCTAATACACTTACACCTAACTTACCTGCTGCTAATCTAATACACTTACACTTAACTTACCTGCCGCTAATCTAATACACTTACACTCAACTTACCTGCTGCTAATCTAATACACTTACACTTAACTTACCTGCTGCTAATATAATACACTTACACTCAACTTACCTGCTGCTAATCTAATACACTTACACTTAACTTACCTGCCGCTAATCTAATACACTTACACTTAACTTACCTGCCGCTAATCTAATACACTTACACTCAACTTACCTGCTGCTAATCTAATACACTAACACTTAACTTACCTGCTGCTAATCTAATACACTTACACTTAACTTACCTGCCGCTAATCTAATACACTTACACTCAACTTACCTGCTGCTAATCTAATACACTTACACTTAACTTACCTGCTGCTAATATAATACACTTACACTCAACTTACCTGCTGCTAATCTAATACACTTACACTTAACATACCTGCCGCTAATCTAATACACTTACACTCAACTTACCTGCTGCTAATCTAATACACTTACACTTAACATACCTGCTGCTAATCTAATACACTTACACTCAACTTACCTGCTGCTAATCTAATACACTTACACTTGCTGCTAATATAATACACTTACACTCAACTTACCTGCTGCTAATCTAATACACTTACACTTAACATACCTGCTGCTAATATAATACACTTACACTCAACTTACCTGCTGCTAATCTAATACACTTACACTTGCTGCTAATATAATACACTTACACTCAACTTACCTGCTGCTAATCTAATACACTTACACTTAACATACCTGCTGCTAATCTAATACACTTACACTTAACATACCTGCTGCTAATCTAATACACTTACACTCAACTTACCTGCTGCTAATCTAATACACTTACACTTGCTGCTAATATAATACACTTACACTCAACTTACCTGCTGCTAATCTAATACACTTACACTTAACATACCTGCTGCTAATATAATACACTTACACTCAACTTACCTGCTGCTAATCTAATACACTTACACTTGCTGCTAATATAATACACTTACACTCAACTTACCTGCTGCTAATCTAATACACTTACACTTAACATACCTGCTGCTAATCTAATACACTTACACTTGCTGCTAATATAATACACTTACACTCAACTTACCTGCTGCTAATCTAATACACTTACACTTAACATACCTGCTGCTAATATAATACACTTACACTCAACTTACCTGCTGCTAATCTAATACACTTACACTTGCTGCTAATATAATACACTTACACTCAACTTACCTGCTGCTAATCTAATACACTTACACTTAACATACCTGCTGCTAATATAATACACTTACACTTAACTTACCCGCTGCTAATCTAATACACTTACACTTAACATACCTGCTGCTAATCTAATGCACGTACACTTAACTTACCTGCTGTCAATATAATACACTTACACTCAACTTACCTACTATTAGGGTATAAATAAAGGTAACTAGAGTCAGCCACAGATGAATTTTAACCATTTCCATAACCACAAGTAAAATAACGTCTGAAACTCAAGGCTGGGAATGTTGGTGCAGCACAAAGCTAGGGCTGATATAGAGTACTGACTGCCAACTCTGTTGAGCAGTGAATGCTACATGGTCCATTAGATATTCTGAGTTTAACTGTGACAGTCAATGACTGATCAAGTTGCTTCATTTGCATTCATCACTTGTGTAAGGTCTGAGGAATGTTTCCAGTAGGCAATGCTCTACTACTAACACCAGGTGCAACACTGAACTGCGTAGTTGTAATAATTGGCGTAACAAAACAACAAAACAATATATTTATATGAATGATTGGATATCAGAGCATAATCTAATATCTTTCACTGAGTTAAAGACTTTTTTACGCATGTAAAGTTTATCCGTTTAGTAATGTTTTGAGCTACTCTAATAAACAAGCAAGTTTTATTGTGCCCAGTAAATCTGGAAGCCATCTTGATTGTGTATTTCTCAGTAATATTCCTGACACATGATAATTTTTTCGTTGTTGAAATATTCATATATATCTTAGCTTCCATCTACATACTGTTTGAGGATTGTAAGCTCAAACAAATTTGTCTGGCAACAAATCTTTCACAAACATGTCCCTAATCAATTTGGGATGTCTGATCACTTGGTGATGACATTTCTGGTTGGCTCTGAAGTTCGTAGTGAAATAAATCTAATAGAAGTCATTGCTGACTTCACTGCACGCTATTCATAGCTGCTGCAACACATAGCTTAGTCACTGAGCTGACTTGAGAATTATATCTTAGAGTCAGTGAAAACACCATCTGCAAACTATCAGGAATTCCATATTTATCCCGGGGCCATGTGTGAGCAAAACTTGCCATAAAACAGAATTTTCTGAGCATACAGCCTTCAAAAAGTCGGTATGGATGATGACTAAGATATTTATGAATATTTTAATACATAAATAAAATGGTCAGGAATTATTTAAAGCCTATAACTCGGTCAGATACCTACATATTTTACATTTACCTAATGTCAATTCATTTTATTTTGTAATATTGTGAGAATTTATCATGAAATTATGCAGTTTTACTAATATTGCATTTCAAAAATTTGGCAGGCCTAACCAAAACAACAGTACATTGATGTATTGCCTATCACTTTCATTATGATTGCAGTTATTACCGGAACATTGTAGATGATAAAGTGTAGGATGTTGCATTATAGATACAAAACACTATTTTGTACAACATATCATATACATATATAAAATATCTGATGGAAATAATTATGATAGAATACAATATTATTCTAATTGGACTAAATTTCTTCAACTATAAGAATATATCATACATTTATGTCATAATCTATTTCAATTAGATACTAAAACATAGAGTACAAATGATTTAAAATGACAATTTGAATTCTACTTGAGAAAATTAAAATGAATTAATTTAAAGTCTCTTTTTCTATAGTGGTTTACACCAGTTTGTTTCACAAAGTGAGCACAACTCCAAACTATACCTTAAAGTGCCATAGTAATGGTAACCCATATGTCGGTTCACACAGTATACTGTCACTCATCAAATTAGTTCTCTATTACTCAGTACTGTATAGTTTGCTGATGGAGTGTAAACATGTTACTCTCAGCAGCTCCCTTTCTCTCGCTAGTAGTTGCTGTCAGCGTTACGGCAGCCGACACCTATGACATCAGCATACATATGCCTGGAGTGCTGCCTTCAGAGGTTTGCGTAGTACCAACATTTGTTTCAAAGCAACACAACTCAATACTGTAATTTGCTAGTTGTTAGTTATGCTGGGAGAGGGACTTGGAAACCAGATGAGTATTTCGAAATACTTAAAGATTTAAGGACTTTTTAATTTAATTCTTTTAGGCTGATGAGTTGGTCTGTCATTCTATAAGGTTGAATTCTACACACCATCAGTATGTTTGTAAGTTTTGCTGTGTATAGACTTGTGTATTCTATACGACATGTATTACTGGTCCTATTACAGTGAAGTATATATTACTGTATTACTGGTTGTGTTACAGTATAGTATATACTACAGTATAGTATATACTACAGTATAGTATATATTACAGTGTAGTATATATTACAGTAAAGTACATATTACAGTAAAGTAAAGATTACAGTGAAGTATATATTACAGTAGAGTATATATTACAGTATAGCATATACTACAGTATAGTATATATTACAGTGTAGTATATATTACAGTAAAGTATATATTACAGTAAAGTATGTATTACAGTAAAGTATATATTACAGTGTAGTATATATTACAGTAGAGTATATATTACAGTATAGCATATACTACAGTATAGTATATATTACAGTGTAGTATATATTACTGTGGAGTATATATTACAGTAAAGTAAAGATTACAGTGAAGTATATATTACAATGAAGTATATATTACAGTGAAGTATATATTACAGTGGAGTATATATTACAGTGAAGTATATATTACAGTAAAGTATATATTACAGTAAAGTACACACCCGAAGCCACCAAAGATGTAGCCCATCACATGATGATATATGGCTGTCAGGTACCAGGCTCTTTGGCTGAAACCTGGTAAGGTTACTACTAGTATTGAAGTTCCATTCAGTTTGAGAAGTATTTTGTGTTAATGGTAATTATTTATTACATAATAGAGTGTGAAACTCTATATGGTGTAATAGCCATTGTTATGATGCTATATTTGCTTGCAACAGTATAATGTGTGGAACATGATAATTTTTTTAGGATTTTTTAACTGAGCAGTTATAATACTAGTTTTATATGTGGGGTATACTATTATATAATATAATCAAAGATCAATGCTGTTTTGCAGTAATATAATAAATATATTGGTATATAATAACATAGTATGGAGTGTTACACTGGCCACTGGCATATCACATACATTATATACAAGTTGTGTTACTGTAGGCGATGTGGAGATCACAGCGAAACTGACGCACCAGTTTGTGGCAGTGTTGGTGATGTTCGTCGTCATGGTATGCCTAAGAAGATAGTCTACGCCTGGGCCTTAGATGCCCCTGAGAAGAAGTTACCAGAAGGGGTGGGACTTAGAGTGGGCGGAGATACAGACATCCAGTATCTGGTTCTCCAATTACATTACAAGCAGAAACCAACAGGTATGGCATCCATGTTGTATAGCTTCATTTGATGGCAGCCATTTTGGATAATATACTAGTTTGTAAGCCAAGCTTATTTGTATAGTTTACTGGCATCCATGTTGGGTAGTGTAGTTTAGTGGCAGCCATGTTAGATAGTGTAGTTTGGTGGCAGCCATGTTGGATAGTGTAGTTTGGTGGCAGCCATGTTAGATAGTGTAGTTTGGTGGTAGCCATGTTGGATAGTGTAGTTTGGTGGCAGCCATGTTAGATAGTGTAGTTTGGTGGCAGCCATGTTGGATAATGTAGTTTGGTAGTAGCCATGTTGGATAGTGTAGTTTAGTGGCAGCCATGTTGGATAGTGTAGTTTAGTGGCAGCCATGTTGGATAATGTAGTTTGGTAGTAGCCATGTTGGATAGTGTAGTTTAGTGGCAGCCATGTTGGATAGTGTAGTTTAGTGGCAGTCATGTATTTATAGTCTTGCAGGCATGAATGCAGTGATTAGATAGACTTATATTATCAGCCCTTCTTAGAGTATTAACATTGTTTTAAATGGGTTGTGTTGTATATCTTAATTCTCAGTCTATTTTGCTTACATTGTGATACAAATATTATATTTATTCATTTCACAGACAATCAGCTAGATCACAGTGGAGTTACTCTCAAAGTTACTGATGAAAGTTGAGTATTAGTTAAAAGCTAACTACCAACTTTTAAGAGTATCACCCTTTCATAAGTAATAGAATATGTTATGTTGGTGTCTGCAAACACTGCACAACCTCTTTGCTGATTTGTTTAATATCCCTATGCAGGCAGCCAAGGCAATTGGGGTTTTACATTTTGGGAAACTGGGGCTTTATTCCCGCCGGCCAATCAGGTGTGTTTCTCTCGGTTTCAATTTTATCATGTTGGTGCTTTGAAATCATATTTGATAATGAGTGTTTATGTCTTTTCCCGTAGTTTGGTCTCTGCTTTAGACTTTCACATGGAGTCAGGCTGCAGATGGTCAAAGAATTCTACGATTTATCCTTTTGCTTACAGAACTCACTCTCACAACCTCGGTGGGTTGGAATAGTCAATATGGTAGTGGTACTAGTACTAGTACTAGTGGTACTACTCGTAGTAGTACCACTAGTAGTACTACTAGTACTAGTACTAGTACTAGTGGTACTACTCGTAGTAGTACCACTAGTAGTACCACTAGTACTAGTACTAGTACTAGTGGTACTACTCGTAGTAGTACCACTAGTAGTACCACTAGTAGTACTACTAGTGGTACTACTAGTGGTACTACTACGAGTAGTAGCAGTAACAATAGTAGTAGACGCAGGCAAAGAAGTAATCTTATTAGTTGTAGTAGCAGCAACACAATTGGCAATAGTAAAAGCAGTAGTAGCAACAGTAGTCAAAGAAGTAATGTTAGTTGCTTCTTTCACAAATGTTTTGAGTGTAAAACGTGTGCCATGAGTGACAGCAAGAGCTCATTTGCTTCTATTGAAAGTTGTCTGCTGCTGTTGAAAGGGAGAGTGACGTCTGCATACCGAATAAGAGATGGCAGGTGGACAGAGATAGGGAGGATGTCCCCTCAGCAGCCTCAGATGTTCTACCAGGTCTCTCACTCTGGTATGAGTATCCAGGAGGGCGACATCATCGCTGCCAGGTGCACTATGAACAGCGTGTCTAGGACTGAAAACACCATCATTGGGCAAGTAGTATTGCTGCTTTACCAGCCTCCACACTCTGAATATCACAGAGACACTAATCTCTATATTAGTCTGCAGCTTTCTATTCAGTGAAACCTCTTTTTGACTAATTAGCAATAACATCTGCAATTGAAATAGCTAACCCTCATCTTCATTGGGGTAAGTATTTCTTAAAGATTTATATGCAAATATTATAGAGAACTTGTTATACTGAAAAGTAATGCAATGAATATTGATTCTTCTTAAGTGATTATTCATTCTTGCAGCCGCTTCAACACTACATATACTTCTCTTGAGCATTTATAGCAAAGTTCATTGGATTGGCTGGTTTATTGTAGACCGTCCAATCATGATGAGATGTGTAACTTTTATTTCATGTACCACACGGAAGAGGGGACAAATCTGGAAGATACCTACTGCTTTAAAGACGCTCAGTCGTTTCATTGGTCGGATTACTTTGATGACACAGGTGAGAGCCTCCGCAGTTAGTTCTGTGACGCAATGTCTCATGAGTCATTTGTGAGTCAGAATAAGGGTAGAACCAGTCTAGAAGAGTGTGGAGGTACCCTCATATTCTCACCACTTGACTTGACAATATTGAAATGTTTTTGAGAATATTAAAGTAGCCTCTATATGAGTTACTCTACAATTCAAGCAGAACCTGCTGGGTCCACACTTTTGAATAGAGTTACAAGTTCAGTTTTGTATATTGTATAGTAGATACTGTTAGATTTGGTCTCATTACGCTGTCAAACTGTTTGTAGTTTCTTGTGGCATGTAACTCATAAATATTGTGATATTTTAGCAATTAAAACAGCACTGGGTTACACTGAAACTGACTTTGTGTGTAGACGGTGTGTCAGGTTATGATGTCATATCCATTTCCTGTTGTAGTAATACCGGAAGACGTGAGTGACTTGCGGGGAGTACATCTGGTTGATGAAGATATGGAACCTGTTGATCAACATTTTATGTTTTAAAGTTCCAATTGCGTTGTGCAATGTGCATCACAATATTTTATGATGGAGTATTTCAGTTCAAATAAAATAGAGTTATTTAATAATCTAGCCTAATTTTATTCCTAATTTAAGATATACAGTAAAAGCTCGGTTAATCAATTTTATTGAAGTGGGATGAGTTAATATGACAGAGTTGTCTGACCAGATTGGCTCTGCTCCTAAACACTGTTCAGGTGGGGTATGTTCAAAGGTATATATCTTCTATTATCTTTCAACTACGATTCAACTAGTTTTATTTTATTATATTGAACAAAAACATAATTGTAGCAACACTGCTGATAATAATTATTAAACCTATCGTCATACATATTGTCAATTTGTTTTTTACAAAAGCATCCACTTGTTTCTATCTCTTCTATAATTGTGGGTGATTTTCAGTTAATATATAATGTGTACATTCCATAGATAAAAACTCAAATTCTTAGTGGTTCAATAATGAATATCACAATTGTGATTCCCATTGTTGTATACAGCATTCATTCTTTTCCAGATCGAAGCCATAACTATTTCGTATCTTTTTTCTCAACTGTTTGTTTTTGAAATGGAGTAGAAGATGCATTTCGTAACTTTTTTCGTGTTTCTACCTGCCATTTTGTGAGTAAATTGCATTTTATGCTACTAACTGTAGTAGGCTATTTAATAAAATTAAGTAATGGTAGTAGCAGCGGTAGGGATAGTAGTAATGATAGCAGTTCTAGTAGTAGTATAGTAGTAGTAGTAGTAGTAGCACTAGCAGTAGTAGTACTAGTAGTAGTAGCACTAGTACTAGGAATATTAGCAGCCGTAGTAGTTGAAATATTCAAAATATTCAAAGCATAGTTATCTACCAGAACAGTTTTCACTTCAGCTGACCTGAAACTTCAATACGCATTTTCTATATGAACTCACACATCTACATTTCATATTCAGTCCTCACTGAAATATTGTTTTATTAGAGCCATAAGTGACGACGCGACTGAGTGTGTAGATAGCCTTAGCTATTTAAATCTGGACTATGAGAATATGTACACTGGCAAGGCTAACCATGGCATCCATGGTCAACGTTGTAATGGCACAATGGCAGAGTGAGTATTATTTTGTGATCCTTTAATAAAATAGGCTTGTGTGTTTTTATTCCAAACAGTTATATAGCAAGTAGAAACAGGGGTTTTGCAGGTCTGTTCGGATACTAAACGTATAAATAGTATTACGTTCTCATTCTGAAATGTTCTTGTTGCAGATTTTCATTAATGCAATCATTGAATTCCTTATTCTTCAAAATAAAAGCTTCTTCTATTTAACATCTTGAAAGTATTGAAAAATATTTTTGTTTTTCTGTTCAGTTGAGAAATTTGCCTTCTTTTTTACATTGTGTTTAAGTTACTATTTAAGGCATCAAACATATCTTTTATAATAGTCATAATTACTTTTTATTCTATGTTACAATTAAATCATTTCTTCTGCACAGCACTCCTGAGTATCCATACGCTCGACACAATCAGTTCTGCAGATTTACTCTGTTCAACTATGTGCTGGGATCGACTCAATCAATATTGAGTCACCTTCCTAATAACACTGCGTGGTGCTTTGACGAGGAGAATGAAATCATAGACTGTGAAGTACTGCCTTGTCCAGGTGATTAGTCTGGCTGACGTCTGCATAACAGTGAAATGCAGACTTCAGTCACAGTATTTATAATGATTCAGTGGTCATAATAATATAGTGCTCATAATGATTCAGTATTCATAAGGATTCAGTATTCATAGTGATTCAATATTCATAATGATTCAGTATTTATAATCATTCAGGCTGTGATAGTACAATACCACTGCTATATAAGCACTCTTCAAGTTCATCCATTTCTTCATAATGTATTCACAGTAATAAGTGTTTGTTGAACCTATTTTTGTGCTTCTTCTGGATAAACTTAAAATTTATAGACTAGAAACTATGTGATGCTAGAATTATCTTCATTATCTCAATACTACTTTATATTTCATCCCAAATCTATGCATTTTAACAAAATTCAAAATATAGTTGTTTCCTCAAATAACCTACTTAACAGAAAAACTTACTCTTATATATGGCTTACTTAGTTTCATAACTAACTTACTTAATCTCTATAAAAACATTCTTTTTTTATCCTGAAAATCATGTTTTATCATTTTGAAAGTTTCATAAATAATTTCTCCTGTTTTATCAGTTTAACAACTTTTTGACGGAAATTAGTAAAATTTGAAAAAATAATTTACCCAAAATAAACCTTGACCCTGGCATTATACCTACACCAACAATTTTGTAGAGAAAGTTGACAGAAAAGGTGTGACATCCTTTTTTCCGGGTTATGTGAAGATAGAAGTAAAGTATCCAAAGCTGATAAGTTATTTCCACCATTACTTTCACCACCTACCCCTGAAAAGCCTCCCTTTCTACATGTTCCACGCTGAAGGCATGGAATGCAACATTCATATAAGACAATATGAAGAGCCTAATTCAGATGGGGTATGCCTGCTATTTCTCTGCCCTCTTCATCGCGATTCTACAACTTACTATGTATTTACTATCTAATTACTATCTACTTATTATATACTTACTATCTACCTACTATATACTCACTATCTACCTACCATCTACTTACTATTAATTTACTATCCACCTACCTTCGACTTACTGTTAGTTCATGATCTATTTTCTGTCAACTTACTATTGGTAGATCTATTTCTTTTCATTTTTCATTTCTATTAGACACAACTGTTTTTCTTATACATTTTTATGTTGCACTAGAAACTGAACCAGTGAACAAGCAACTGTTCTCTAATGTCATCTAACACATAACTGGAGACCTGTTGGCAGGTGTCACCATTACTGGTGCTTTTAATATTGAAGTTATCTTTTTGACATATATTTGAGTATGACCAGAACACTGGACGCTATAACACACATGACCCTCTACACTGTAATTTTATATTGGTAATTCACTTAGTCATATTAGCCAATAGAGTAGGTGTTTTCACGCCGGCAAAATACTGTTTAGAAGGTAAGTAAGGTGATGGCTGTACAGTGACAAATTCATAATCACTAGCTCGAACATCTGAGATATTTCTGTAGTCTGAGATATTTCTGTAGTCTGAGATATTTTTGTAGTCTGAAATATAGTCTGTAGTTAGTAAGTTACTATGGCAACCTGTTTCAGAGGAGACTGGAGAGTATGTACCTGAGATTTAAGCAAGTCAATAAGTTACTTGACAATCGACGATTTGTTGAGTTGGGAAAGATAGGCTGCCTGGCGAATGGCATGACGTCAGTGATACGAGCGCCAGGATCTGACGGTAACTATTATACTACGTTCTATAGCACACACATGCTAGTATTATACTATGCTCTATAGCACACACACATGCTAGTATTATACTATGCTCTATAGCACACTCATGCTAGTATTATACTATGCTCTATAGCACACACACATGCTAGTATTATACTATGCTCTATAGCACACTCATGCTAGTATTATACTATGCTCTATAGCACACACATGCTAGTATTATACTATGCTCTATAGCACACACATGCTAGTATTATACTATGCTCTATAGCACACACACATGCTAGTATTATACTATGCTCTATAGCACACTCAGACTAGTATTATACTATGCTCTATAGCACACTCAGACTAGTATTATACTATGCTCTATAGCACACTCATGCTAGTATTATACTATGCTCTATAGCACACTCGTGCTAGTATTATACTACGTTCTATAGCACACATATGCTAGTATTATACTATGCTCTATAGCACACACACATGCTAGTATTATACTATGCTCTATAGCACACTCATGCTAGTATTATACTATGCTCTATAGCACACTCGTGCTAGTATTATACTACGTTCTATAGCACACATATGCTAGTATTATACTATGCTCTATAGCACACACACATGCTAGTATTATACTATGCTCTATAGCACACTCAGACTAGTATTATACTATGCTCTATAGCACACACACATGCTAGTATTATACTATGCTCTATAGCACACTCATGCTAGTATTATACTATGTTCTATAGCACACACATGCTAGTATTATACTATGCTCTATAGCACACACATGCTAGTATTATACTATGCTCTATAGCACACTCATGCTAGTATTATAGTATGCTCTATAGCACACTCATGCTAGTATTATACTACGTTCTATAGCACACACATGCTAGTATTATACTATGCTCTATAGCACACACACATGCTAGTATTATACTATGCTCTATAGCACACTCATGCTAGTATTATACTATGCTCTATAGCACACACACACATGCTAGTATTATACTATGCTCTATAGCACACTCAGACTAGTATTATACTATGCTCTATAGCACACTCAGACTAGTATTATACTATGCTCTATAGCACACACACATGCTAGTATTATACTATGCTCTATAGCACACTCATGCTAGTATTATACTATGTTCTATAGCACACACATGCTAGTATTATACTATGCTCTATAGCACACACATGCTAGTATTATACTATGCTCTATAGCACACTCATGCTAGTATTATAGTATGCTCTATAGCACACTCATGCTAGTATTATACTACGTTCTATAGCACACACATGCTAGTATTATACTATGCTCTATAGCACACGCATGCTAGTATTATACTATGCTCTATAACACACACACATGCTAGTATTATACTATGCTCTATAGCACACTCAGACTAGTATTATACTATGCTCTATAGCACACACACATGCTAGTATTATACTATGCTCTATAGCACACTCATGCTAGTATTATACTATGTTCTATAGCACACACATGCTAGTATTATACTATGCTCTATAGCACACACATGCTAGTATTATACTATGCTCTATAGCACACTCATGCTAGTATTATAGTATGCTCTATAGCACACTCATGCTAGTATTATACTACGTTCTATAGCACACACATGCTAGTATTATACTATGCTCTATAGCACACGCATGCTAGTATTATACTATGCTCTATAACACACACACATGCTAGTATTATACTATGCTCTATAGCACACTCAGACTAGTATTATACTATGCTCTATAGCACACACACATGCTAGTATTATACTATGCTCTATAGCACACTCATGCTAGTATTATACTATGTTCTATAGCACACACATGCTAGTATTATACTATGCTCTATAGCACACACATGCTAGTATTATACTATGCTCTATAGCACACTCATGCTAGTATTATACTATGCTCTATAACACACACACATGCTAGTATTATACTATGCTCTATAGCACACTCATGCTAGTATTATACTATGCTCTATAGCACACTCATGCTAGTATTATACTATGCTTTATAGCACACACACACATGCTAGTATTATACTATGCTCTATAGCAAACTTATGCTGGTATGTTTTATTCAGAGGATGTGAACCATTACGTCTATCCTATTTGCCCTAAACCTGAGGACCTACTAAAGGAAAATATTTACAAATTTCGAGTCAGGTAAGATAGATGGCTTACTTCCTGTTGGATTGGCATAACTTAATTTAAGAGTCTTCAAACTTACCATTAATTTATGCCGAGTATAAAGTTGATTAGTCCTGTTGCTGATCTGTGAAACTAAGTTCAATAGACTCTTTTCAGAGGTTCCCAAAGTCCCCCTTACAATTAGGAGTTGTCGTCTTCCAGAATGAAATTTGTTGAGCAAAATAGAATTGAACTCATTTTTGTGGTTTTAGTTGCTGAGCAATGCTAAAGTGCCACTTTAGCATTGCTCGGTAACCGAAATCACAAGAATGAATTCAAGTTTATTTCCGTCAAAATTATCCATGAAGAAATATTTTAAAAAAATCTTTGAACTATTAATAAGTGTGCTTGTACCAAAATATCTATCTCCTGAATTAACAATTCTATAACGTAATTATAATTTTAAGTAGCAGTCAAATTTTAATTTTTTAATGAGTTTGCTCTTTATATAAAGGTTCAACCTATTTACTTTGGGAGGACCCAACTCTTAGTTGTAAAAGGGATATTGGGGATCTCTTAAAAGGGTCAATTCATTTTGTTCTGGAATAATGCGCTTTCCCGACAACTCTAATTCCTAATAATTAGAATAATATGATGGATGGTTTTTAGTTTATTGTTTATTTCAGGGCAATGATTCAAGTTATCATGTTCGATGACCAATTTTGTGTTTACAAGTGTTGCATAGTAACAAAGATTTGATTAGCTACATCATTATTTATGAGCATCATATTGATTGAATTCAGGTTTTCCTTGAAAGTGGTCAATTTTTTGAAAAGTGAAGATGGTATAGACAGAGAGCACGCATTTGAGTTTTCTAGAAAGTTCTATGGTAAGGAATATGGGTATTTCCAGATTTTATGTTGTTATATATCTGTCCTAGGTCAAACAACTTCACTATGGAGACTTTAGCTCATGCCCCTGAATCTCTCTATATATATATACATTTGCACCTGTCTTCCTTAGTTGGTTGAGTGAAACAATTAAATATTTTTCTTTGCTATTCTTTTCTCTGCAAGTAAAGTGATAGGAATTTTAATAAATTATAAGAGAATATACCCTAATATGATTAGATATTCTGTTAACAGATATATCATATGTCATACGTATATCGGGTTTGTAGGTATACATATACATAACACTATAAATATAGTGTTATAGATGTTCAACAGGACATATCGACGTTGATTTACCTGCTAGAGTATCTTTTGTCGCTTAACTTACCTACGCAGAAGTTGTTCCCTATTTTTGCTAGGCCACCATTTATCCCACATTGGATTGAAGTATCTATCATGTGAGGCTACATTTAGAGACGAAAAAAATGCTGAAGTGAATGCGAGGCTATCGGAATTGTCGTACCTTTACTCTCATGTTGCGCCTGCCGTCCCTTACAATCTGAACAGTAAGTATAGTATATTATCACTTAGAGTAAGTATAGTATATTATCACTTAGAGTAAGTGTAGTATATTATCTCTTAGTGTAAGTATAGTATATTATCTCTTAGTGTAAGTACAGTATATCATCTCTTAGAGTAAGTATAGTATATTATCTCTTAGAGTAAGTACAGTATATTATCACTTAGAGTAAGTGTAGTATATTATCACTTAGAGTAAGTGTAGTATATTATCACTTAGAGTAAGTATAGTTTGTTTGTTTGTTTTTATTTTGTCATAGTCGGGAAAAAATTAATTGAGAAAAAATAAACAAAATGACAGGGCCTATGGCGCAATAGCACTGTAGCTAGTCGGGGCACCGAGCCATGGATGGTTGACAGTTATATAAGATTTTTGTTTAGGTTTTTGGAAGTTTTAGCAACTTAAAAAAGTATTATTTTTTTATCTGGAAATTTGCCATTAGATGGTCTCTCAGGGCAAGTTTGAAACCAGCCTCCCTCTCCACAGCACGAATAGAACTAGGCAATTTATTCCATAGCGACGAACATTGGAATTCCACTCTTCGTTGACCTGCAGCAGTTGATGATGGAGGAGTTTGTAGGCTGAACTCTGAAAATCTTGTGGGATAGTTATGTGTGAGATGTGTTAGTTGAGAATAGTAAAGTTTATGTGAGAGCAGTATTAATTTGAATTTGTGTAGAGTGTGAATAGGCATGATTGAAGAACTAAGAAACAGTGGTTTAGATGGGGAAAGGTGATGCTTTTTATATATAATTCTCAGTATTTTCTTTTGCAGTAAATGTAGTGGTTCAAGATAAATGTTTGCTGCATTACCCCACGATTCTAGGCAATATGTTAATTTAGAATTTACAAAAGAGTTATATATTTGTATTAGAATTTTTCTAGGTAGGTGATTGGAACATTTACTTATCAAGCCTACTAAGGGCCTTAGGTTTTGACAAAGTTTGCTGCAATGTTGTTGCCAAGAAAGATGTGAATCTATTATAATACCTAAGAAGGTAGTTGATTTTACTTCCACTAATTTTTTGTTAAACATTTCTAAGGCAAAGCCATTTAAATCTTGTTTATTTTGCGCTGTTTTGATTATCATATAGTTTGTTTTACTCATATTTACAGTTAATTTATTTTTATTGCACCAATTTTCAATTTTCTTTAATTCACAGTTTATGACGTCCATATTGTATAATAGATTTTTTGATTCAAAGAAGAGGTTCGTATCGTCGGCAAATAATATAGGGTCTAAATGCATAGTTACATCTGGAAGATCATTTATATAAATTAGGAATAGTGTGGGACCAAGTATGGATCCTTGTGGTACTCCACATGTGATATGAATAAAGTCAGAATATGTGTTGTTAATAATAGTAGACTGTTGACGATTGGACAGATAATTTTTAATTAGCTTCACACTGTGACTTGAAAAATGGAGCATTTTTAATTTAGCTAATAAGATTTCATGATTTATTGTGTCAAAGGCCTTACTAAAATCGAGGAAAATTCCAGCTACAGAATTACCATTGTTCATGGCATTTAAAACCTTATTTGTTAGATTAATTAAGGCAATATTTGTGTTTCTATTTCGTCTAAAGCCGTACTGCTTATCAGTTAAATAATTTTTGCTTTCTAGAAAATCTACTATTTGCTTATTTAAAATCTTTAGTATAATAGTATATTATCACTTAGAGTAAGTATAGTATATTATCTCTTAGTGTAAGTATAGTATATTATCTCTTAGTGTAAGTATAGTATATTATCTCTTAGAGTAAGTATAGTATATTATCTCTTAGAGTAAGTATAGTATATTATCTCTTAGCGTAAGTATAGTATATTATCTCTTAGAGTAAGTATAGTATATTATCACTTAGAGTAAGTATAGTATATCATCTCTTAGAGTAAGTATAGTATATTATCTCTTTGAGTAAGTATAGTATATCCTCACTTAGAGTAAGTACAGTATATTATCTCTTAGAGTAAGTACAGTATATTATCACTTAGAGTAAGTATAGTATATTATCTCTTAGAGTAAGTATAGTATATTATCTCTTAGAGTAAGTATAGTATATTATCACTTAGAGTAAGTATAGTATATTATCACTTAGAGTAAGTATAGTATATTATCACTTAGAGTAAGTATAGTATATTATCACTTAGTGTAAGTACAGTATATTATCACTTAGAGTAAGTATAGTATATTATCACTTAGAGTAAGTATAGTATATTATCACTTAGAGTAAGTATAGTATATTATCACTTAGTGTAAGTACAGTATATTATCACTTAGAGTAAGTATAGTATATTATCTCTTAGAGTAAGTATAGTACAACTTTGTTTTTTTGTTTTAGTTCTACTTTTCGCCAACACAGCATCTGGTGGTAAGTATTAAGGGTTTGTATATACAGCTATTTAAGTTGCTTTACTGCTGGCATCAGCTCACTTGGTTTTTAAGTCACATGTTCAGCATACATCTGCTGCTTGCTTTCTGATACTTCTCTGTGATTGCACGTTGTCTAGTTTCTGTAGAAATTGATTTAACTTAGAGTTCTATGTTTGTATAATAAATCACTTTTGAAAATTGCCACAAAGCAGGTGAAACAATTGAGCTATAAAGGTATTATCGGGAAGTATATCTTATACTTAGATCTTGCATTTCAATACAAACTCGGCTGTATTATTTTTTATCAAAGTTTCAATGTTTTTACTCACACATTTATTATTTACATGCATGAGAACTTCTCCGTGTAGTTAACATATAGAATAAAACTCTCCTATTTTTAATTCAGAGTCCGGTGTAGTGAGAAGTTATAACCCTGAACCTGGATATCGAAGCGTGAAGTGGTCAGTTGAGGCCATGTACAAGTCAGGATATCGCAGCTTTGCTGCTTTCAACAATAGAATCCGATATGAAACTGGCACTCTCTTTAAATTCACATTCAACATTACTAGTGGCTATGACACTCAGCCCTATCAGGTGAGTAGAGATCATTGCTAGTGGCTATGACACTCAATCCTATCAGGTGAGTAGAGATCATTGCTAGTGGCTATGACACTCAATCCTATCAGGTGAGTAGAGATCATTGCTAGTGGCTATGACACTCAGTGCTATCAGGTGAGTAGAGATCATTGCTAGTGGCTGTGACACTCAGTGCTATCAGGTGAGTAGAGATCATTGCTAGTGGCTATGACACTCAGTCTTATCAAATGAGTAGAGATCATTGCTGACTGATTCACTATTAGACTGAGGACTTAAAACAAATCTTCAGAACTAAACAGATGACTTGTTGTGGTGCCTCTTATACTATAACAGCTGAGCGTACTTGGTTAAATGTTTAACTAATATATTGTGATAGATTTTAGTGGTGCAAACATTATTGGTATTAATCGAAAAGGTTCACTCTATACTGTTTATTATATTGTGAGTTCGACTACATCGGCATGTAGCTATGGACAGCAGTGGCACCACTAGTAACCACCAATCAGGACAGACACACTAATTGATAGCAGGTGGAGCTAGCTACTCGTAGTTGCAGTGCGCTGAGTAGCTAGCCGGCAGAGCAGCTTGGGACTTCATTTAGAGTAGTTGTGTATTAAAGCTCACTAATTATGTAATCGTTTCTATTCATGTTAGCAGTAAATAACCTTCTTGTATTCCTGTAAATAATAAAGTTATCTTAGCGTAAACAACCTGGTGTAGTGGCTTTGTTTAAGTTGACCCACACATAATATAGTGAATAGCAAAATTCACTACAATATAACTGTGAGATCATATATAACAAGGTATAAACAGCAGTAAGTTGGTTATGACTAGCAGTCAGTTATTCATGACTAGCAGTCAGTAATGAATAACAAGCAGTCAGTAATTCTGAAATAACAATTAGTTATTTTTAACTGAAATCTAATAACTAAACCTAACTGCCTTATTTTAAATTTCACTAAAACATTTTCAAATATTATAAAATCTATTGGTTAAGCAAAGTATTTTGTTCACTCTCATCATAGTCTAATATATTTTGTAGATTGGATTGCAGTTCGACAGCAGGGGAACGTTTGAACGGACACTCGGAGAGGTGAAAGAAATTGGGTGTGATACTAAAGGCAATGCGTTTCACCTCAACGCTGAGGAGTACTTGTATGTTCACGATGGAGTTTCTGATGATAAAGGGTAATGGTATCTACCTTTCAGTTTCATAGGGCTCATTCAAGAGTTTGATCTAATTATTTAGTTATTTAAATTATAAGTTCTCATAACTGTCATATTTCTAATGGATAAATTAGTAATTATTTCAAGTACTAGATAGAGTGAGTCAAATGTTATCGTTGAGGTGTAATGCGCTTGGATATATTTTTAATTGAAATGCCCTTGTGAATCAGACATAACACATATTGTTTGTGATGAAGGTTTCCAATATATCATATTTATATTTGAGTTTTAGTTGCATTATAAATGAAATGATGGTCAAATTCAAATGAGGCTAAAATATGTTGGAGTTTATTTTTACTAGAATTTAATGGTAACCTTTTTATAATCATGTAATATGTAGTGTTCTTGCTTTGATCATACATTCAGTAGAGATGATGCAATGGTAGAACAGCTGCTGGCCACTTAGTAGTGTCTGCATGTTTCTTGTACCAATACTTCACCAACCCAGAAGGAATTAATGTAATGCTGATGACATACTGAAAGTTTTGTTCTGGCTGATGGCATCTAGCCTTTATCATCCTAGTATCTATTGTAAAGATATGATATTACTACAGGTTTTACCACGTGCCCGCCAGAGCCAGGTGCACAAAACTGTTTCAAAGAATAAAGACCATAGGCTACAAGCATGAGCTCTTCTTGAGGGTTTATACGAACAACAGTGGGTTTGTGACTCCTTTCATTAGAGATTCCAGAACTGGAAAGAAGCTTATTTATGCTTCATACCAAATAATTGGTAAGTTTACCTTGTTTTGTGAAATATTCCACATGATTACCTTGTTTTGTGAAATTATGCTTACTTTGTTGTAAACAGTAAATTGGAATGTTTGTTTTATGAATGGCATTGTGAGTAGGTATCACATTAATCTAATAGTAATAGTAAATAGTTTTCTAAAAGTGAGAGGCAGGTCAAAGGTAGATGAAACCCCGTGAAGGTGTGAAACATCACTATAATGATTAACTTACCCAACTCTGGTTTTTACTCCTGTGATTCCCAAACTTGTGCGTGTCGGAGACTATGAAAAGTTCCATTGCGTTTTCCCAAAAAGTGTACAATGCTTATGGGTTTAATCACTGCTATTTAACATCAGCTCTGGTTGTCTCTAATATCACTTTTTTTCTTGATGTAAAATGCTATAACGTAAAGAGAGTGACATTAGACTGTGATACAATGCTGCAGTGCACCAAGATCCGTACTGGCACCAGTGGGCCCAGTGGTCGGCGTGTGGTTCAACTTGCTCTGGACCAGAGGACAAGGAAAGGAAGAGAACTAGACAGTGTAGCCCTGCGTACGTTACGCTTTGTGTGTGTATATTGCGTCTGTCTGTCTGTCTGTGTATGTCTGTCTGTCTGTGTGTCTGTCTGTCTGTGTGTGTGTGTCTGTGTGTGTCCGTCTGTGTGTCTGTCTGTTTGTCTTCATGTGTGTGTGTGTGTGTCTGTCTGTTTGTCTGTCTGTGTGTGTCTGTCTGTCTGTGTGTGTGTGTGTATGTCTGTCTGTCTGTCTGTGTGTGTGTGTGTGTCTGTCTGTTTGTCTGTCTGTGTGTGTCTGTCTGTGTGTCTGTCTGTGTGTCTTCGTGTGCCTATATGTCTGTTAGTATGTCTGTATTCCTGTCCATGTGTCTGTATGTCTGTCTGTATGTCTGTCTGTATTTCTATCTGTATGTCTGTCTGTATTTCTATCTGTATGTCTGTTTGTCTGTCTGTATTTATCTCTATCCATATCTGTCTGTACGTCTTACGTTCTATTCTATGAAACTAATGAAGCATCCCTCAAAAACAGGAATAAAATAGTGTCTACTTGTTAACATACACACTAACATTAGCTTGGTAATATAACCTACCCAGTCTAGCTACAGCAACTCCCAGTTTACTTCATTATATCCTAAAGCTGAACTTTCTATTGTATCAGCTAGCTTTCATACTCTAATGCTTCATATTTTACTTTATCTACAACACTAGGGAAATTATAGTTTACTATTTAGTAGTGTGCAAGAGAGTGATTAAACGAATATTTCTGACTTATCACTCTTACTTACGTACCTGCACCTGTATATGAATATATCTGTATATATATATTACACAGGCAACTAGGGCCGTTATATGAAAGGACATTATACAAAGAGTACCTTACGATACAGAACTGTACAGAACTGGATGGTACGGTCAACAGTTTATTAGAGGAACAAATTGGGCTGTGCTGGGGCAATGGTGAATGTTTTACTAGCAACATTGGTAAGTATGCACTTAGTATTGGTAAGTACTTAGTATTGGTAAGTATATACACTTAGTATTGGTAAACACTTAGTATTGGTAAGTACTTAGTATAGGTAAGTACTTAGTATTGGTAAGTACTTAGTATTGGTAAGTACTTAGTATTGGTAAGTACTTAGTATTGGTAAACACTTAATATATAATTTCAACAAAGTGCCTTGGATTATTTCAATTTGCAGATTTGTTGAATTTTTCACTAAACTTTATCTGGTAACATCTGGCATAGTTTGACCACAATAATGATGAAAGTCCAAGAACAGTCAGTTGGTTACACATAACACGTGAATTAGAAGCATAAGAGTCTGCTTTAGCAAATTTTTAAGAAATCCCTTTTAAATTTTGCAGACATCTAAAACATATATTGGCATTGGTCACCTTTGGTCACCTTTCACCGCCGTGGTCCTGCGCGGGTGGTATAGGGATGTTGATATATTAGCATATGATTAGTAGCATATTAATATACTCAGAGTAATATATTCAGAGTAGCATATTAATATACTCAAAGTAATATATTCAAAGTAGCATATTAATATACTCAGAGTAATATATTAATATACTCAGAGTAATATATTAATATACTCAGAGTAATATATTAATATACTCAGGGTAATATATTAATGTACTCAGAGTAATATATTAATATACTCAGAGTAATATACTCAGAGTAATATACTCAGAGTAATATATTAATATACTCAGGGTAATATATTAATATACTCAGAGTAATATACTCAGAGTAATATACTCAGAGTAATATATTAATATACTCAGAGTATATCAATGTATCAATATTATTTGTTTTAGGAATAGCCAAAGGGCTTTCTGCTACTGCAACCTTCAACTCAACTAGCATCGACCTACTATCAGTGAGTGGCCAGCCCGTGCACCCTTTCACCTTAGCAAAGGTCCACGGCAATATCAAATCATGTGAGCATGCATGTTTATTTATAGCATGTATAATGTAATATATTGGTATATTGCTGTAGTATATTTATATATATATTACTATGTTGCTGTAGTAACTAAGGAAAGTCGTCTAGCTAGTCTAGTGACAGGTGACGTGAAACTCAGTTATAATCTACAACAAGAGAGCAACCAGACAGTGCGGACGCCAGGAAATCATACGACTCATCTCGGAGTCATTAGCGGCTACTCTGGAAACATTCAGTGGGTTCTTGACTTGGACACGGCTGGTGTGGACTCCAGTTACTCAATCTCCAATGTTTGTGAGTCCGCCATCTTGTTATACTCTTGGTTATACCGTGTTGTGAGGTTTTAAACAACGCTTGTGGTGTATTTGGTAAATTATTATTTGAGGTAGTTTGAGTTTATCAGTTAATTATACCTATGAATTTAAATAGGCTGATTTTTGTTCAAACATTTATTTTTTAATCATTTTAGCTTCACATACACCAGTTACCTGTTTCTTCATGTTTGTCAGGGTAAATGTAATGTACTGAGCCAGTATCTCTCCTATACCAAATAATTCAATATGTTACACACTATCTTCCCTTCTCCTTATCTCTCTCTACTTCCCTTCTCCTTATCTCTCTCTACTTCCCTTCTCCTTATCTCTCTCTACTTCCCTTCTCCTTATCTCTCTCTACCTCCCTTCTCCTTATCTCTCACTACTTCCCTTCTCCTTATCTCTCTATCTCCCTTCTCCTTATCTCTCTCTACCTCCCTTCTCCTTATCTCTCTCTACCTCCCTTCTCCTTATCTCTCTCTACTTCCCTTCTCCTTATCTCTCACTATCTCCCTTCTCCTTATCTCTCTCTCTACTTCCCTTCTCCTTATCTCCCTCTACTTCCCTTCTCCTTATCTCTCTCTACTTCCCTTCTCCTTATCTCTCTCTCTACTTCCCTTCTCCTTATCTCTCTCTCTCTCTCTACTTCCCTTCTCCTTATCTCTCTCTACCTCCCTTCTCCTTATCTCTCTCTACTTCCCTTCTCCTTATCTCTCTTACTACCTCCCTTCTCCTTATCTCCCTCTACTTCCCTTCTCCTTATCTCTCTCTACTTCCCTTCTCCTTATCTCTCTCTCTACTTCCCTTCTCCTTATCTCTCTCTCTCTCTCTCTACTTCCCTTCTCCTTATCTCTCTCTACTTCCCTTCTCCTTATCTCTCTCTCTCTCTCTACTTCCCTTCTCCTTATCTCTCTCTACCTCCCTTCTCCTTATCTCTCTCTACTTCCCTTCTCCTTATCTCTCTTACTACCTCCCTTCTCCTTATCTCTCACTACTTCCCTTCTCCTTATCTCTCTCTACTTCCCTTCTCCTTATCTCTCTCTATCTCCCTTCTCCTTATCTCTCTCTACTTCCCTTCTCCTTATCTCTCACTACCTCCCTTCTCCTTATCTCTCTCTACTTCCCTTCTCCTTATCTCTCACTATCTCCCTTCTCCTTATCTCTCTCACTACTTCCCTTCTCCTTATCTCTCTCTCTACTTCCCTTCTCCTTATCTCCCTCTACTTCCCTTCTCCTTATCTCTCTCTACTTCCCTTCTCCTTATCTCTCTCTACTTCCCTTCTCCTTATCTCTCTCTACTTCCCTTCTCCTTATCTCTCTCTCTACTTCCCTTCTCCTTATCTCTCTCTCTCTCTCTCTTTATCTCTCACTATCTCCCTTCTCCTTATCTCTCTCACTACTTCCCTTCTCCTTATCTCTCTCTACTTCCCTTCTCCTTATCTCTCTCTACTTCCCTTCTCCTTATCTCTCTCTACTTCCCTTCTCCTTATCTCTCTCTATCTCCCTTCTCCTTATCTCTCTCTACTTCCATTCTCCTTATCTCTCTCTACTTCCCTTCTCCTTATCTCTCTCTACTTCCCTTCTCCTTATCTCTCTCTACCTCCCTTCTCCTTATCTCTCTCTACTTCCCTTCTCCTTATCTCTCTCTAATTCCCTTCTCCTTATCTCTCACTACTTCCCTTCTCATTATCTCTCTCTACTTCCCTTCTCCTTATCTCTCTCTACCTCCCTTCTCCTTATCTCTCTCTCTACCTCCCTTCTCCTTATCTCTCTCTCTACTTCCCTTCTCCTTATCTCTCTCTCTCTACTTCCCTTCTCCTTATCTCTCTCTACCTCCCTTCTCCTTATCTCTCTCTACTTCCCTTCTCCTTATCTCTCTTACTACCTCCCTTCTCCTTATCTCTCACTACTTCCCTTCTCCTTATCTCTCTCTACTTCCCTTCTCCTTATCTCTCTCTATCTCCCTTCTCCTTATCTCTCTCTACTTCCCTTCTCCTTATCTCTCACTACTTCCCTTCTCCTTATCTCTCTCTCTACTTCCCTTCTCCTTATCTCTCTCTCTCTCTCTACTTCCCTTCTCCTTATCTCTCTCTACCTCCCTTCTCCTTATCTCTCTCTACTTCCCTTCTCCTTATCTCTCTTACTACCTCCCTTCTCCTTATCTCCCTCTACTTCCCTTCTCCTTATCTCTCTCTACTTCCCTTCTCCTTATCTCTCTCTCTACTTCCCTTCTCCTTATCTCTCTCTCTCTCTACTTCCCTTCTCCTTATCTCTCTCTACTTCCCTTCTCCTTATCTCTCTCTCTCTCTCTACTTCCCTTCTCCTTATCTCTCTCTACCTCCCTTCTCCTTATCTCTCTCTACTTCCCTTCTCCTTATCTCTCTTACTACCTCCCTTCTCCTTATCTCTCACTACTTCCCTTCTCCTTATCTCTCTCTACTTCCCTTCTCCTTATCTCTCTCTATCTCCCTTCTCCTTATCTCTCTCTACTTCCCTTCTCCTTATCTCTCACTACCTCCCTTCTCCTTATCTCTCTCTACTTCCCTTCTCCTTATCTCTCACTATCTCCCTTCTCCTTATCTCTCTCACTACTTCCCTTCTCCTTATCTCTCTCTCTACTTCCCTTCTCCTTATCTCCCTCTACTTCCCTTCTCCTTATCTCTCTCTACTTCCCTTCTCCTTATCTCTCTCTACTTCCCTTCTCCTTATCTCTCTCTACTTCCCTTCTCCTTATCTCTCTCTCTACTTCCCTTCTCCTTATCTCTCTCTCTCTCTCTCTTTATCTCTCACTATCTCCCTTCTCCTTATCTCTCTCACTACTTCCCTTCTCCTTATCTCTCTCTACTTCCCTTCTCCTTATCTCTCTCTACTTCCCTTCTCCTTATCTCTCTCTACTTCCCTTCTCCTTATCTCTCTCTATCTCCCTTCTCCTTATCTCTCTCTACTTCCATTCTCCTTATCTCTCTCTACTTCCCTTCTCCTTATCTCTCTCTACTTCCCTTCTCCTTATCTCTCTCTACCTCCCTTCTCCTTATCTCTCTCTACTTCCCTTCTCCTTATCTCTCTCTAATTCCCTTCTCCTTATCTCTCACTACTTCCCTTCTCATTATCTCTCTCTACTTCCCTTCTCCTTATCTCTCTCTACCTCCCTTCTCCTTATCTCTCTCTCTACCTCCCTTCTCCTTATCTCTCTCTCTACTTCCCTTCTCCTTATCTCTCTCTCTCTACTTCCCTTCTCCTTATCTCTCTCTACCTCCCTTCTCCTTATCTCTCTCTACTTCCCTTCTCCTTATCTCTCTTACTACCTCCCTTCTCCTTATCTCTCACTACTTCCCTTCTCCTTATCTCTCTCTACTTCCCTTCTCCTTATCTCTCTCTATCTCCCTTCTCCTTATCTCTCTCTACTTCCCTTCTCCTTATCTCTCACTACTTCCCTTCTCCTTATCTCTCTCTCTACCTCCCTTCTCCTTATCTCTCTCTATCTCCCTTCTCCTTATCTCTCTCTACTTCCCTTCTCCTTATCTCTCTCTACTTCCCTTCTCCACTTGTAGCTCTTTTCAAGAGTCAGATAGCACAAGAAGCTTGCTGGGTGAAGAATATTCACCCCTGCACAGTGGACATCTTTACCGACAATGCCAGGTCAACAGAGTGTCAGCTAGCCAATGGCGACGTGAGTTTCTCTCTAGACATCTCTTCTCGTGCACATGTGTGTGTTGTATGATATATCACAAGGCCACAATGTATCTAATATACATCACCTGGTGATATCACTTGACAACCAGTTGTACTAGTCGAACCTTTAAACAAGTTCAGTTATTCTTTATACATTCTGTTTTGTCTGCGACTTTTTCCATGTGTTTTATTCTTGAATTTTATTCTGGAACTCTTAAATTACTTTATATCATTATATTGTATTATATTCTTGCATTGTAATATTGTATTAAGTTATTATATTACTACACTATGTTTTTGTATTATATTATTACATTACAGTAATGTATTTTTATATTATTACACACCAGCCGTTAGGTAACAAATGGTTTATGCACTCTACCAGATCCTATGTGGAGTCTACTGATCCTGAACATAGCCACCTGGTGACACTGTAAGTTGTGTTCTCCCTGCTCTACTCTCTACCTGTATACTCTCTACCTGTATACTCTCTACCTGTATACTGTCTACCTGTATACTCTCTCTCCCTCCCTCCCCTTATCTTTTTCCCTCTCTTTTTCTCTTCTTCTCTGTCTGTCTGTCTTAGCTAGTACCTTTTCTTCCAACTGTAATTCTTTTCTATCTAACTTTCACCATCTGAGAGAATATTTGCTAAGGCTAGAATTCAGTAGCCTAGAACCTGGGCTATTGACTCTCTTGTCTTTCTGGTAGGCAGTGGAGGTTACAGAACAATGGCAGACGAGCTGTGGTAACCATGCCCATCTCAGACCTGGATCTCACAAACGCCGGACTCTACCAACCCAGGGCTTACATCAGCACCACGTCTGATGCTGACAATGAGGGGTGGATCACGCTGTCACCTCTCGTTGACCTTCGGGTCCAAGAAACTTCAGGTAGGTGTTCTTCACCCATATATATCAATATATCATGATATATGATGTATCACGTGTATCATGATGTCATGATATATGATGTAATGTAGGAGTTCAGGTGCAAACAACTCCCGCAGCTATGCGAGGGCTCGGACTCTCTCGCTTCATAAATGAAGCGTACCCGTTGATGGCGATTATTCGAGATGATGCTGCCTCTCTCAGGCCTTACATGTACACCATCCGGTACTGGGATTTGGTAGAGCTGCCACAAGTCTTGGAAGTCGGGGTATGTCAGCACTAGTACTACTACTACTACTACTACTAGTACTAGTACCACTACTAGATACTACTACTACTACTACTGCTGCTACTACTACTACTACTAGTACTAGTACCACTACTAGATACTACTACTGCTACTACTGCTGCTACTACTACTACTACTACTACTACTACTACTACTACTACTACTACTACTGCTAGTACTACTAGTACTACTACTAGTAGTACTAGTAGTAGTACTACTACTACTACTACTACTACTACTACTACTACTACTACTACTACTGCTACTACTACTACTAATACTACTACTACCACTACTACTACTACCACTACTACTACTGCTGCTGTTGCTGCTGTTGCTGCAACTACTACTGTAACTATGTAATATTATTATCCAATATATAACCCTCTTACAGCTTCACATCATGATATTACTTTGCTATCAATTTCTCCAACAGCTCAGCTACGGGTGCCGCAAACCGCCGGCTGACGAATACGACATGCTCCTCCTTCTCACCTCTAACAAGTCTCGGTCTTACGAGGCCAACTTGTGGAAGTCACCCAACTTCTACGCTAGACGCTACGTCTTCACCTTTTGGACGACACACAATGGCTCGGCCGTTTTCCATAACATGAAACAACGTAAGCTAATCAACAGCAATTGAAGCTTTACAACAATTTCCTCCAGATGTTTGCCATGTGTGAGAGACGTTGAGATATTTCTGTGTTTCAGATGACATCTTCGCTACCAGATTCAACATAAGGCACAACGGGAAAGAGCACAGATACTTTGCGGCTCGGAGACTGAAGTATTATCCTGGTGATACGTATAACTCTAGTGACATGAGTCACTTCCGAGCTTGGCCTCAGGACTTTGATAACATCAGTCCTCAGGAGGTGCATGATGACTACATATGTCCAGATGTTACAGGTCTGTAGATAGTTGGTGCTCTCAGTCTATGTCACCCCACACACCTCTAACCTCTCAATTCTCAGTTGAATAAGAATTGTCTTCCTTTTTAAAGACTGAGCCAATGACTAGTAATGTTGGAATAACAAAGTGTGTAAGCAGTTATAGTAAACACTTGTATTAAAGTCACGTTCAAATGAATACAGTAAGTCTGATTTGCACTCAAAAGTATTTCGATGCACTAAAGAAGGAATGTTTCCACTAGAAAAATTCAACTCTCAATATTCAATCGATTTTTGTGATGAACAATCAATTATTGCTTGCTAAGGCTAGTTTTTACTATTAATCAATAAATATTTAAAATAAGTGCCAAATCAGTATTCGGAATAAATGTTCAACCAATACTCATGATGAATATGGTACTTGGCCTAAACTAACACAGCTCTAACTAATTTCATGACTTATCTAGTTGATTAACATGTAATACTGCATCGATTATGTATCCAACACAAGCACCACTAACAAATATGATATAACATATAATAATAGTGAATGGAGCCTGGTCTGAGTGGGCCAGGGCTACACAGTCGGCCACTTGTGACAATGTAACGGAAGTCTGGTACAGAACGTGCAGCAACCCTTATCCATATAAGGGCGGAACTGCTTGTCAAGGGGACGACTATTTTGTCAAAGCGTACCTCACTGTACCATGCAAACGTAAGTATTTGTAGTCTTGTTTCAACTTGGTGACCTGAATACAAGAATAGTTATACTTATCATAAGTGTAAGGCTTAATTATCAGACATATGAGTTTATTGAAAGAGGGAAATTGTATAACTATTATTATATGATTTGATGAAAAACCTTTGAGTCCATCTATTTGTATTTATGTGTGTATCTATATATTTTTATGTATTTCTATTTGTGTGTGTATCTTTTTATGTATTCATCTATCAGGGTTGGGGTAATTTTAATTTGTAATTGGTTGTAATTAATTACATTTTTTCAAGTAATTGAATGTAATTTGTAATTGATGTATAAAAATGTAATTGTAAATAATTACTTATCAAAGATAATTGATTTTTACAATTACTTCAATTTTTAAATCTTGAAAGTGTCATGCTTTTCTTACCATGCCTGCTGTTAAACAACAGGTTCAGATTAAGTCAATGTAGTATAGTATCACTGTTGAGCACAAAAGAGATTCACCACTGTCAAAATTTCCCCTGGTAGTTGCACACTAGAAGTCAGATTGTATAACTTGTATTTATCCCTTGTAAGAACAAAAGTAATTGAAATTGTAATTAATTGCATTCACATGTAATTGACCCCAAAATTGTCATCTATAAATATTCATGCATGTGTCTGTGTTTGGATTTATATTGTGTTTGCAATCCAGTTTTTTGTTAACTGTAGGACTGAAAATATGACTCTTGTGGTATCTAAAGATATTTAAAAATTCTAATCTGTGTAGCCATTGACTGCAAGTCTTATATTTTTAAAATAATTTACTGTAGTCATGTTATCTTTCATGTTATTGGCTGTAGCCATGTTATATTTCATATTATTGGTTGTAGCTATTTCCAACTGGCTAGAGTGGGAACCGTGGAGCACGTGTGCAGAAGGTTGTGGACTTTGTGTTAGCAGAAGGAGCAGAAAATGTAAAGAAGGAAGTGTATGTGAAGTGGACTCGCTAAGATATCTCTACAAGGCTTCTCAGACGTCTGTGAACAGAGACCGGGTTTCCTGTGGCAAGTGTTTTAGTCTATATTTCCTTTTAGTTGTAGTCTAATATATTTCCTTACAGTTATAGTTATAGTTTAACCATTAAGACATTTTAATAGATTAGCCTATTTCAAGTATACAATAGATATACTAGTATTTCAAGTATACAATAGATATACTAGTATATCAAGTATACAATAGATAAACTAGTATTTCAAGTATACAATAGATATACTAGTATATCAAGTATAAAATGGAAATGTTTCAGATGGTGACTGCAAGACAGACAGAGACTGTAGAGGGATGGCAGCACCAGCAGTGTGTGATGGAAACCCAAGAAGGTGTAGATTCCTGTGTCAAGACAGCATGCATTGTTCTAATGGTATCTGTACAGAGGTGGAGAGATGGAGTGGAGGCAAGGTGTCCATCTGCGTAGACCAGTGCTCTCAGAATGACGACTGTACTAGCACGCAGACGTGTCTTGGTAGGTCATGTGATCAAGTTGTTTTATTAGCGGAGTGAATGGTACGAATACAGGCGAAACTTCAGTATAATAATCATATGACACTTGGGTTTATAATGATAAAATAATATAATATGTTACTATAATATTTATTGCTGTAAGTAGCTGATTGGCTGATATGTTACTTCTAGCCCTGTTCAGACATTGTATTATCTCTTAGTATTAAGAGATGAGTTAATTATTTTCTAAAAGTTTTAAGTTAAACTAATCATGTCGGGCGTAACATTAAATAATGAATAGTACAGCCGGATCGTTTACTCTCTATTTCATCCAATCAGGGAGAAGGTGCGTTGAACAGTGTAAAGATGACTCAGACTGCATGGAGTTTGGAGGTCATTGTAGCTCAGTGAACGGGATTTGTACAAGGAAATGTTCTGTACGTCAGTTTATTATGCACAGTTACTTTAGCTACTTACTTTTAGTTATATGAAACTTACATCTAGCTTGTAGACAATTCACACTAAAAGAGAAAATCATTTCCTGTCTCATTTTGATTCACATAGCTTTAGCTCACTGTCTGGATATTTTTGGTTACAGGGCCGCACATCCTGCAGGCCCACACTAGGAATTCTGGGCACCTGCTTTTCTGTCAACCTTCAAGCCAATGTGTCGGAGTGTGTGATTGGATGCTTAGATCAAAGTGATTGTCTCAACGATGAGTTCTCCTGTGTGTTGGGTAAGAAATTCACACTCTGTATTCACCAACGCTTGTAGTTGGTCTGCAGCCTTGTTAGTAATAATTGCAACTAATACTGTAACGAGCATTATTACATTTCGAATACAAGTAGAAACAAAGCTTAGTGCTAAATGCCAATCAATTTAATAAAAGTAGTTAACCCAAGTGTCAAGATGACTTTGGGACCAAAGATTTGCAGAATATTTTTTTTAAATTGGTTACATTGAAAGAAGTCAACAATGTTTCAAACAGTGCTTTATTGTAGCTGATAACGGCAAGATTATAACTATATAGAAGCAATGTGTAGATAGAGTGTGTAGATACTAAGTGTAAATACATTGTGTAGGTGTCATGTGTAGATAGAGTGTGTAGATACTAAGTGTAAATACATTGTGTAGGTATCATATGTAGATAGAGTGTGTAGATACTAAGTGTAAATACATTGTGTAGGTATCATGTGTAGATAGAGAGTGTAGATACTAAGTGTAAATACATTGTGTAGGTGTCATGTGTAGATAGAGTGTGTAGATACTAAGTGTAAATACATTGTGTAGGTATCATATGTAGATAGAGTGTGTAGATACTAAGTGTAAATACATTGTGTAGGTATCATGTGTAGATAGAGTGTGTAGATACCAAGTGTAAATACATTGTGTAGGTATCATGTGTAGATAGAGTGTGTAGTATGTCTTCATAGCTGTAGATTTACCGATCTAACTTTATAGTTTGTTTCCTGAATGATTCTCCATAAGTACTCTGGCAGATGCCACTAAAATTAATTTCTAAGACGGGCTGCCTCCATTTTAACGAAATTTAAAGTTTTGTATTTTAAGTTGCATCGATTTCGACCCTTATTTCCAGTATGGCCAATATACATTCTCTCATAGGCATGTGTATGAAGAACACTAATCACAGTGATTATGATGCAATATCCTGTGTAAAGGACACTTCCTGTCCAATGAACTCCATCTGTGATGTCACTAACAGAGTTTGTGTTGACCCGCTGACTATTGCGTGTGGAGATGACCAGCACTGTGGTCAGACTTCTATGTGCGTCAGCGGCATCTGTAAACCGCTCCACAAATACAACCAATCTTGTGCTGGTCACAGCGATTGTGGTAAGAAACATGTCATTGATTCAGCAGTGTGTCTAGCAAATAGTGTACCTAGTAGATAGTGTACCTAGTAAATATTGTACCTAGCAAATAGTGTACCTAGTAAACAGTGTACCTAGCAAATAGTTTATCTAGTAAATAGTGTACCTAGCAAATAGTTTATCTAGTAAATATTGTAACTAGCAAATAGTGTACCTAGTAAATAGCTCAACCTTCTTGTAGGACTCCTGGAGAAATGTGCTCACGGTACCTGTGTTCTCCAGCAGAATGGCGTCGGGCAAGTGCTGCCTCCTTCTCCAAGCTGTGCTCAGTGTGATAATCTGATAGGTGACGGGGCGTGTGTAGATGACAAGTGTCTGTGTGCTGCCAATATGGCGATGTATGCTGCCGCCAGATGTGGATCTTCATCTCCTACAGGTAGTCTTATCTCTGGAGATGGTCACTGTAATCTCTCCTCTTAAGTTAACATGTTTAGCTGAATTTGGAGTAACAATTCCTTTCAATGAATAGATAAATTCTCACTTTCTTTTACGTAGGATCAGCTTCTATTACCACAAGATCATTGAACCTATATTTGTCAAACAACTGTATTTAGAAATAATTGGTATTTCTGCTCATCTGCTTATGGCATTGCCTATTGGGTCAGTGTGACCTACATAGTGATTGACTATTGGGTCAGTGTGACCTACATAGTGATTGGTTATTGGGTCAGTGTGACCTTCATAGTGATAGGCTATTAGTTTGAGTTCTATCATGATCAAGTCATGACAACCTCAATAGCAATTGCATCCCACAGTCACAAGTTCAAATCAGTCAGTGTCTGCCTGAAACAGTTTCTGTGTAGTTGTGGGTACTATCTGATGATAATGTCTTCATACTATACATTCATCATTAGAGTTGCTTAGTTAGAGTATACACATGGTTATTCTAAACATGTTATATCAATACTTCACTTGTTAGATTTAGCTGAATTATTTTATAATGTAATTATAGCTGTAACAATACTGTCCAGCTATGACAGGTTGAAATCAGGTTATTTTGTTTCTCTGATGCTCAATGTTTTAATCATGAGTGACTAGAATGTATGATATCTATAGCATATGTAATATATTGCAGTAAGTATATAGTATATAATAGATCTATAGCATATATAATATATTGCAATAAGTATATAGTATATAATACATAATAGATATATGGCATATAATATATTGAAATAAATATATAGTATATAATACATAATATATATGTCATATAATATAGTATAATAAGTATATAGTATATAATACACAATATATATATGTCATATAATATATTAAAATAAATAGTATATTATTATATATTGTTGTAAAATGAAAAATTTATTTTTATTATGAGACAGTTTCTGTGTGTAACTGATTAGTTGTTTCCCTTTACAGAAGATATACACGAGTGCAAGGGAGACCTGTGTTTACTAACTTGCTCTTCTGCCTTTGACTGTCCCTTTAACCACATCTGTCGTAACTCACTGTGTCGAGAAAGCTGCTACCAACCTACTGGGCCCACAACAAACCAGGGTCAGTCGCAATGTGCAAATTTTTGACTGATTTGTTTATAAATATTTATTTTTCTAGTATTAAGGACATCATACTGCAAAGGATAGACCAGTTTTAATATTTTCAATTTACTAACTCTATTTATAGGCTAAGATTTGTTTGCAATGCTTTGAAGTTGTTTGTCAAATATTCTCATAAGAATGTGATGCTGGATGGCATTTAGCTATTGTCATAAACATAGAGAATTTGGATGTCTCTATAGGAAAATGTTATCTGTAAACAATACACTTCATAGTCTGAGACCTAATCTAATGTCCCAGCCTGCCTTGAGTTTCGTCTATTAAACTTACTCCTTATATACATTACACTTACTCCTTATATACATTACACCTACTCCTTATATACATTACACTTACTCCTTATCTACATTACACTTACACCATACATTCTACACCTACACTTGATATTCAGATGCCCTGTGTTCTAACAAACTCACCTGTCACGACCAGATATGTAAAGCGTCTTGCTCTAATTCTGACCAGTGTTTCCCTGACCAAACCTGTCTTGATGGACTTTGCTACGACATCTGCATTAATGGCAGAGGTAAGTATAGCTCTAGCATAGCAGCACAAGTAAATACAGTCCAAGTATAGTAGTAGAAGTAAGTAATTGCAGAAGGCTACGAATTCGTTGCCATTAGTTAGATATGTTCTGACATTTCTGTTTCCCCTAAATTGTAATATACACCAGTTACAATGTTATGCTGGTGGGAATTAAAAGGTGATTTTATTTATGTCAAGTTGTTGCAAACATGTGCTCTGTAGATGATATGTGTGCAGACGGATTTGTCTGCGCTGAAGGCTTGTGTGCCCTCGCTTGTGTTGACTCGTCTGAGTGTGATGGTAATGAGGTCTGTCACGCCAACACGTGTCACAGAACCTGTACACAAGATGGCGAGTGTAAGGATGGGCAGAGCTGTAACCTCGGCATTTGCTCTACGCCCTGCCAAGTATGGAGTTGCATTTTCTCTGATCTGAATATCCCATTTCAATTAGTATCAGCTGCGTAGATTTTCAAGTTTAAAATAGAGCTTGTTCAAACACTAAAATATGCTATACTCACAATTATTGTCTTTGACATTAACTGTACTGCGCATGTCTTTTAAGTTGCAGCTGAATATTAATCTGGAGTTTGTTTATAGTTTTATGCATGACAGCTGAACAAGGCAAGTATGAGATGTCAGTGAAATGCTCACTGATTAGGTATATGCAGCGTATAATAGTGATATATGTTGCAGACGTATGTATATATTACAGACGTATGTATATATTACAGACGTATGTATATATTGCAGACGTATTTATATATTGCAGACGTATGTATATATTGCAGACGTATTTATATGTTACAGACGTATTTATATGTTACAGACGTATTTATATGTTACGGACGTATGTATATATTGCAGACGTATGTATATGTTACAGACGTATGTATATATTACAGACGTATGTATATATTACAGACGTATGTATATATTGCAGACGTATTTATATATTGCAGACGTATGTATATCTTGCAGACGCATGTATATGTTGCAGACGTATGTATATGTTGCAGACGTATGTATATGTTACAGACGTATGTATATGTTACAGACGTATGTATATGTTGCAGACGTATGTATATATTACAGCGTTCCCGTGACTGCTCTGGAGATTTGCTATGTGTTGGCAAAGTTTGCGTTGAAATGTGTTCAGGCAACTCTAACTGCACCAGCAACGTCTGCACGGAGGGATTCTGGTCGGCCTCCTGCGCTACGAATGACGACTGCGGTTCAGGAGGAAGTTGGGAGTGTCAAAGTGGCGAGTGTGCTCTACCTTGCACCTCCAGTTCAGAATGCCACTATTCTCAGGTCAGAGTTCAAGGTTATTCTTAGACATAACCTTAGAAAGTGCTATGACTCAACTTTCCTTCACTGTTGCACTGTCTGTCCATTTCATTATATTTGTTTTTATATGACTCACTTTATAATGGATTTAGTTTGAAAATTTTTCTACAAGGAAGAATGTTTGGGTTACTTGATATTTTCTACAAGCTCTGTAAAGCATATCAATGATATGCCATAAGTGTAGTGCATTGCTGCTACTAATAGTTTTAGCATGTTCTATTTAAAGATCAGTATGAGCTCATAATTGAAGTAATATAAACATCATTCTGTGAACAGGTTTAGAAGTTGTATTTACCATATGCAGCACTGTGAGGAATTTCTACTAAGCCTTAAGTACTTTACTTTTACTTTACAGCTGTGTTCTGCTGGGAAATGCCGAACTCGTACTGGGCAAGCGTGTAGCAGTGATTCTATGTGTAACGAATACATATTCGACTTCCACCATATTTATATATACGCTTGCTTGAACAGCACGTGTCAACCTGACTTCATTCCAGGAGTTGCCTGCACTTCATCCAGTGACTGTGGTAGGCAGCAATCTTCACTGTCTGTAGAATAGATAATAGACAGTAAACAATAGAATAGAGATATATTTGTAGAATAGATAATAGACAGTAAACAATAGAATAGAGATATATTTGTAGAATAGATAATAGACAGTAAACAATAGAATAGAGATATATTTGTAGAATAGAAAATAGACAGTAAACAATAGAATAGAGATATATTTGTAGAATAGATAATAGACAGTAAACAATAGAATAGAGATATATCTGTAGAATAGATAATAGACAGTAAACAATAGAATAGAGATATATCTGTAGAATAGATAATAAACAGTAAACAATAGAATAGAGATATATCTGTAGAATAGATAATAGACAGTAAACAATAGAATAGAGATATATCTGTAGAATAGATAATAGACAGTAAACAATAGAATAGAGATATATCTGTAGAATAGATAATAGACAGTAAACAATGAAATGTAGATTTAAATTTGCTAACCGCTTTGTTTTATTTAAAAAAGAAAAGAAAAATGTTGAACATGAAGTTGTGCTCTATTCAATGTTTGATTTTATTAAATAAATCCTAAAATGCTCCGTTCTGAATAAAAAGTAAATATTATGGTCAACCAATTAGAAGGCAAATAATATTCACTGAAACATCGCAGTTACCATGTGATTTATTACTGCTAATAACCTCAAACTTTCTATGCAGGTGTTTTGGGAATATGTAAAAGTTGGCGGTGTTCCTGGCCCAAGGATAACAACGGCAAATTCTGGCCATCTGAGATCACCTTCTGTCATGGCAATGAAAGACGGTGTGGTGTTTTATATCAGGACCGCGTCTGTGCCCCCTCCGGGATTTGTGGGTGTGAGGATGGATACCAACTGCTCAATGATCTCTGCGTCTCAGAGATACTCCGTATGTTTATAGTTTCACATCTGTAGACTTCAAAGGGTGTAAATATGATGAGCGGAATTGTTGGGTTCAGACAAACTGTTGGTTTATCGTTGATAGATGTTGAATATAAAGAGTTTTGATCTGTATATTTTGATACATTGCAATGAGGTTAAGCCTACTTACAACTAAATGGCCCTTCCACATTAGGTGAGAGTCCAGGGTTTGTAAAATTTAAACTTTTTGAAGATACAAAAAATGTTGGATGACCGAAAACTTAGATATTTGCGTGAAGATTGGCTGCTATAAAATTGTAGCGTGTTCGTCACATGCTGATTGTTCATCCAATCACGTGTGCCAATCGGGCACTTGTCACAGACTCTGCCTATCAGCTGGTGAGTGTGACGCAGGAATGGTGTGTCTACACGGGGGTATCTGCGGCTTCAGCTGTCAGTCTGTGACTGACTGTCCTCATGGCTCCGTCTGCTTGAATAATTATTGTGAGAGAAAGGTGAGTCAGTGGCATGGATTTCTTGCTTATAATTGTTAGTCTGTGTGTTTCAGGAGTGAAGTTGGCAGTAAGATGATCCTGCAATGATTTATTATTATTCAAGGAAAAGGAATCCTTTTCATTAAGTGTTTATGATGATTAGCATTGTGTCTTTGGTTTTTATCTGCGTTGGTGTTTTTTTAAACCACTCAAATAAATTTTACCACATGTATTAAACAGTATTCCTTTATATCAAAACATTATTAATGATTTTTTTGTCCTATTAAATTTTATGCAGGCATTACGAGTATTTCGATTGAATTTTTACTGATCTATTATTTCAATTAGTATTGTATTTTAAAATAATAATAGTTTAAAACTCCAAACTGTAATAGCCAATAGTTAAATATTTTGCGCTAACAATCAGTGTTTGCAATATTTGCGGACTGTATTATGTTTTTATAAAGTCATAAGTTTATTGCTTAGCAAATGCTGAATGAATACAATGTTTTCTGCCCTGTTGAGTAAAAGTTTAACTTTGCTAAACCAAGAACAACTCTCAATATGTTCTCAATTTTTTATGATGGCGTAGATCATTTTATTTTTTTAACAGTGTCAACTGTATAACACTGGTTTTGACACATGTATAATACATGACACTTCCTTTCTTCAGTGTGCGGTACACGCGTTGGTGGCTTGGGAATGTGCTGAAGGGATTCAAGAATGTTTGGACGGAGTTTGCCGAGTGAATACGACAGATGCCACTGGATGCGTTGAAGGAGCTGTACTGAGAGGCGGATTTTGTATTAGTAGGTGCACCAGAGGTTAGTTCACGCTGTCGGGATTCTTGTGGGCAGCAGTTGACGCTGCTGTTCACTCGTCAGTTGTTGCTGTGACCTCATCATCAGATTCCGTGAGCCCTCTCGTATCTTTTTAGATTCAGACTGTCAGGACATCTGTGTGGTTGGAGCTTGCAGTAGCTCCTGTTCCTCAACTAAAAGATGTCCGTCCGGTTACTCGTGTATGAGTGGGAGATGTTTCTCACAGTGTGATGTCAGTTTGGAGAACGTCTGCGGAGTGGATGAGAAATACCAGTGTCTGATTGGTCTGTCAACTGCCACTGTGGGAACAGGACTCTGTGTTTATAAGTCAGAATATCCCCCTATAAGTGACAAGGTTAGTGTGAGATCCATCTGTTGTAATACAGAAAGTAGGGGTATTAGTATACCCTTTCCAACCAGTGACAAGGTTAGTGTGAGATATGTCTGTTCTATAACTATATTGTATTACAGGATTACTCCGATATAATTGAGGAGATTGGCTGTGACTTAGCTCATAATGCATATCGTGAGAATGCCGAAACTGGCTGCGGACATCAAGGTGGGGGCCGTATGTTCAAACGCGATAGCCCAGGATTTTTTGTTGAAAATACTCTGGCTGTTTCTTGCCGCCAGCACAGTGATTGTGATGCTGCTGGACTGCTTTGTGAAGGCGGTTTCTGTACGACGTTGTGTGGAGCTAACAACACCGCTGACTGTCAGAACGGTACTATCTGCTCGGGAGGTGTTGATGGGTCCTTCTCTTCTGCTTCCTGTCTTATCCTGTAAGTTCCTTTGAAATCTGAGAAGAATCTTAATTCAGTTTTATTTTCACCAAATTCCCATTCTCGTTACCATTTAATGAAACTGGTGTATGTTAATGTCTTTTAGCACAAAGTTAAAATTTGTCATGACTTTTAAATATATACATCAGTCATTGAATATTTCACAGTTTTGGTTTCAAAGCAGCCATTTTACTGCTAAATTTTACCAATTGATAATCTGGTTTGTAATCATTATTATCAACTGCGTTTGGTTTTAGCTGCGAGAACCATGACAGAAACTGTGCGCCATTGACCAAATGTGGTGAAGACACGAATGGTAACAAAGTGTGTCTACCCATACTCCACCAGCCCTGCACTCAACAGGAAGAATGTCTGGACTCGAGAGGCTCATACCTTTACTGTGAGGAGCTCCAGGGCATGTGTGTACCATACCAAAATGTTGGCGAGCCGTGTCTCTACCAGTCTCAATGTGGTAAGCAATTGAAAGAAGATTTTAAAAATTAAGAGTTCAAAGCTTTAGGTTATTAAAGATAGTATATCTGAGATTTTCATCTTTTTGCATTTTAAGCAATTAGTGTTTATTGTTCTCTTCAGTTTCTGTCAATTAATTGCATTTCATGTGATAATGTGTCGTATACCCATGTGATTGTCATGTGTGTCATGTGACTGGCACGTGGATAGAGTTCCCTCAAAAAGTTTCCATTTAAATCCTTTCTGAACATTTGACTTTGTGTAGTCTTGTCTCCATTACATGAGTTACTCAACCCTCCACAGTACTCTGTTACTGTTGTTACTGATGTTGTTGATGTTACTGTTGTTGCTGTTGTTACTGATGTTGTTGCTGTTGTAACTGATGTTGCTGTTGTTACTGATGTTGTTGCTGTTGTAACTGATGTTGCTGTTGTTACTGATGTTGCTGTTGTTACTGATGTTGCTGTTGTAACTGATGTTGCTGTTGTTACTGTTTAGGTCTGGGGACATACTGCTCAGATAATCGAGTGTGTGAGAGGTACAAGTTCATCTTACCCATACGTAAGTCTCCTCATCTACTTGTGGCACTTGTCATTTGCTAATCACAACAATTAATGGTACTTTGAAACATATTTCTTAAATTTAAATGTAGCTGGAAAAGTCTGCTAGGAACTTTTCTAATTTGAAAACAAACTTTTGCTGTTTTGTAATTCACTCAGTTGTTGAATTTACTCGACAAGGCATTTTATGTTCATGTTGCACTGATGGAGCGATTCGCACATGCTATTGTTGGGAGTTACTCACTCGTGTTTGTCAATATTTGTACAGACAGAGAGAAGTGCGGCTCTGCTGGTATCAGAGGACTGATCTATGACGCAGTTACCAAGAGGTGTTCTTGTCCTTCTGGCGCCATTTTATTTGGTGACAGATGTTTGGACCTTAGCCCGTATACACTAGAAGAGTATGGAGGTATGTGTGATATAATATACTCTTCTGTGATATATTATAATATGCTCTTGTGTAATATATTACACTATACTCTTCTGTGATATATTATACTATACTCTTCTGTGATATATTATAATATACTCTTGTGTAATATATTACACTATACTCTTCTGTGATATATTATACTATATAACATTATGCTGTATTATACTATACTATATATTATAATATGTTTTATTATATTATACTGTATTACTATGTACTACACTATGCTACAATATACTAGATGCTACTTAACACTATAATGCACTATATTATACTATACTACACTATACTATACTATACTATGATGCACTATATTATACTATACTACACTATACTATACTATACTATGATGCACTATATTATACTATACTATACTACACTATACTATACTATACTATGATGCACTATATTATACTATACTACACTATACTATACTATACTATGATGCATTATATTATACTATACTACACTATACTATACTATACTATGATGCATTATATTATACTATACTACACTATACTATACTATACTATACTATGATACACTATATTATATACTATACTACACTACACTATACTATGATGCACTATATTATATACTATACTACACTATACTATACTATACTATGATGCACTATATTATACTATACTACACTATACTATACTATACTATGATGCACTATATTATACTATACTATACTATACTACACTATACTATACTATACTATGATGCACTATATTATACTATACTACACTATACTATACTATACTATGATGCATTATATTATACTATACTACACTATACTATACTATACTATACTATGATACACTATATTATATACTATACTACACTACACTATACTATGATGCACTATATTATATACTATACTACACTACACTATAAAATAACATGGGAATAATAAGTTCTGTGTTCAATTGGCTTCAGTGTGCAGCTCTGACAGCGACTGCGGCCGTAACGGAGTCTGCTTTCACCATCGCTGCCGACCAAGATGTAACATCACTTGTGATTCTGGCTTTCAGTGTGTGCAAGGCCTCTGTTTACCCGAATGCTCGGTAAATATATTATATTATATAATCTTTACTGAATATATGTATTATATATATAATATATATAGTAACTATAATATATAGTAAATGCAACATACAGTAAATAAAATATATAGTAAATCCAACACACATTAAATATAATATATAGTAAATATTTACATAATAAATATAATATATAGTAAAAATGTTGTCAGTTGTTCACTTGATAAAAAAGGGATAATTTGTTGAGAATTTCTATTTAATAACCTCAACTTTATTTGTCAAGTTTTTACATTTACTTTTTGTCATCATGTTTATGCTACATGCCTTAACTCAACTCATATAGAAGTGAGTTGGTTGAATATGTACTCCTAATCGAGTAATATTTGTTGGCTTGAATGAAATTTATTTATTGAATTTGTCACAGGACAACGGAGAGTGTGAGAATGAGCTTTGCTATCAAGGAGTGTGTGTCCCTGGATGTGATGACAACTCCCCGGTTGATGAATGTGGCAGTATAGGCAAGTGTATTGGAGGTAGCTGCTATGAATATCCAGTGTCTGACCAGAAGAGGTGCACAGATCAGGGTCTAGTTTATCAGGAGATGGAAGAAGTCTGCCTCTATCCCTGCACACTCGGTAACACACTTACCTCTACATATATATCTCCGTATATAACTCAGTAACACACTTACCTCTACATATATATCCCTGTATATAACTCTGTAAAACACTTACTATCTATATAACACAATAGTTCTCTCTGTAAACGGCAAATATATTTATTAGAACAAAATAATGTGTTGTATGATGATCACAAAAATTTTCGTAACATTACCATATAAAAGTATTTAATTCAAAAAGAATTTCTTGGTCAATTGTATAGACATAGTTTCAGTCATGTCTGTTGATTGAATTTAGAACATAATATAATTGTGTTCTAATTAGACGCTAGTTAATTACAAATAACTTCAGAATAATATGTTTTTTATATCTGATTGGGAAAAGTAAAGTTACTTTCTAGAATCATTTCTGAAACTGAAATAGTAGTAACTCACATTCCTACTGTAGTGCTAGCATTCAACTCTCAACATTACTATTGGTTTAATTATTTTCTTTCTTACAGCTGAGTTTGGCCTCTATTGCTTTGTCGTATCTTTACATCTTCGATTACTCTCCTAATTTCGGGAGTTTGCTTTTCTGCTTATCTATCAAATGTATTCTGTAAAGTCTCCACTTTCTTTATATAAGAACTGTGATGAAAAGGGCTTTCATTTGTTGTGCTGTTGCTACGGTGACCAGACTAGTAATTAGAATATTCACTGTGGCATTTCAGACGGTGAATGTCAGTTTGGCGTCTGCACGGGAGGTGTATGCTCAAGCACCTGCTCTAGAGCAACTGTTAGTTGCCCTGACACTAGAGAGTGTGTGTCTGGCAGGTGTCATCTCAGATGTCACCCTCTCAACTACCTGTGCCCCGTTGCCGACCATTCTTGTATAAACAAGCTGTGCTTGCCCCAATGCCAAGTGAGTAGTAAAGCTTCAGATTACAGCTACTTGAATTATTTGCAATAACCTTGTTGGTGTGTGTACATATGTACATGACTATGTTTTTAGCTGAGTATTGGAAATTATGTTGGATTTGTTAGCCCAGCATGCATGACATATCTATTTATTAACTAAGTTGATGAATAAGTAATTTCAATGACAGAAAGAGATTGACTGTGATGGATATTTCACCTGTGTTGGTGGACACTGCGTAGAGAGATGTGAAGAAGACTACGACTGTTCACATTTCCTCAGTGAATGTCATGAAGGTGTCTGCACTCAGCAATGTTCAGCACCAGATGAGTGTCCTGCAGGGTGAGACAACTCACAGTGTAATCAGCTTCTAGGAGACATTCACTTTATTACTGACTCATTTCACATTGTCTGAATATTACATTCACTTTATTACTGACTCATTTCACATTGTCTGAATATTACATTCAATTTATTATTGACTCATTTCACATTGTCTAAATATTACATTCACTTTATTACTGGCTCATTTCACATTGTCTGAATATTACATTCACTTTATTACTGACTCATTTCACATTGTCTAAATATTACATTCACTTTATTACTGACTCATTAAAAGTTCTGAAGATTCATTTTATTCTTTCTTTTTCTACTAGCTTACTAGCTCAACCGAGCCTATCTCAGATATACTGATTAACTTAACCCACCTTTGGTTCAAAATAACTCTAGAATCACTATTAACTATTATAATTATTGAAATTATTCCCACTGGTTTTACCACTATATGATTGTAATCTGCCTTACAGATGCCTTGGATGTTGTCTGTAATGGGCCAACAGTTTGAATGATTTCCTGTTTTCATTTTAGATACAGCTGTGAGGCATATAAGTGTCAGATAAAGTGTTCATCAGACACTCAGTGCTCAGTGTACCAGACATGTGACACCCAGAGACAGGTGTGTGTAAACCTGATAGGCAGGCAATGTGAAGGGAACGAGGACTGCGTCAAAACCCGTGTTGTCTACTGCAGTCCAGTGGACAGTGTGTGTAAACCAATAAATAAAGTCGGAGCTCCGTGTAAAACTCAGAATTGTGGTAAGTGATCATTTTGTTTCCTTCAGTAGTAAAGTTCTGTAGTCTTAAGGTAAATTCTTGATAAGTCAATCAATTTTCAATTTGAATGCTGAGCTTTTATCTTAATGTTTAGTCTAATTAAGCAAGGCCCGTGTGTATGCTTTACATTATTATACAGCTCTACATTACTATACAGCTCTACATTACTATACAGCTCTACATTACTATACAGCTCTACATTACTATACAGCTCTACATTACTATACAGCTCTACATTACTATACAGCTCTACATTACTATACAGCTCTACATTACTATACAGTTCTACACATTACTATACAGCTCTACATTACTATACAGCTCTACATTACTATACAGCTCTACATTACTATACAGCTCTACATTACTATACAGCTCTACATTACTATACAGCTCTACATTACTATACAGCTCTACATTACTATACAGCTCTACATTACTATACAGCTCTACATTACTATACAGCTCTACATTACTATACAGCTCTACATTACTATACAGTTCTACACATTACTATACAGCTCTACATTACTATACAGCTCTACATTACTATACAGCTCTACATTACTATACAGTTCTACATTACTATACAGCTCTACATTACTATACAGCTCTACATTACTATACAGTTCTACATTACTATACAGTTCTACACATTACTGTTTGTGTAATACAGGTCTGAATGAAGTGTGTGCCATGGATCGTTTTTGTCACTTGAGGCCCGGTTGGGACGGGCTCCCGACGACCCACCCTGACGAGGCGCCAGATGTTTTCGAAGAGAAAGATATTCTTGAGGAAGGTAGAGCAGTTATCTAGCTAGCCTTTGTATCTCTACTTCTTAATGCGTTTATATGCAGCTAAGTTCTCAGTCTAACTTCAGTTTTATTGAATGTATCTTTTAGTCTTGTCTTTGATACTCAAAAAATTAGTTTGACCAACAACAAAAATATACATAGAAAATATTCTTGATAGAAAATGTGCAATAATTGATATGAGTAACTCCGACAACGTCCTGTTTGATGACTATGTCATGTCAAGGCCAACTTACACATCCTCTGCTGAACATTGCTTTGGATAAATGTTTCTGTAGATTGCCGAGAAGATTCTGAATGCAGAGCTGAAGATGATATCTGCATCAGTTACCACTGTTACTCTATAGCCGACAAGGGAGAAGGTAAACAGCTGTGTAATAGTGTGATACATTTGTTTAACGCTTGCTGTTTCTGTATTCATGTCGTGTGTTGGAAGGACAGGATGTGAATAGTTTAACTTGTGTTTGTATTCCTGACACGCTGTGAATGATTACTATACACCGGGAGTCTGTATTACGCAGTAGAAATGTATATTTGTCCCCAGATGTTATAAATTTTACACATGTTATATATTATCATTTTTGGTGGCTAGTTCTTTGTATTTGTATACATATTTGTATTTTCATGATAATTAGTTTTATTTCCGCAAGGTTACCATTATTTTATATTATTTGTATTTTCAGGGTATTAAGTGCTTTAGATGTTTATATGTTTATGAATGTTTCATGTAAACACACATGCTATCAGATCAAACTACGTCTCATAAAGTTCAAATCAAATGTTACTTTGTTAACTATATTATTTCCGCTTGCAGAGTAAAAGACTAGAGTGGATAATTTTCCCTCCTTTATCAAGGGTGTATTTATCGACCTTCCTGTTATGAAGTACTGTTTCCTGTAGGTTTCAGAGGATGTGAGTTGGACAACCCTCTTCCTCAGCGTCTCGTCTCATCTGACGGACTGCAAATGCTGACGTGTGTTGAGAGTTCAGATTGTGACTCAAACCAACTCTGTGTGGACTGTGTCTGTGCAGCTAAATGTACGAGTGATTCGGACTGTACGGACTTTCAGGTAATGTCACGAATTGTACAGACTTCTAGGTAAAACTGTATACTATAGACTATAGAAGTTTGCAGCAGAATGTACAGGAATGGATGACGTAGGTGTATGATTAGCACTCTATCATTGGGAATGTTGTTGCTTTTAGAACTGTTTTGAGGGTTTATGTATGGAGCAATGTTCAGCTGACGGAAACTGCCAATCCCTTACAGATGTCTGTGTGGGTAGCCTCTGTAGAGATCAGTGTGATGAAGGTAAGTGTAGGAATCAGTTTGCGGTCTATGTGAGATTTAAACGGAGAGGTATGTTTCTGTAAACATGGGTGTCAGATAGACAAAATATTGTCTTTAGCTGTGAAGATTACTTACTTACATATCAGTTTTTAGTTGAGAGCGAAGACTGTAGGTACTTTCAAAATAATTATAAGTTTTTAGCTCATAAACATTTAATTTTTGTTTGAGTTTTCTAATTTGAAGTGTTAAAAAAACGTTTTAGATGATAGCCAAAGTTTAGCTTATGGGTCTTGTTCTGGTGGCGTTATCAACCCCATCTGTCATGCTAATGCTCCGTGTCCTTCTGGGTACGTCTGCGAGAAGTACGTCTGTGAAAGACTCTGTAATGATGTGAATGATTGTGCTCAGAGACAAGTCTGTGGATTATCTACTTGTACTACTCCATGTTCTGTTAGTATATCTCTACTATTCCATGTTCTGTTAGTATATCCCTGTTACTCCATGTTCTGTTAGTATATCCCTGTTACTCCATGTTCTGTTAGTATATCTCTACTACTCCATGTTCTGTTAGTATATCTCTACTTCTCCATGTTCTGTTAGTATATCTCTACTACTCCATGTTCTGTTAGTATATCTCTACTACTCCATGTTCTGTTAGTATATCTCTACTACTCCATGTTCTGTTAGTATATCTCTACTACTCCATGTTCTGTTAGTATATCTCTACTACTCCATGTTCTGTTAGTATATCTCTACTACTCCATGTTCTGTTAGTATATCTCTACTACTCCATGTTCTGTTAGTATATCTCTACTACTCCATGTTCTGTTAGTATATCTCTACTACTCCATGTTCTGTTAGTATATCTCTACTACTCCATGTTCTGTTAGTATATCTCTACTACTCCATGTTCTGTTAGTATATCTCTACTACTCCATGTTCTGTTAGTATATCTCTACTACTCCATGTTCTGTTAGTATATCTCTACTACTCCATGTTCTGTTAGTATATCCCTACTACTCCATGTTCTGTTAGTATATCTCTACTACTCCATGTTCTGTTAGTATATCTCTACTACTCCATGTTCTGTTAGTATATCTCTACTACTCCATGTTCTGTTAGTATATCTCTACTACTCCATGTTCTGTTAGTATATCTCTACTACTCCATGTTCTGTTAGTATATCTCTACTACTCCATGTTCTGTTAGTATATCCCTGTTACTCCATGTTCTGTTAGTATATCTCTACTACTCCATGTTCTGTTAGTATATCTCTACTACTCCATGTTCTGTTAGTATATCTCTACTACTCCATGTTCTGTTAGTATATCTCTACTACTCCATGTTCTGTTAGTATATCTCTACTACTCCATGTTCTGTTAGTATATCTCTACCACTCCATGTTCTGTTAGTATATCTCTACTACTCCATGTTCTGTTAGTATATCTCTACTACTCCATGTTCTGTTAGTATATCCCTACTACTCCATGTTCTGTTAGTATATCTCTACTACTCCATGTTCTCTTAGTATATCTCTACTACTCCATGTTCTGTTAGTATATCTCTACTTCTCCATGTTCTGTTAGTATATCTCTACTTCGCCATGTTCTGTTAGTATATCTCTACTCCATCTGTTTGTTTTTTCACTTGATTTTTTTCTTAGATTGCTGTTATAATCAAACATTGTTGAATTCATTTCTTGTTTTCTTGTAGCAAAATATCAAGTATACAGTTTTACTTGAGATATCATTATCAATGTTACTCATTCATATACACATTTCATGTCATCTCCTATTGTCAGTCACTCTTAGTCTTTGCCTGTTATGTTGTTAGGGCGATAATGCAAACTGTGTGAATGGAACTAAAGTAAACAGATGCTATTCGCACTTAGACTGTGGACTAAACAGATATTGTATATTGGGGGTGTGCTCACCAAAGTGCTCCTGTGAAACCAACGGAAATTGTGATGGTAAGATAACAATGTTGTTGTTTTCCTTTATATCAAACTTTTATCTCTATTTCGTAAATGGATAATTGTTTGTACGATGACCAGTCAAAATACTTGTTACAACTTTTAGTTTCTCCCTGCAATACTATTGGCTGGCTGTGTGATGCTCAGACGGGAGGATGTGTGCCTCCCGTTTTGGAGGAAAAGGAAATAGAAGAGGAAGAAATTGGAGTCGAGTGTTTGGTGAGTTTTTCTTCTGAACTAACCCATCATATAATACGAGTATAATTAGACGAACCCCAATGTATACGCATTTTCTCTTTTTGATCATTGGTAAACGTAAATCGTCCCTCTCTTGATAAACATATATGCAGGCTCTATGCTAGTCACCAGCTGAAGGTTATTGAGAAGAAGCCATAAGTACTGGTGTGAAGCTCTACAATGTTGTACCAAGTAGTAATTGTATCAGTACCGGTTGGTTGTTTGTGTCCAGAGGAAGTGTTGCTATGGTTACAGCTGTACAGTATATTCCAGGGTGCGAGAGACTGCAAACACTACAACCTCTACTGTAATCTAGATACTAACAAATGTCTTCCCATTAAACCGGTCGTAGGAGGAGCTGCATGTAACCAGCAGACTGGACACTCGTTCTGCGGTAAGAGACAAACCTCCGGGATCAGTTAGACACGTCCCTAGCAATGTGCTGTAGTTTTCAATATAAGTCATAACATTACTTTGGCTAAGGAAACCATTATCCGTGTGTAACTTCGTGTCATTTTGTTAACTCTAGAATTCCGTTGCTTATTCATTTATTCAGGTTTTGCTTGACTCTAAGATTTTCTAAGCAAGGTCACTCTGCTAAAGCTTCAGATAATTAGTTTCTACAATCAAATTGATAGACTACTGTTTCTAAAATGTTTTTCAACAAATATTTGCTGCATTCAATTCTTTTATTTACCATTGTAGTATATCACTTGTTGGTAAACATGCCAATAATGTCTAATATCTTTACTCTATGCATAAGAGAATTCTTTTTGATATCATAACTGACTGACTGACTGATGACTGACTGACTCACTAACTAACTAACTAGCTAACTAACTAGCTAACTAACTAGCTAACTAACTAACTAGCTAGCTAACTAGCTGACTAACACACATAATGATATTCATACTTGCAGGAGTAAACGGCGAGTGTGTGAGTGGACAGTGTGACTGTATCAGAAATGGAGCCAATCAGTGTGTTGGTTCCCCTCCGACTCCTTGCAACAAGCAGCTGGAAGGAGATGCTGCCTGCTCACATGGTCAGGTCTGTGACGCCAGATATGATTGGTGCGTCTGCCCAGACAACACCGTCATTATCGGAGAGGAGTGTGTCAACGTCTGGCTTTTAGACAGGAAGTTAGGATTCTTTGACAGTAAGTGTTACTCAAGTTATTACATTATTTTCAATTCCATGATTGAAATATTTTACATTGTGGGTTATCAACATTATAAGTTTTATATGTTTAATTTACTGCTTTATAATCCTGAATGAGAAATAGAATTTATTTTGTCGTTATTTGTTGGAAATGGCAGCTTCTGAAAGTTGAATTTGTTGGTTGTGAGACATTGCCCGAACAACATATACAATTCCTGTCACTATATTAGTATTGTGACCATTCGATGTGCTCTTTTTCAAATACTGAGCTTCCTTACGGTGACTACTGTAGTGCTATTGTATATCTACCCTCACTGTATTTTCTGCACTTACAGTGTGCTATTGTGGTGCTATAGCTGAATTTCTACACCCTACTATGTATACTTACAGTGTGCTATTATAGTGCTATAGCTGAATATCTACACCCCACTATGTATACTTACAGTGTGCTATACGGATGCTGAATGCCCTCTCACCGCCTCGTGTTTAGCTGGAAACTGTTATCCGCTCTGCACTGATGACTGCAACAGTTACCCTGGCTACCGATGTTTCTCAGGTATTGCTCTGTGATGTATACTTTGCCTGCGGTCTATAGACCTCGAATAATACAGGAGTGATGATATTAAAATATATTCGAGAGTTTAGATAAATTCAATATTTGCTTTAACCTTCTGCCTTTTCTTTTTTTCTGCATTTACTTGAAGTTAAAAAGTTGTATCAACAACTTTGAGCAATGACTCATGAAGCTGCTGGCACTCATTCAGAATTTGACAGACAATAATTTCCAAATATATATTTAGTTTTCTATGCATGTATTGGAAGAGAAAGCACCTGCTATTACAGGTCATTGTATGCTGGAATGTGTTGTGGACTCTGAATGTGACAGGAGTCAGTACTGTTCACCAGAAGGCGTGTGCATTCAGAGATGTACAGAAGGACAAGATGACTGTGGTCACAACCAGTACTGTGTCAACGGGGAATGCCAACGTAACTGCGACCAAGACACAGACTGCGAACCGGGCAATGTCTGTGCAAACCGAGTATGCGTGGCTTCCTGTGTCTTTGGTGAGGTCATCCGTGGGCTCATCAACTGCAATCCTAACCACATTATGTTACTAGCTTGAAATACCTTCAACTCATTCACTTGCACATGTTTATAGTCGCTATCCTTGTGAGAACCTTTGATGGAGTATTTTTGCAATTTAATTAAACAGATTGTGAAAATTTTTATAGAAATTTTTTTAATTATATCAATTTTTTCAATCGAGTTACCAGACTACATAAATATACTCATTGTTTAGATTTTAATTGTGCCGAAGTGTGTGTCTACGGATTATGTGGCAAAGCGTGCGCAGCTGGACTAGCTGACATCGACTGCGGACCTGGGACTTCCTGTCAGAACGGTAAATGCGTGCAGAAGTGTGTGACATCAGAGAACTGCGCCGCATCTCAAGTGTGTATCCAGGGCTACTGCTCGACGGAATGTTCGGTAAAGACATATCATTCTACTCAAACAGAGTTGATATCAAGTAGCTGTGTTGTTGTGTGCAAACCTCTTATATACGTCTTATTTGTTCTTATGTTGATTCTCTTGTGTTGGTTTCATTTACTGCATCTTAACAGGTTCTAGTCAAACTGAATAACTAACTGAACTGTTGATATTCAATGCAATACAATAATATAGTGATAAGATATAATGATGATATAGCTATTTGCAAAGTAGTACAATAATATACTATGATATTATATTACTATAGTATTAATATATGGTTTGGTGATTCAGTAATATATAGTATGATTTATCAAAAACATTCAAACTACTCTTTTTACTCATTAAATACGAATACATTTCTTTAATAAGAATTATTTGTTCAATTCTTGTGACTGTAAACTCATTGTTTAGCCAAAAGAAGATGGCTGCCGTGAGAGATGTACAGACAGCGGTCAGTGTGCTCGAGGACTTCAGTGTGTTCATGGACTCTGTTCTGCTCCTTGTGCCAGAACCTTAGACTGTGGAGATGAGTTCATCTGTGATGGAGGTCAGACTGACATTCTGTAAAGATATCCAACTGTGATGGTAGAATGTGTTCTTTCTTCTGCTACTATGTCTGTTTTATCCGCAGGAGTTTGTGTGATTGCCTGCACGGAAGATGAAGATAACGGAGATACTCCAATATGTCCGTCTCACTTGTACTGTGACTTCCAAGATGGCTACTGTAAGACCCCCACCGGGGATATTTGTGACTCTTCCAGTGATTGTGACATCGGCTCTTACTGTTCTGGACGTCTCTGCAGGAACGGAATTCACCTGGGTAGTAAATGTAAAACTGAGAAAGACTGCGGTAAGCTGGTTTTATTGGTAAAACTTATAAAAGTTTGAATATTTACTAGTTTTCACCATAATTGACATATTTTACCATAATAGCAAAAATAATGAAATAATGTGATTCGTCAGGTCTTGAGGAGTTGTGTGTCCTTGGAGCATGTGAGTGTCTGAGAGCGTACCAAGGAAAATGTGTGGAATACCCAGTTCCATGTGCATCTATTAACTTTGATGTCTCGGGGCAAAGTTATTGCGATTCCAGACTGCAGCATTCTACATGTCATCCTGAAAACAACTGGTAATCTTACTATTCAAATTATAGCTCAGGGCAGTGTATTTATTGTACTATACAGTATGTTACTATACAGTGTGTTACTATACAGTGTGTTACTATACAGTGTTACTATACAGTATGTTACCAGACAGTGTGTTACCAGACAGTGTGTTACCAGACAGTGTGTTACCAGACAGTGTGTTACTATACAGTATGTTACCAGACAGTATGTTACTATACAGTGTGTTACCAGACAGTGTGTTACTATACAGTATGTTACCAGACAGTATGTTACCAGACAGTATGTTACCAGACAGTGTGTTACTATGCAGTGTTACTATACAGTGTGTTACTATACAGTGTGTTACTATGCAGTGTGTTACTATACAGTGTTACTATACAGTGTGTTACTATACAGTGTTACCAGACAGTGTGTTACCAGACAGTGTGTTACTATACAGTGTGTTACCAGACAGTGTGTTACTATACAGTGTGTTACTATACAGTGTGTTACCAGACAGTGTGTTACCAGACAGTGTGTTACTATACAGTATGTTACTATACAGTGTTACCAGACAGTGTGTTACCAGACAGTGTGTTACTATACAGTGTGTTACCAGACAGTGTGTTACCAGACAGTGTGTTACTATACAGTGTGTTACCAGACAGTGTGTTACTATACAGTGTGTTACTATACAGTGTGTTACCAGACAGTGTGTTACCAGACAGTGTGTTACTATACAGTGTGTTACTATGCAGTGTGTTACTATACAGTGTTACTATACAGTGTGTTACTATACAGTGTTACTACTATACAGTGTGTTACCAGACAGTGTGTTACTATACAGTATGTTACCAGACAGTGTGTTACTATACAGTATGTTACCAGACAGTGTGTTACTATACAGTGTGTTACCAGACAGTGTTACTATACAGTGTTACTATACAGTATGTTACCAGACATTGTGTTAGTATACAGTATGTTACCAGACAGTGTGTTACCAGACAGTGTGTTACCAGACAGTGTGTTACCAGACAGTGTGTTACCAGACAGTGTGTTACTATACAGTGTGTTACTATACAGTGTTACTATACAGTGTTACTACACAGTGTTGCTACACAGCATGTCATGGAAATATTGAACTAGGATAATATGAATTCAGATGAAAACTCTCTCTCATTTTTTCTGATCAGAATGTTAAGAGTTTTAGAAATAAATATATTTTGTTGAAAATTTTTATATTTGCTGAAAATGTAAATTTAAACTTTGTACTTTTGAATGTTTGCTTAATCTTTTAATATTTGTTTTGTTTTAGGTGTTTGTGTGAACACCCTTATCAGCGATTAGGAGACCGTTGTGTGTCGCCCCCAAGTGAAGTCTGTATTGATGGTTGTCCCTATGGATTTGAGTGCAGAGGCTACAGATGTTACCAGAAATGTGACAGTTCAGTGACTCCCTGTCCATTTGGATTCACTTGTATTAATGGTATAATACTGTACAGATATTATATACCTTGATTATATATAACAAGAAATGGTATAGTACTGTATAGACATTGTATATTCGTTATATTTAACAGGAAATGGCATAATAAAAATGCTAAGAATTGTTTCATAACTTGTTTTGATTCAGGATATTGTGACTATACATGTGAGTTTGACTCTAACTGTAACAATGGACAGAAATGCGAGTGTGGATACTGTACCAACATATGTACTGACAACTCCCAATGTCTCTCTGGACAGGTCTGTCAAGAAGGTAGGAAAGTTGGGAAATGCAGTTCACTAGTTGAACAAATCTTTGCGTTATCAGCTCAATAATTATTAGTGTATTGTTTGCAGTTTTGTTTTGAAATCAGCATAATCTTCTCACTAGGAGTTACTGTTACAGAATTCTTATTGGATACCAAAGAGGTTTTTCATATATATTAAATTATATTATATATATTTTTATATTTATTATATTATATTATATATATTTTCATATATATTATATTATATTAAAATTTAGTTCTGTTTGCAATCAGTGTTGTTGTTGTTGGATGTTTCATTCTGACATTTTAAAACAAATGTTATCTAACAACTACTTTTTATGTACATGGTGAGTTTTTTCTATTCATAACTTTGTTTGGTGAATAGCCTAGTTTCTCATCATATTTGAAGGAATATGTCGGGAGGCTTGCTCGCAGCCCTCTAGCGCAGATACAGACACGTGTCCTAAATTCACTGATATTCCA